>OZ026623.1:63232493-63764993 GCA_964020975.1 Hermodice carunculata
TTGTCTAATTTTGCATAGCAGTCTTTACATGTAAACCACCAATGGCAGGGCATGTTTGAAACCAACCAACAGTACAGCATCGTTGAGAATTGATCCGAAAACTCCCAAATTCTGGAGCAACATAAGATTTATCTAGAGAAGGTGTAATATATTTATAGGTATTCCTGGACGCGCTTGCAGATGTGAACCAAAGAGATTACGACGAGGAGACTCCTCTGCACCAAGCGGCTCTACAAAGTGACCAGGCTACCTGTCAGGTGTTGGTGGGTATCAGCAAACTCCATGCGTCTAAATGTTTTATTCAAAACTTGTCGATCTTGTAACGGCACATCAAGGCCCTCAAACTCTTGATGTTGGTGTCAGTGCATGGTGACTATTGTTGAGTGGGAATTTTTGACGTTCCTTAAGCCATGTAAATATTAAATATCGATGGATTTATCTGCTGATTGGATTGCGGAAGAATATCAGAAGAATTAAATCAATAGTGAGCTCAATTTTCAAAGGGGGGAGGGGCTTCTGTCTCTTGAGCAATCCTGAAGTCATCGGAGTATGTCTTTGAGCAGTGGTGTCCCCTGGTGATCAGGATTTTAAGTCATCACAGCGATCTACCCTGAAAACCTAATTGTATCTAACAAGGGTTAAAGGCGTGGTACACTTTTACAGCACTTTACACAGAAAATACTACTTTACTCCAAACATGTCCTTATATACACTGGACGTCTTTTTGAGATCATATAAACTGTGCATTTTCGAAAAGCTTACATTTCGATTGAGGTATTGAAGAAAATGAGATCCCTGTAAGTGTCAAGAGATCGAATTTTAATTCTTTAATCATAAATGTTTAATTTTACATGTTTATGAGCAAAAACAAAAAAGCGCAAATACCAAAAATGGGACACATGATCTCTTATGGGAAATGAAACCGCACACTTCTTGAAGCAAAACGGTATATTAAATTTTGTGGGAAAGGAGACGGTTCGAAATTTACAGTATGTTTAATTTAAAGTTCAAATCAATTTTTTTAACATAAACAGTTATAAACCCATAACTAAACCCTATAACTAATTTAAAATACGGTTTTTGGCGAGTGTTACGTGTTCTTTTATTTGACACCTTAAACTAAACTTTTAAAAAAAATGCTATTTTAAATTTTACGCAAAATTTGCGAATTTTATTTACAATTTAATAACATCTATAGCGCTCTAAAATTTTATATCCAGCACCAGAATCAAAGTTGATGTTATGTTTTTTTTTCAGAAAATATGTACTTTTTAAGATATTAGATGGCAACCATAGACAAATATTAAACTTTTGTACATGAAAGTCATAAACCATACCACGCTCTTAATTTACCCCCTAAAAAAGGAATTTGCAAACGATTCCATAAGATGCACACGGGAATTGGTTAAATACAGTATATTTGGAAAGACAGTCCTAATGGTTCGATAAATTTCGTAGTGGAAATCAATCTGTCTTAAACAGATGCAGATATAAATGGGGATATTCGAAACACAGTATATTATCTATGGTCAGAGAGATGTCCAAGTAGAAATCAATCTGAGATAAATAGAGATAAATTTGGAATATTTCGACAGAGTGTATAGCCCTAATAGTTAGAGATATATAAAAGTGAAAATGGATCATTGTTAAACACGTGTATAGATATAAATAGAGGGTATTTTGACAGACAATGCAGTCTTTGCTGTTAGAAATAAATCCAAGTGAAAATCATTGTCACTAACTTTAATATAAATTTTCATCTCTATTATCAGTTGTATTTTAATCTTTGTCTTGCACAATATCATATATATATATATATATATATATATATATATATATATATATATATATATATATATATATATATATATATATATATATATATATATATATATATATATATATATATATATATATATATATATAAGTTGTTACAAAGTACTAATGCATATTCTTTCTTTCTAGCTTGAGAAAAATGCAGATGTTATGGCAAAGGAAAGGAATGGCTTAACGCCCATCTCATACGCTGCAGCGGAGAATAATTTGGGAGTTGTTAAAATGCTGCTGGAAGAAGGTATGAGCAGAGAGATCGGCAAGCAACTTTTCTCATTCAAAACTCTTACAAGTGGTCGTTGTTAAAAATGTAGTCTGCTGCTTTCGTTTTATGAAGAATAAGACGCCTTTAGTTAAAAAGCGGGATGAAAAAAAGCAATAACTAGTGAAATCTCGGGTTGGGTGGTCTAAAAACTGGAACCGTAATCAAAACATCTAATGATTTTTATATAGTGAAAGTTATATCATCAAATATAACCAGCTGGTTCTTCAAAACATACCCGGTTTGCATTCGAAAGGTGTAAAAGAACATTTTTGAAGGACAGCAAAACGCCAACGCTAAAACAATGTCTGCTCTCGAATGCATTTTTTCTGGCCAGAAAGCTTACCTAGTACACAGCAGTTGAAAATGCAGGCTGCATTTGATGGCCAAAATGGATGGTAATGTATATTTTGTCAAAAAAGAAAATTTTAATGCAGGCTGCATTTGATGGCCAAAATGGATGGTAATGTATATTTTGTCAAAAAAGAAAATTGTAATGCAGGCTGCATTTGATGGCCAAAATGGATGGTAATGTATATTTTGTCAAAAAAGAAAATTGTAATGCAGGCTGCATTTGATGGCCAAAATGGGTCGTAATCTATATTTTGTCAAAAAAGAAAATTGTAATTCTCTGCAGTGATGCAAAATTAAGGAAAGCTTTATAATTGTGACATCCGATCGTAACAGGAGAAAAACAAGGCTACACAAAACGGCAGATGCTTGAAGACGCAGACAAAGAAGGAAGCAGCGTTTTACATCGTGCGGTAACGAACAACAAAGCAGAGGTCAGTTGCCACCCTTTGATCATAAGAATATCAGTCAGGCCAAAGCGCAGGCTAGGGATGGCCCAGTATTCCTACCGGTTGTCGAAGATCGACCCTTTGGTCGCATTGGGTGTACACTTGCTTATTGTATCGGGAAAAAGTATCTTCTGTATTTTATTTTGTCAGCTACTTGTCAATTATGAACGAATACTAATGCAGTCTGGGTAACAGGTGCAAATATGAAACGAAACGTTTTGTAAGTCTCACATGCGCTGCATTTTTAATCCGGTCCGTATCTCCTCCTACTCTTATTGCAAATATTTTAGCACGTTGAGTGATGATATGTCATCTGTTTAACATTAACATTGGCAGAGTTACCAGGTGAAGCGCTCCACACTATGGTTCAGAATACTGTATCAGGTAGTTCTCCAAACATAGGTTGATCATAAGAAGTTTTGTATTGGACAATCCCTAAAATGCACACATAAACTATTAGCTGCAAAACATTTGAAACGATCCCCCCCCCCAAAAAAAAAAAAAACATCCGTCTTAAAGTGCAGGTTCGTGACATATGAACAGGTAATGGCAGTTTCGTTGTAAGCAGCACTGAAGATGCTTAGCCAAACTCCGAAGACAACGCACTGAATTTACGTCATCTGTTATTGGTTCTTTCATGTAAGTTGTCATAAGCGTATGATCTGACAGGATATGAGAAATTATCAGCCCCCATCATACAGATATGTACTAAATTTCGGTCAAAGGGATGAATAATTTTAAACGAAATAAATAAACTATATTTTTTTTTAAATTTCAGATCGTGGAATATATTCTTGGTTTCAAATTAGATGTCAACATATCAAAGGTAAGACAGAACCTTTTAGGAATTTTACAAATCTAACGATTTGTATCAATGCAATGTGAGATCTTTGTGTAAGTGCAACATTAACTTTGTTGTGCATAATGTTCTACCCTCTCAAGCAATGTATACTCTTTCATGTAAACAGCTGCCCAGTGTTATCAAATAACAACAATGGCAACTAGTATCAAATGCTGAAAGGCATTTATTTTTCGTGAACCAGAACTCCGTTTTTATCGTTAAATACATACATACATACATACATACATACATACATACATACATACATACATGTACATACACATATACATGTATTAATATATATATATATATATATATATATTATGACGAAACTCTTTCAGGATTGCTGTGATCCTATTGGTTACGATGGTGCACGTGACAAAGCTGAAAATAGTTTAATGACTTGAGATGGATTCTTCGGAATCGTGGTATTAATCTGTGGGCGTGGCCAAATCGGTGGAACGTAGCTGCTAGTTCCAAACTGGTTTAGCCACGCCCCAAAAGCAATATAACGATTGCACTAATCTGGGCAATCCAACTCAAGTCATCATAGTAATCAGTAATCTTAAAAGATGCTTATGAAATATAAGCATTTTGGACATTTGCTTCGTTCACTGGTCAGTTTTGTGGACCAAATCTAAGATTACCAACCGAGACCTAAGGCCTCGGTCATGTATTCTTCTTTCAGGTAAATAAAACTAACCAGTGATCTCAGCAAAAGTCCATAATTGTATAATACAGATATATTCTCGATTGGTCGCACCGTAGGGAAACTATGAGACACTGGGCGATAAAGAAATTCTAATCTAACGATTATGATCTGTTTCTGATTTGGAGGAATTTTTAAGAAATATAGAAGTAGGGTTCGTATTCTGATGACGAGAACACTTCACTGGTGCAGTTTTACTGTCCTTTAATTTACGGACCCTTGGTCTGCCTGCATACGTATTGCTGAAAGATCGATGTTCAAAGTTGTATCAATGAGAGATAAATAGAAATCCAGTCTAATAAATTACCTCTGACACCAATGGGGGGTATGGGGTTATCCATTCTGGCGTACTGAGTATTTGTATTTGCTGTATTTATGTACTGGCAGCCATTTTTAATATCCGTACTTCATGCCAACCATTTTGTACATTTTTTTATACCTATAACTAGGGTAAAATAATCGCTTGTACCAGTGTATTGGATTTACCCCTTTTATGCCCCCCTCCCCCCGCCCATGGCATAAGGTTTGGATTACAAGCTCTTTTGTCAGATGCGATCAAATACTCGTGCAACATATAAACTGGTGCATTGACTCGGAACCGGGTACCCGGTACCCCCACCCCCTCGACAAACTGCCAAGAAGTCGTGTCCCGAATCCAATTTTTAATACCCAACCACTTTCGACATAAATAAACAAATTATAGATCTATGTGTATTTCTGCCTTCTTCACCGTAATGTTCTACATAAATTTTTATTTCTATATTTCTCTCAGGAATAGGCAACTTGGCGACTGGGGGAATCATTATACTGTACCTGAATAAAAGCAAGTTAAAATATGTTTTTATATGTCATTTCAGTAAGAGTTTTTGGCGCGGGTACCCGGGTACCTTGGTACCCGTTACTGATCCCGGGTATTAAACATAATTTATTTCCGGGTCCTGGGACCCCACGTTTTCCACTAAGTCAATGCACTAATTTAAAGAAGTCTTGTCAAAAAAAAGGTCGTGGAGATTAGAAGGAAAACTTTAAAAATGAACAATGTAGAAGTATCATAGGAAGTTTGTAAACAATAATGCTGCATGGTAATCAAGACTCATTCGCTGATGACTGCCGAGACACACTATGGCTTCATGCAGATTGCACTACTGAATATTCATAGGTACGTCATAGAGGAATGCAGCATGTATGGGGTAACGTAAATTAAAGTTTTGTGACCTCGATGTCAATGGAATGTCATGATGGGATCATGTGATGTTTGGCGTGACGAGAAACTGTAAAACGAGACTTCAGCAGTGGCATGCGCAATGAAGTTTTCAGGACACTTTGGCATTCCCCCGTTAAACCTAAGACATAAGGGGTCTGCTGAAGCCGAGCCCGAAAATACAAAATAAACAGACTTGCTGTCATTCATGGCTTCACATGTTAAGTGGTACTAGTGACTGTTGAATGGGATAAGCGTCAGGGTGGTATCTCTACTGAAACAAGCTGATTTTACATACTAAAAATGAGATATAATTATGGTGGCGGAAAAAGTGGCACAAGTTCATTGCGCCAGAATGCGCATGCATTGCTGTGTACTTCAAGATAACGAGCCTATGTAACTTTATATCCCAAAGCCTTCCGTATGCCTGTGGTGCACTCAAAGAAAATTTAAATTACATTTTTTTTACTGATTATCCTCTTTTTAACTCTGCTTGGCAAGAACTGTTGCAAACTTTTGCAACCGATTAGCGTCTAGCGTCTCGAGGTTAATTGTATCTTGTGTGCCGACCTTTCAAAATAACGATGACAACAGACAATTGTCCAGTTATGTCTAAAAATATATCTTGAAAATAAAAAGGTTTACATTCATGCAATGATGCACAGTTTCTTTTTTTTTCTTCTACTTTCCCTGTTCCCTCTTTTCTCTTTAAGTACGCTGTATTATACTTTGTCCCCATTTTGCGGCTTTGTGGCTTGCAACTGGTGCTTCAAATATGGTTGTACTTGTACATATAGACATTATAAATTATGTACCCAAAGCTGTACCGAGTGTATACAAGCGCATCCCTCTAAAAATTGCGAAAAAAAAACTTTTTATTTCATACATAATATATATTTCCCAGTGCGCCTTTATATCACTGATAATGGATAACGACCAGCGTGTCACCAAGGCTACGTAGCCTCCTTTGTCCCACTGAATGCTACATTTTAAAATTCTGCACCAGATGAGTCACAGGAAACGAGGGTTCCAGCCGCCACAATGAGTCTTGTTACCAGCTTAGTTGGCACAAGTGAATACTGGAAAGTATAAGTGAAAAGGAGTGGAACCAACATTTAATCTGTGCCCTAGTTGGCTTTGAAGTACTCTGGACAAGACTTGTGCAATCCTTTATCGCCTCAACATGAATAAGAAAGAGAATATCTTACCTGATTGACATTTCACGTGTGCTCGAATGTAGGGGCATCAATTGTATTAAGGCTAGACGTTAACCAAAAGTCAACTGTTTTGGCTTCTGTGTTTATGAAGAGAAAAAATAATATCTGAAGTTGCAAGAATTTGCCCCTGCCGAAGTGCTTAAAATAGATGCAATGAACTGCTAGACACGTATATCCTAGTTTTGGCCAGCCAGCTATCTTCACGAAATTATGATATGATATTTAAAATTAATTTTTACAGCAAAATGGGTTTACATCCCTGCACATTGCCAGCAGTTTTGGGTATGTGGATGTGACGAAAAGTCTGATGAAGCATGGAGCCTCTGTTGACATCAAAGACAATCGTGGGGGACTTCCTCTCCATTGGTGATTAATTTTAACATGGATTATTTAATATAGTCCTCCTCCTCCCTTCCAGCTGGGCTTTCCAGTATAATTGCAGGATGTATTGTTTTGGTAGGGTATTCAAACTTTCTCATACAATTGATTAGCAGAAAGAGCCGGTAAGTGTAATTTTCATATCGCGTACGTATCTGTAATTCTAAGCAACACGCACTGATTGACAACACATATGTAACGAAAGATTTGGATCGTAGTGGGGTTCAAGAAAACAGAACCTTGGGATTTTGCTATGAGCAACAGGGTCAAATTAGGTATCTGCAGTATTTTTGCCCATATTAAGAAAAGCGCGGCACCGTTGGGTTCCACTTTAATCCTGTTTCTTAATGTTGGAGGCCAGGGATTCGCATTTTTCGTAAACTTTGTTCATGACAAATTGTTGTTTGATCTTTTCTTTACATCAATATCTATCATTGTCTCTCCATATTAGATATTGGGTGGCTCTTTTTCGGGGATGGGGTAGGGATTAATAAAATATGGACTTCAGAACTGCCGAAGGACATGTATAGTGTCTGTCTAAAAACGGTTGGTCGATCAAAGCTTTTTATGATACATATCTGTAGAATCACTATTACTGTGCTTCATAAGTTTACACGTTTGAACTTTGACCTTGACCTTCGTCGTTTTCAATTTGCAGTCACCCCTATAATAATGGTTTGAGAAAGAGGATTTCGGATGTTACATCAACTTGCTTCCTGTGAACAAATATCGTTTGACCATTGTCAAAATTAAACGAAAAATTACAAGTCACACCATATTTTACTTTTGTTACGGTGACAATAGCACCTATGACTGAGTATACCACCCAACCTCATAAAATATCCGACCATACCCTCTCAGTATGCCAGTTGATTTTCAGTTGGCACTTGTTTCATGCGGATGACACACAATCATCTTACCTTTGCACTATACATCCCAAGCAAAACATAATAATGTCTTGCAGTTGTCTGGCTTGGACAATTTGTCACTTAAAATTGCACATTTGTTGAGCCTATAAGAGCCACCATGATAGAATTGAACTGAATTGTACCATTGAATTTTGTACTCCAAAGAAGACAAATCCGCCATCTTTTACGTTTTAAAAGCAACAACTCTCTCTCTCTCTCTCTCTCTCTCTCTCTCTCTCTCTCTCTCTCTCTCTCTCTATATATATATATATATATATATATATATATATATATATATATATATATATATATATATATATATGTATGTATATATATATATAATATATATATATATATATATATAGAGAGAGAGAGAGAGAGAGAGAGAGAGAGACATATTATAGCTTTAAGACATGTAACAAGTAAAATACCGTGCAGTTGACCAATGTCTGGTTCATACAGACTAAACATTTATGGTTCGTGTTTGCAATCTGTGTTATACAGTGCGGCGGAAATGGGTCACGCGGATGTCGCAGATGTTCTGTTGCGCGGGGTAAGTGCCTTAAGAGGCCTGACCTGAGGGAAAAGTGAGAATGAATACGAAATATTAATCAAGTTTATGCTTGAATTAATGCAAACTGTCCATATAGTTGTCATTGGGTTTTTTTTGGGGGGGGGCGTATAAGCAACTGTAAGATCTTTATTATTACGACACTTGAGTGAATGTTTGTCATCAGCCGAATAATTAAATTATGGGTGCCGTGGGCCTACTGGTTCTGTTTCTCAATATTCACAACTATGCAACTAAAAGCCAAACTGTTTTTATTTTTTGTGGCGGAATACTCCATGTATCTTCTATTTCAATACGAATAATAAACTCCTGTTTAACGCATTGGGATTTGACTGCAAACAAAACATCCATTCCACCAACCGCTCCTCCATGTTGTTTGGCTTAATCATTGCCAATTGCCGGCTACTTAATTATACGCAGGTGGATGCGCAGACGACATTTGACCCGAAAGTGGCTCGTTTGCAAAAGTTTGCACAAATTATGTGTATCAACAAGCTAATGGGCGATATTTTTTAGTTTTAATCTACGATCGCCTCACATGCTGGACTTATTCCAATCTAAAATAGTTGCTTACTTTATTTGGTGTTACACAGGGATCAGATGTGAATGCAACGGACTTGGAAAACCTGACACCACTCTACAGGGCCGTCCTGCGAGGGAATACCAAGACTGTAACATTTCTTTTAGAAAATGGCGCCCATTATTACGTTACAAATTCCACGTTAAGGACAAGCGTACACGCTGCTGTCATTACTGGTGTTGCGGAAACACTGACTGCCCTTCTTCGTGTAAGATAATGCTTAATGATTAAATGTATATTTGCTTTCAGTAGATACATATAGAATCTGCAAATATCAAACAGTCGCTGTCTTGAATTGAACATATGGAACGGGCTTGGATTCGGTAGAACCGTTGTTATTTTGAATAATATCGCTTTTTAGATTATTTGCCTCACTTGATGTATAATTTTATGACTGTGCGAGACGCTGGAACTTAGAACTGGTGAATATCTTTTAACGTGACGACAGGTATTTCAAAATAAATATACACGATATACAAAAATGACAAACTCGCGAAATTATAAAAGCATGTGCCCCTTGCTGTTGGAAGGGAAGGGACAGAATGACTGATATATTCCATTCGCCTGAACGTTTCACCGACATTTCTCGGAAACACAGGCAGCTCTGAGAGCACGATTTTCGAGAATAATTGAGTACTGACCAAAAAATATATAGCATGTTTTTCCGAAGAGCATTTAGCCCTTCATTGCTGCCGTCATTCATTCTGTGCATTAACAGCGAGGTAAAGTGTTCCTTGTGAATGCAGCCCGAATGAGACCCATTTAGGACCAACCTGTTTACAAATCTATGTTTGTCATTGGGACCATTAAATCATTTATGCCGAATTTGCTCTGTTAAGTGAAGGACAACGTAAGGTCGCTTGTATTGCAATTGCACTTGTATTTTTCCGTTTCACTTTACAGCATGGAGGGAAAAATATTCTGGACGCTAAGGATATAACCGATCACACGGCGCTGCATCTCGCTGCAATATTTGGAAAAGCACAGGTAATCTGTTAGCTACCCAATGCAAAATATATTACATCTTGTAAAAGCCCTACTTGGTCAGATAATAATATATTGTCTGTTTTTGTTTTTTTTTTTTTTTTTTTTCTTTTTTCAGAACAGCATTATATAGTAGTGTCATTATATTGTCCTTATATTTACCTAATTAAATCCTAAGTTTTTCTAGCATTTTGGCAGCTAACAGATCATAGGTGTAGTGATACTTTCTTACTGCAATACAACATGAGTAAAATCAAGTGCAATGGAAATTAATACACTCTGCCAACCGCCAGCCAGCAAGATCCGTCCAACTCCGGTCGAATTAAACTTGAGTGATCGATGTTACACACTAATAAAAGTTGAATGAGATCACAAAAATGCCAAGGCGCCATGAACACAGTCACCTGTCAAATTGGGATTAAAAATAAATTCCAATGTTCACCAGGTCAAAAATAATAATTATCTTAACATGTGTGAATTTATATGAAGTACAAGCATACGATTGAAGTAGTTGGGAAAAAATTTCGCCAACAGAGCGAAAGAGGCAGTATAGAGATGGATTGATTTGGAACGACAACCGTGTTTATATAAATGTACTACATTCTTGAATGTTTTAAATTTGCAAAAAAACACAAAATTTCTTAGAATTTTTTCGGCGCCGAAGTCCATTCGTGCGAGTTGTTGTACTTGTCATTACATAACTGAATGCCCAGTCGAGTCCCGCAAATATGAGGTCGATAAATGTGTTACCCTAACCACATCGATCATAATGCAGCAGCTAACAGTCGGTCGAAGTTGAATGAATTAGATTTTACGATGGGTTAATTTTTACCTCAGCTGACTTGTCAGTCAGCTGAGGTTTTTTGAGGGTCCGTCGTCCGTCCGTCGTCCGTCCGTCCGTCCGTCGTCCACAATTCACATTTTCGACTTCTTCTCAAAAACCGTCAGCCAGATTCACTTCAAACTTGGTGGAAATGTGCCTTGGGTGGGTTTCTGCCAAGTTTGTACAAATGGTCACGGTCCAGTGAGTTTTGGATTTTTAATGAATTTTTTTGTTCTTTTTTGGGTAAATCTTAAAAAATCCTCTCTCCGAAATCGCTCACCCAATTGCTTTGATATCATACAGGAATACTTCCTTGGACTCCTAGTTCTTAATTTGTTCACCAGGTGGCGCTGCAATTTTTTCCTAATTTTTTATGAATTTTTGTGTGTTATAGCTATTTTCGACTTCTTCTCCAGAACCGTTACTCAGATTAAGCTGAAACATGGTGGATATGTTCCTTGTAAGAAGGGTCAAACAAAGTTGTTCACTATGTGGGAATGCTGCGGATTCCTGATTTTTAACGATTTTTTCAATTCGGGTACTTGTCAGTCAATGCAGCTTTCCTATTGATTACTATAGAAGTCAATGGGCATTCTAATGCTAATTCACATTTTCTACTTCTTCTCCAAAACCGTCATCCAGATTAACTTCAAACCTGGTGGCAATGTACCTTGGGTGAGTTTCTACCAATTTTGTACAAATGTTTATGCTTCAGTAATTTTTGGATTTTTAATGAATTTTTTTGTTCTTTTTTTTTGGACAAATCTTAAAAAATCTTCTTCTCCGAAACTGCGTACCCAATTGCTTTGATATCGTACATAGACACTCCCGGGGACACCTAGTTCTTAATTTACTCACCAGGTGGCGCTGCAATTTTTTTAAGGAATTTTTTGTATGGTTTTGCTATTTTTCACTTGTCAGAGCGGTCCCTCAGATTAAGCTGAAATGTGATGGATATGTAGTTGTGGAAGGGTCAAACAGTTGTTTACTAGGTGGCACTGCTTTGGATTCCTGATTTTTAAGGATTTTCAATTCGGGTACTTATCGTTCGATGCAGCTTTCCTATTTATTACTATGTAAGTCAATGGGCATTCTAATACTAATTCACAGGACAACTGACACGAAATTTACTGTTTACTTGATAACTTGAGATCTGTTTTGAGTTAGCTACACATGTTAATTATTCTGTATGAAGGTCATGCTGTGACACTGTACATGAATGACTTTGACCTCGTTTGTGGGGTCACAGTGCAACATACATGAATTTTACTCTTCATTATAACTTGAGAACTACTTGAACTTTGATGTTGCACATGTAAGTGTTCTTCTATAAAGGTCCGACTTACTCAGAATATGGTGTCCTTGATCCTTTCCCAAGTTCATAGAGCTGCAAGTGTGATGAATGTCAACATCAGCTGAGGCACGGGCTGTTCACACAGCCCTCTTGTTGTTTTTTTGACCTTGATGGTGTCCCTGTAAATTTATTGCAGGCTTTACGCATCTTACTGGTAAATGGAGCAAACGTAGAAGCCCGAGAATCGGAAGAAAAATCGCCGCTCCATCTGGCGGCAGAGTAAGCACTTTTCATTCTGCCTGAATGCGAAACACAAGAGCTATCTGGACCACTTTGTTTTCAAACTTGAATCGTGTACGTGAGGGAGTTAGACCTTGGCGCGTTGTATTTAAGAAAATAGTTTACATAGTCAACTTAATCCGCTCTTGTTAAAGATGCTTTGGCATACTAAACTTTGAATTGTGTGTTACCTTTCGTACCAATAGAATAATTGTTTATATTGCAAGTAATTTGTTTCTTAAACAGTGCTCGGTAAGAGCGTGTGGTGGAATACATAACAAATTCAACGTTTTCGTACGTGATCGCACTAGAGGATGTCCATGGGTTTTTTTCAAACTGTTGTCGAACAAGACATATCTGAATTAATCCAAACTGTTGAATAAGTATAACATTGGACTCCTGTCAGAACGATGGACTCTTCATTGTGCAGGTCAACAGTCAGGTCAATGTACATTTAACGTCATGTGTTACTTCCAGGTGGACTCAGCGGTTCACTCTCACAAAATAAACAAAAGCACGCAGGTGGAGCCACTTGGCGGATAAAAAAAACTTGTCCGATTGATCAGTCTCGCAAACAGGAAGCGGTGTGTTATGCAATAAGTTCTTTTGCACCAGTGACTTCATGTTTTTGTGACAGACGCTATTGCCCGAGCGATGATTTGTAACTGCAATATTGCAATACCTCTCTTATTAGTGACCACCCTCTTTTCATAGACAATCAGGCAAAATATCCAATCTCCATTTTTGCAGTGTTAAATTCAGCATAGGTTACATTTTTGTTCAAACCGTGTTTGACTTCTCGACGGGGACAGAGTAAAATTTCTGTCCAGTCTTACTGTCAAAACTGATAATACAAAATGTATATGCATGTGCATTACCCTAGGCATGGTCACCTAGACTGCGTAAAGGCTTTGCTCGAAGCGAGCTCCTCCGAGACCAATGACTATGACGTGGATGGTAAGACGCCGCTGATCGCTGCCAGCGAAGGAGGACATGTCGACGTCGTGAGGGATCTACTGAAACACGGAGCAGATGTGTTTAGCAGGTTAATACGAACTCCCAAAACTCAAAGTAAAGCCAAACTGTGTTCGAAATAGGGTAACAGTTGTAAATGCAGTACTGACAGCATTCAGGAATAGCACTCTACAGATATGCCGGGGAATAGAGTTCCAACACTTGGAACCATTACTTTAGGGAATTCTTGTGAGATCTATGAATATGATCATTTCCCAGGGAAGAAGACCTAGTATATGAGTGAACTGTAGTCCCTAGGGTAAATTGTTTTGTTTTGTTGTTCAAGTGTAGGGGGATTCCGATCATTGGCAATCTTCCATAACGGTACCCTTACAAAAACGAAATGCTGGGATTATGTTGGATATTGCTGGGCGTGGTGGAAAATGCTGGATAAAACATCCGTCATAATCTCAGCATTTTCTGCTAAGCATCCAGCAATATCCAGCATTTTTCCAGCCAGTTCCAATAAAATTTCGCTGGATTCTGTCGGGATTTAACCAAATCCCGACAAAATCCAACAAAAATGTGGGTTTCGGTGAGTTTTGGTTGGTTGAGGTGGGGTTTGGTGAGTTTTGGTGGGTTCAGGTGGGATTTGGTGAGTTTTGGTGGGTTCAGGTGGGGTTTGGTGTTTAGTGTGACCCCATGAAAGGCATGATTTCATCTTTTACGTTTTACATTGTACATCCCATCCATCGTGACTGCACCTCTGCCATACTGAGTTGCATTGGTTCATGTCAATAAAGATATTCATACTGTGTATTAATCCAGTAACGTTAAAACAGGAAAGTTCATGAGTTAATAATAGGTAGTGTACTCACAAGCCATTTCCATTATGATAGCCTTGCGAATTATCCCCGGCCATTGCAGTGTTTGCACATCCACCTCTTCCGCAATATTTTGCTCCCATTGAAGGCTGGTGATGTTTGCGCAGGTTGAACCACTGCCAATGTTTGATCCAACCACAAGGGAAAGACTACTAGATATTTAAATTTGTTGCCTTGCCCCATGCTTTGTTGAATTCTGCAGTCGTTGAACACAGCACAACAGAACGCAGTCTTCACAATCCGCAAATTCAGTTAAACGAAATTTCCCGCCTTGCAAACCTTTGAGAATGAGGCTAACCGATGATCGAATATTTTGTATCTTCATTCAATATTTTGACAGGTATAAGTCTAATGAATTTTCCAAAAATGTGGCACAGGTAATTAATGATCCTCTTATAAGATATATACATAAGATTGCATACTAAAATAAAACTTTTGGGGCTAATTAATAATGCTGAAACATCGAGATTATAATTGGAACTTGAGCGAGGGTAGACGCACTTTTTCCTCCTTTATCGCCCATGCTGCCTTCCTTCCACAGAAATTTTTACCATTGAATATCTTACCAAGATCGAGATCTATTTTAGTTGTAATCTGGCAGGTCCAGCAAAAAAAAAAGTAATCATTTGCTGGGTTGAGAAATGTGAAAATTCTAGCAAAACCACACTGTGGTAACACGTAAGAATTTGCTAGACTATAAATTGTGCCAGTAAATTTCAGCAAACTCTTAACAACCAAAATCCAGCATGCCCATCAAAAACTAGGCAGTAACAAAATTAACACTGTGCCGGATTCTGCTGGGCTGTCAAAGACTCAAGATTCAAAATTTTCTAAGTTCTGTACCCTGAGGCCTACTCCAGCAAAATCCAGCATCTTTAACAAAAATCTAACATTTTAAAATTTTACAAGTTCTTTTCCCAGCGAAATTAAGCATGCTCCCAGCGATATCCGGCATCCGAAGCAAAAACGAGAAAACCCTGAAAAGACTAAGTTCTCTTTCCAGGAAAATCCACCCTGTTTCCAGCAATACCCAGAATTCCCAGCAACAATGAGAATACCCTGAAAAAAAACTAAGTTCTTTTTCTACCAAAATCCAGCATTTTTCCACCGGTATCCAGCATTGGCAGCAAAAACCAGAAAATCGAGAAAAAATTAAGTCCTTTTTCCAGCAAAATGCAACGTGGTTCCAGCACTTCTCAGCATGTCCAGCAAACACCAGCAAAATCCAGCATGATTCCAGAATTTTGATTTTGTAAGGGTACATTGTGATTATAATATATTCTTTGTTTCACACTCATCCACTTAAAAGCACCCAGCATATCCGTGATGTGCATTCTGGGATGACAGTCGAAAATAATTAGCGTCCCATGACGCTGGGTCCTTTGGAAGCGAATCATATCCTGTTTTCTAATTGGGGGTCGACCAAATACATGTAGTACGACAATAGTCACAACGGAGGAAGAGAAGGGTATCGAAAGGATCATCTTAGTTTCGCGGGGAAAAACTTTGTAGCTCTTGAAAAATACCTGCTTCATTTTATTTAGCTACCAAAGTATCAAGATAATCAGCGAATTTCATTTCAGAATCCAAAGTCACACCAAGATATTCAAAATCTTGTACCTGCTCAATCTCAGTAGTTAGTATTAGCACTGTCATAATGATAAATCAAGGTTTACTTGATTTTTTTTAGGAAAGATCAACATACATTTTGTTTTGCTACCATTGAAACTCATTTTGTTGACTTGAAGCTAAATAAAAATGTGTTAGAGGTCTTCAACAAGGGCTTTCGATATACAGTTAGGGTTAACGACCAGCAAGGTAGACAACAGTATTATCTGCATACGTGCTACCTAAACGGTGTTCTAGGTTGCTGCAGATGTCATTGACATATGAGATAAAGAGAAGAGGGCCTTAGAGCAGAGCCATGGGACGCGGGGACTGATCAGCACTGGATCAGAGAGGTTACCATTCATGCAAGCAACTTGCCGCCTGTTTGTTAGGTAATCTGTGAACCAATACTGAGCAGCACCTTTGAAACCGTAATGGTGAAGTTTGGATTGGAGTATTCCATGATCCATTGTGTCGAAGGCTTTTTTTCAATCAAGTGCAATGGGGCCAACAGAAGTACCTCTGTTGCAAACAAATTATTGTAGTAGTAGTAGTAGTAGTAGTAGTAGTAGTAGTAGTAGTAGTAGTAGTAGTAGTAGTAATATAGGGGTCCATTGTTGACCACGCTAAAGCGTTGACCAGCAAATAATATCAAAACAGTATCCATGAAAAAGTATAGCCTAAAACGGCTATTTCACTCTTCTGTATTTAAGTTGGGTATTGGAAAGAAGAAGGTAACTTTTTCGTCCTCTTAAAATGGTATTTTTACGTCATTTCCGCGTATAGATGGATAAACGGTTTTAGGTAAAATATTTACATTTAGTGTTTCCTTTACCGTTAGACGTAGAAGAATATGAAACGTTTTAACATTCAATTTTCCATGAATGCAGTTAATTACATGTTCACAAGCAATCATAACCTCTAGTGCAGCACATGCAGTAACGGCTCTACTTATTACCTGAATTTGTCCTCTTTCCAAGTTCCTTACTGCAGCTTATGTGTTAACAGCACAGGATCTAATTTCTGAGTTGACATGAATATCTCCTGTTGCAGAGATGAACAAAACAGGACTTCTCTGCTTTGGGCTGCCCACAATGGTGACATTTCAATGGTAGAAACACTACTGGAATTCGGCGCCGATAAAGACGCACAGGATGACTTAAAAGTACGAAATGTTTGCACCCTTTTCCATGATAATCAGAAACTATTTCAATTTGAAATAAAGAGACGTTCATTTTTAAAATAAAGACGTCACTTGTAAAGAAAATGTGACCAGCTTTTTGTGTAAACACCAATTTAGCAAAAGATTAAATCTATTCACACAAAAGAATGATAGGCCTACTGGCCACCCATACCCTTGTCAGCAAGTTGTGTCCTAAAATGTAGCCTAACTCTGCCCGTAGAAGATCTTTGCGGGCACATTCATTATCTCCAGCAGTACTCGAGTCATTATATGGCATGCATGTAGCATATATCTTGTCATTCTTATGTGTCTTTTTAATATGTACATATATCTTGAATGCATCACAGGGGTACCCTGACCTGTGATGCCTCCGGTGTAATGGGTGGTATGTTTTCAACAAAATCATGTTATAGAATTCATTGCAAAGCCGTTTTCAGTTTTCGTACTTGTACTGCGGGACGCAAACTATTGCTGTTATTTATTTATTTATTTATTTATTTATTTATTTATTTATTTATTTATTTATTTATTTGTTAGTTAGTTTGTTTGTTTGTTTATTTATTTATTATTGTTGTTATTATTATTATTATTATTATTATTATTATTATTATTATTATTATTATTATTATTATTACAGAATACCGCCTTACACATAGCAGCATGGCAAGGACACTACAGTTTAGTAGAGTTACTGCTGGAAAAGCAGTGTGTTATCTCAGCAAACGCTGAGGCGAAGAGTCCACTCTCCTTAGCTATGTGGGGTTCTCACAAAGAAGTGGTGCGGACCTGCATGGAACATAAAAGGTATGTCACGGAAAAAGCCCCAAGACCTTTTGCCACCGTTGGGCACTATTGGTCAAGAGGGGTCACTCAAGACTTTGGCGCGTAATTGTTTTACGTGTATGGTATGGCACCTGTGTTCATTCACGGCGTCTCATTGCGCTGCTGAACAGTCCAGACCACGCGCAACATACGCCTAGAAGTTATGAGAAGAAACTAGTAGCTTCCTTGGCTCAGAATTCCTGACTATGCTCAAGTAACGGCGCATGCGCAAAATTAAAGTCGTCAGCAATATTTGGGCCTATAATCGGCATGCGCCATTGTATTTCCAGGTGTGCAGAATTTCTGGAAATAAGGAATGAAAAGGGTCGGTCGCCATTGGAACAAATCATCTTAGATTTCCCGGAAGTAGCGCAGGTAATTATTAAGCCACTTTTAGACATTTCTGCCAAATACATGACTGTAGATTTCTGTTCTATAACTTATATACGGAGCGTTTCCGTGACTTAGGTGCGGGACAACGGCGCATTTTCTATGATGCGTTAGCTTTAAAATTCTGTTTGGAAACATTTTCAAATTCTAACAACCTATAAAAATCAAACATATACATTGTGTGAAGACCTCTACATTTTGAGCTTGTACCGTTAAGAGGCGATAAAAAAGTCAAGAAAATGGAGCTGAAATGGAATTCTGTAATATTATATAGCATATTGGGTCAGTCGATCTTCTATACATCATAAAACTTTACTTACCTGAATGGAGATGTATTTAATGTTATAGGAATGCTGTTATTGCACATCAGATTGGTAAGTCGACAATCTGGACTACCAACTTTTTCTTTCGTATCGGCATAGGCAGCTTGATCAACTTTCCGTTGATAACTGTGGTATTTCTTTCAGACCTATCTGGACAAATGCCGGCACTTTTCTACAAGCGACCTCACTGATTCACGTCTTACGGTGGGTGATTTTAGTTTGATAATGTTTAAAATAAAAATCAGTGTTGGTTAATTTCAGCAAAACTGATCAAAGTGGAAGAAAAAATTGGTCACAGGATCTATGTGTGCGTTCCTCGAATGAGAAAGCTTCCTTTTTTTCTTAATTTTGAAAGAACTCTTTGAAGATAACATTCCTGAGTTACGAAACCGATATTTTGACGGACTGACGCAAGTAGGTCTGACGCTTACCCTGAGGCAAATGACATCATCATACTCACGTGATGCAAACCCTAGTGATTAGGTCTACTCTGTTCTGGAGCACTCATGAATACACGTCATGGAAATGGGACCGAACACTGGTTAGTCGCAATGTCGATTTATTTAAGCGCGGAAATGCTTAATCGAATGAGAATACTCTTTTCTCTATTAAGTATGATAACTTCCATTAACATTATTGTAATAGGCTTTCCATCATCATGATGGCATACAGTGTAAAGAGGGTTAATTTTGATTTTGTGATAGGTCACCTACGATTTCCGGTATCTTGACCCAGGACCAGACGACCCTAGCTCTGTCCCTGTTCGCCACTTCCCATTAAAGGTAAAAGGGAAATTACACATGATGCATTCCCTCCAGGGAAACTTTCGTTTTTATGAGTAGAAATTGAAAACGGTTTATTACTGGCTACAAACATAATATATATTTACCCACTGAAGATACGTGTAGGCTCATGTGACCTTAAAAAAAACTTGCGCGATTTTAGGCAAAAGCAAAACAAAAAGGGATCTTTCATTGTTTCTGCATTAATATTCTACAGGTAGACATTGATGTTAACGGATATGGTGAGTAAAAAACTTGGCCAACAGATTTCTGGTATTCATGAAATGGCAGTATTCTACAACATTGAACTTTTGAAGCAGTAGATCCTGAGCCATTGCAATTATTTGACTCTTGAAAAGGTCATACAACAGTCACGTGACCAATGGTCTATTTTGCAGGCAATGACGAAAGTGAGGCATGAAGGACTGTTGCACCATCCGGTGACACAAATGTTGTTGCGGATGAAAATGTAGGTTTATTTCAGAAGAAAAAGACTATTCTTTCTCGTACATATAACGCTTCAATGTCACCGCTTAATTAGATTTAAAAAAACAGGTTTGGCAAACAATGTAAATGAGATAATATTTAATGCAACACAGCTTGTTTTTTTAACTAAGAAATCCAGACGTATTGTTTGTAACGTTTATGCCTAGTTGCTGGTTGTTCAGCCTATCGAGATTTGACAACAGTTGCTTTTAGGTTTTCAGAAACATTTTATCTCAAACCTTCGCCTGTATTGTCCTTTGCGTCATGCATATATTTTGTGTGTGTGTTTTCTGTGCATGGTACTTCCAGTGAAAATAATTATGTTAACAGTGCGATACAAAAGCATAGTGATAAAAACCATTGAGATGGACAGTAGAGCCTGTTTTTTGTGCGTTTAAAAAGCAAAAAACCCAGTTTAGTTTTACTTTGTGCCACAATCCATTTTGGAATCCAGAGTTTCATTTTTACCGTTGCTGTATGAGATCTGTTCCCACCCCCACTCCCACCCCTGTTGCACTTGTACCTATACAATTATAGTCACCGTGTAATATTTCGATCTGGTTTTCCATGATAGATACCTTTTCAAATGCCGTACACCGTAAAATTTCTTCGGTCATTCAAATATAATCAGGAATTAACAGGTTACACATGTACGGTAACACATGTACATGTTCCGAGAATGGATACCTTGCCTTTTTTAGAAAGATGACTCCAATAACGAAGGAAGTCAGAGGCAGTCTACATAGCACTAAACCCACACCTGTTGACCCAAGTTACTTTGTCACCACTGGCCTTCTCATAATTGTCATGAAAAACGTTTCCTTTTAACGAAGTGAAGCCGAATCGTTGGACCAGACGATTGTTTACATCCGGGCCCTTAGTTTCGGGAGATTTCAGTTAACGGACAAGATTTCAACATTACATAATGTAAATTTGAGAAAAAAATTCACGAAATTAAGAATAAGCGCTCATAATTTGAATATTGAAGTTGGAAGACATAAAAGAAAATACCAGAATAAGAAAGGCTATGTGATATGTGTAAAGAAATTGAAAATGAATATCATTATGTGGTTCAACTTCAAAAAAAATAAGATTCCACTGCCAGTGAAAAATTGTTTATAAATATATCACAAATTGTTGTTAATTTTGAAATGTTAAAACCGGAAGATAAATTCATAATGTAAATGACTGCCAAAGTTAATGAAACATCTATAGAAATGGCTAGACCAAAAAAAAAAAAAAACACACACATAAAAATAGGAGGTAAATTAAAAACATATACATAAAGATATTATAGTGTGTTTTTCACGTGTTATCTTGAGTTTCGACAATAGGGGGTTTTAACCAGCAGCCACATTGAATGAGGGCTTAGGGGATCGTGGTAGTTCTCGACCGCCATACTTACAGTCAGCGCATATAAAACTATATTGTATAATCTGACTTAGGCTAGAGTAAAATCCCCTATAAAATGTCAAGATGTGCGTGTTATGGGGCACGGTGTTTTCATAATATTGCCTGGGAGAAAGTATGTTCATTTTATGGATTTTCAACCGACGAATAAGCCCTAACACCTATTTTTCATACCACTGACTAAAGTACTTCTATCTAAAGAAGAATTTACATTCTTACTTGTGACTGGAAAAATAACTGAATCTGTCCATACAATAATGTCGGTCATCATTGCGTCAGATCAACATAACCCAGGCCCATTATAATAAAATATGCTAATCCTGTATTTTTGCAATGCCCTCCGATCCAAAGACGACAATAAAACCTTTATTCATGTACATAATATAGATTTTCTGGGCTTCAAACGATTACTATATTGCCTGATTCTGAGTGATTTTAGAACTTTAGTGTATGAATGAGATATTACGAAAGAGAAATAAATCACGGTGAATATAAAGAAGTATATCAGCCAGGTCGACACCCCCCCCCCCCCCAGCCCATTGTATATGTGAGTAGAGTATACCGGTATGTTATAAATCAGGGGAAGCATGTTCTCAATTTGGTAAACATTATTCAACGGAATTCGTTTGTCTAACTGCTAAAATGTAAGAAAATGTGATTTTCAAAATTATTCTACGTGCCAACAACATTGACAACGTACATGGTAGTACATAAATGTGTCAATCTACAGGTTCGATTTCAAGACATGCACGGGAAAAAAATAACTATATAATACATGCCTAACACGTAACATACAGTTTTCCGTAAGATTTAGGCCAGGAAATATCAGTCACAAGAATAAATGCATATTTGATATTTTTCCTTGGTTCCCGAAGTTATATGAAAATTGTTAACGCAATCTTGCTCGCTGTTTCTAAGGTAAAGCCTGACCGAATCCGAACCACCGAAACCGATATTACCGATTAGTAGGATTTAATATCGGTTCTGGATCGGCTTGGATAACTTTCTGCGTTCGGATTCGATTTGCAACGTCCTCATACTGTGATTTATTTTCACGGCAGCGAAGATGTATGGCAGATGATAGACTTAAGCTACTCGCATCAAGTACCTGAGCAAATAAGCGGCATTTCTCGCGCTCAGGTGATAGACAACTCACAACAAGTATTGGAGCACATTAGCGGTATTTCACGCGTCATGCATTTGAATAGGGGTTGATGAGATGTGTTTCACACCACAGCATGGAATAATTTGACAGAGCCTAGTTGTGAGGAAATGCTTGCGTAAGCGACGCTTCCAAATTCTGCAGTTTCTTTTTGATAGTATCTAATATTGTATCATACATTTAATGCGTTTACCTGGTTTGAAAATAAATGATTCAAATTGTGAACAGCAGCAAACATAGTCAGTTTCAGGCTACTGAACTCAAATACTAGTATTCCTTTTAACTTGAAGTCCTCAAATTGATTGACTGTATGTATTCAGAATGAGAATACCAGGTCCATGTTAAGTTGCAGCTGACATCTTCCGATGGTTATTATAGAATGCAATTACTTGAAAAGTACGCGATAACTCATCTGTACCAAAAGCAAAGTTTTACATCATTGCGTCGAACTCATTTCCATTCTTTACTCTCACAATGTTCTACCATTTAATCATTCTATCTTTATTTCACAATAATACCTAATTTGTTACTCATTGACCGTTTTCTTATACCAAAAAAAGTTTGAATTATAACTGGTTGCTGATGCTAATCTCTTTTTTATAATTCATTAAATTGGTTTAGGTTTATTCTTAATTGCTTTTCTCAAATTGTTACTGGCCCATATCATTGTTTGGGTATTTAATCCGCGGGTACATAAAATGTGCATATGTCTAGATTAACGTTTTTGTAGGTTATTGTGTGGTCTCCTTCCCTGAAAATACAGATTTTAAATTTCTTTTAAATTTACCCACTGTATTGTGCTTAAGCATTGTAATGTGAACGTGCATGTATTTATTTTGTATGTTAATTAGAAGCGGTCAGAGAGCAAAATTGCAATATTTTCTCTTTTTTCTTTCTTCATGTGCTTTATGTATGTATTTTAAACCGACTCAGAGAACTACCAAGCGGAAGTAAAGGCTAGGAAATAGCGCATGCGCAGTCTCTGGGGAGAATTCCCTATTGTCATCTTTATTTTTTATGTTTCAGTTTGTTTATTTCGTGCCATTTCACTGTGATGTTAATATCAGCTGTATTTGATGTAGCCTGTGCATACATGTATGTTGTGTAGTTTAAATTGCAGAATACCATTACTGTAAATGTTGCAGCAATAAAATCCATTCATTCATAACTGTGTATAGTTAATATCACATGGCCTCCAATGCATAGTCTTATCAGTTTACTTGTTCAAAACTACTGGATATCAGAACAAAGTTACATTAAACCATCGCTGTGGGATGTCTGCTGCACGCTTATGTACAATGAACATACATCTCAGCCAAAAAGATCCATTGAAAGCAACATCAAAACTAGAAAAGAAGATTTGCATCACAGCAAGTCTGAGTGCTTGAAAAACTTGAGGGTAGAAATGCCTTGAAAAATGCTTATTGATGTCATTCTGCAGCAGAATAACAGACCTATCTGTAGCATGTTAGAAGTTTAGATAAACCTGTTTCGATCGTATAGACCTAAAGTTTCTGTGTTGGTTTCTGCGCGAGCTTTTTTGCCCTAGCTCAAACATAAATCTGTTTTGATCGTTTAGAGCTAAAATTTGTGTGCAAATGTAGCGACTTGAGTTGATTTTTTGTCTATGGTTGAATACACATGGCATATGACTTGAAGCAGGAACAACGCATGACCATATTTGGGGTATTTACCAAGTTTGCTTAAATTAAACAATGTAGTTTACATATATTAAAACGGTATAACTTTGAGTCATGGTTCATTGAATGCACATGTAACACAAACCTATAAATTGACATTGGAATGGTGTCTCTATCTATAGTAGTTTGAAGGTATTCAAAATTTAAATTTTATGAAGTGGCCTTATTTTCATAAATTAAAATGCTACAACTTAGGCATGTGATTCATTGAATGCAGGCTGTAGCATAAGCCTACAGTTCAATTTTGGAATAACACCTCTATCTGTAACAGTTTTGAATATATTCAACACGTTATGTCTTTTAGTATTCGCTTAATTTGTATAACTTTAAATATTACAACTTTGATTCCTGATTGGATGCACCTATGGGACAAACCTATATTTCAAAGTGTGAATCGCACCTCTACCTACAACTATTTTAAGATACATTTAAGATTAAATTTTTGGGTGGTTGACTAATTTGCATAAATTGAAATGCTACGACTTTGGCTCATTGTTCATTTGATGCGCCTATAGCACAAACCTACATATTTAAGTTGGAATCACACTCCATCTATAAAAGTTTTGAAGATATTCACCACTTCAGTTTTCAAGATGCCCTTAATTAGCATAAATTAGAATATTAGAACTTTTGTTAACTGTCCATTCAATTGACAGATGTCTCAAACCTACATGTGTTAGTCAGAACTTTGTGTCTATCTTTAATAGTTTTGAACATACGGAGCTTTTAGAATTTTGATTCCCCTAATTTGCATAATTTTAAACATCACGACTATTCAAAATGATATGCGCAAATTTACTGGTAGGTCAGTCACCACAATGTTGGTGGTTTTCGGGATAATAGTGTCTGAGAAAAGCGCCGGATAAATTTGGTAAAGAAAGAAAGAAAGAAAGAAAGAGAGAGAGAAAGAAAGAAAGAAAGAAAGAAAGAAAGAAAGAAAGAAAGAAAGAAAGAAAGAAAGAAAGAAAGAAAGAAAGAAAGAAAGAAAGAAAGAAAGAAAGAAAGAAAGAAAGAAAGAAAGAAAGAAAGAAAGAATTGTGGGAAAAACAAAATGTCTGATTTGCCACACAGCCATTAAAATAATTATTGAGGAAACAAATTTTCTGGGGTTCGCACCCAGACATAATAAAAGCTGCGTTTAACGAAAAATTATAGCTAATGTCAGTATTCACTGCTCGTTGTAGCTGTTTCACGATCCAGAACGAGGCTAAGAATCGGACCACAGTTTTTCTTGACATGGCTTTGGGGCCAATAGCCGCATAAGAGAAAGATGTTGACCAGGAACGAGCCTGGAATTATTGATTGAATATTAGGTATGCATGCTGGTACTTGAATGAAGGGTGCCTTCGTAAGGAATTGGACTATGGAGCCATTACAGTGATCCAAAAGAGCACAGGGTTTTTTGTTAATACAAGAGGATTGATGAACTGCTCTTTTTCTCCATTACAGGATGCGCTTTGCAGTGTGGTATTTTACTGCCGAGTTTCTGGTCCACTTGATCCTCATGATGCTGTTGTCCTCTCGAATATCCTGGACCCGACCGATTTCTTTCGATCACTACAACAGCGGGGGCTGTCGGATGAATAACCTGACCACGCTTTTAAATGGCACAGCTTACTTGGTAACGTGAAATGTTTACTGATTATTACTCTGCGATATCACGTATTTCAATGAAAAATCACCACTTTTCTTATGAAATTGTCATATAATTACACAAGTCAAATGCAAACAAGTTCATTTATTATAGGCTAACTCGGAACATCGTTCTACGGCTTTATCTCAAGAATGGGATTTTTTTTTTTAATGTTCTTGAAATTTATGCCTCTTTATCAGTCTGAGATTTAAAATCGGACCCCATAATTGAAAGACAGCTACTGGAATGAACGGATGCGTAAATATAAATTATTCCCAAACCAGAAGAATGTACTAGATAACACTGTACCACCAGTTAATATTCAATCCTGTGGGAACATCATTCTGTCTTGGACGCAACGTGGCTAAAATATCCACCTAAAGCAAGTTGCTGAATAAGGGCATAATATTCTTGATATTGACTTCTACGTTCCTGATACAAATACTCAATAATGAAAATAAGAAACCGAAATAAGAACATACGAACGACGCCGTATTTTGCGGTAATTATAATCATGATGGGAAAAGTGGCATGTAGTTTTGTCAGCACTCGCATCTTCAAGGATTCATTCGTACTGCTGGCCAACTGTATAAATAAATATATATATACCTATATATATATATATATATATATATATATATATATATATATATGTATATATATATATATATATATATATAAGTGGTTTAGCTTTTATTCCTCATGTTCGGCGGGCTCCGCTTTTGGTGAAAATATTGGCGGTGACAAGGATGAAATTAAAATAAGTACATACGCGTCGTTTAACCTTTCCCATTTACGTAGATTCAGGAATCATTTTTGAAAAATAAATGCCGAGAAGAGCGAAATATTTAATACATATTTTGTTAGTCAATGCAAAATTACTCAAAACGACAATCATCTACCTCTTCCAAACTTTACTGTCCGTACGGACTCTCGACTAGCCTCGATGGAGATTCATGAGGATGATAGCAGAAAAAAACACTATCTTTGCGCAGTTCCTCTGCAACTGGCCCTGACGGAATTGGCAATTTCCTGCTCAAACAATCTGCAGAAAGCATATGCAAGCCACCCACCAAGCCTTTGCAACTATCGCTACGAAGATCTGAATTGCCAGAATTTTGAAAACAATCTTATCTCTGTCCCGTTTTCAAAAAAATCTGATAGACAAAATAAATCAAGTTATCATCCCATTTCCCTTTTGTGTAATGTTTCAAAATTTCCTGAAAGGCTTGCCTTCATAGCAGCCGTAACTGGGCGTTGGTATTTTGTTGGCCGGCTGCTACAGAGGCATTTGAGAGGCATGTATATACTTCTCAAGATTTGACCTTCTCACGAAGAGAAATTCCGGCTTCAAAAAATGATTCCACAGTAAACCAGCTCATAAAAATTGTACATGATATCTATAATGGAGTTGAATCTGCCAAAGAAGCGAGGAGGATTTTCCTTGATGTCTCCAAGGCTTTTGACAAGGTCTGGCACGAAGGACTCCTCTTTAAACTTCACCCGCTAGGGTTCATTGATCCTTTTGTTAGATGGATCGATAGCTATCTCTCGAAAAGAACTCAACGTGTCGTAATAAATGGCCAAAATTCAAGTTGGCTACCAATTGAGGCTGGTGTCCCCCAAGTGTCCATCTTAGGACCCCTGTTCTTCCTAGTTCATGTAAACGATATTGTGGACGAATTTCAATGTGATATGAGATTATTTCGTATTTTCAAAATCATACAAAACTCAGCAGCCTCAGGGCACCGAATGAATACCGATCTGACCAGTACTGTTCATTGGGGTAGCCTCCGGCGGCTCATTTTTAATGCCGCAAAATCAATATCAGTCTTATTCTCAAAAAAAAAAAAAAAACGAACTAAACGGGATCATCCTAACCTGTATCTTGGCAACAAAACTATCCCGGAAGCTAGCAGCCATTCCCACCTGGGGATTACTCCGTCATGTGATTTAAATTGGGACGAGTATACCACGCGGATAGTAAACAAAACAAACAAAGAATTGCATTAATGAAAAGATTGAAAATCAAATTGTCAAGAAAAGCATTAATTAAACGTAACAATGGTCCGCCCTATTTTAGAATGCGGCAGTGTTATTTTAGGCAACTGCACCGGTAAAATGTCTGATAAACTTGAATCTGTTCAATATGAGGCAGCCAAACTATGCACTTGCGCTCCCAGACATACATCTCACGACCGACTTTTGGAGGAAGTGGGATAACTGACCCTTAAATTTTGGCGTAAATGTTCAGTCAGCTGATATGTTCTGACTAGCCATCCATCGTCCAGCCGTCCGTCGTCCACAATTCACATTTTCGACTTCTCCAAAACCGTCAGCCAGATTCACTTCAAACTTCGTGGGAATCTGCCTTGGATGTGTCTCTATCAAATTTGTTCAAATGGTCACGCTCCTGTGATATTGGGATTTTTTATGAATTTTTCGTTCTTTTTGTGTCAAATCTTACAAAATCTTCTCCGAAACCGCTGACCGAATTGCTTTGATATTACACAGGGTCAGTTCCGAGGACTCCTATTTCTGAATTTGTTCACCAGGTGGCGCTGCAATTTTTTCTAATTTTTTATGACTCTTTTGTGTGTTTTTGCTATTTTTGACTTCTTCTCCAGAACCGTCAGTCATATTAAGCTGAAACTTTGTGGATATGTTACTTGTGGAAGGGTTAAAACAAAGTTCTACACAAGATGGCCCTGCAATGCATTCCTGATTTTTAAGGATTTTTTTCAATTCAGGTACTTATCGGTCAATGCAGGTTTCCTTTATATTACAATGTAAGTCAATGGGCTTTGTAACGCTAACTGACGTTTTTTACTTCTTCTCTAAACCCGCCATCTAGATTGACTTAAAACGTGATAGCAATGTACCTTGGGGCGTTTCTACCAGGTTTGTTCAAATGGTCATGCTCCAGTGATTTTGGAATTTTTTAATGATTTTTTTTTTCCTTTTTGAACAAATCTTACAAAGATTCTTCTCCACAACCGCTCACCCAGTTGCTTTAAAATTATATAAGAACACTCCTAGGGACTCCTAGCTCTTACTTTGTTCACCAGCTGGTGCTCCAATTTTTTTTTTTTTTTTCAATTTTTTTTTTTATGAATTTTGTTGTGTTTTCGTTACTTGTCACTTCTTCTCCAGAACCGTTTCTCAGATTAAGTTGAAACTTTGTAGATGTGTTCCTTGCGAATGGGCCAAGCAAAGATGTTCACTAGGTAGCACTGCTGTGGAGTCCTGAATTTTAACGATTTGTTTTTCCAATTTGGGTGCTTATCGGTAAATGCACATGTTCTATTGCTTACTATGCTAGTCAATGGGCATTCTAATGCATTCTAATGGTAATTCACATTTTGGACTGCTCTGAAAAATGTGTCTGTCAGATTTACTTCAAACTTGGTGGCATTGTGCCTTGGGTGGGTCTCTACCAAGTTTCTTCAGATGGTCACGCTCCAGTGATTTTGGATTTTTTTTTTCAAAATTTTTTTTTAAAAGTTTTAATATGAAAGTTTAACATGGAATTTCTTGTAATGGTTATAACTTAAATTATTTTGGCCAGATTTGTGCTAAATTTGGTAGGGATGTACCTTTTATAAGTGTCTACCTATTTTGTGCAAATGGTCATGCTCCAGTGATGTTTGGACCTTGACCTCATTCCCCAGGTCACAGGACAACTGACACAAAATTTAATGTTCACCTTATAACTTGAGACCTGTTTTGAGTTAGGATCTTGATGTTGCACATGTTAATATTTCTATTTGAAGGGCATGCTTGGACATTGCATGAGTGACCTGGACCTCGTTTCTGGGGTCACAGTGCAACATACATGAATTTTACTCTTCACTATAACTTGAGAACTACCTGAATTGGGACCTTGATGTTGAACATGTTAGTGTTCTTCTATAAAGGCCATACTTACACAGTACATGGGGGACCTTGATCCTATTCCAAGTTCACAGAGCTTGAAGTGTGATGAATGTCTAGGTCAGCGGAGCATGGGCTGTTCACACAGCCCTCTTCTTTATACAACGTTAAATAAGTCAACTCCAGACTATCTATCAGCTCTTGTACCTGAAAAAGTGGCACTCTCGTCCGGTAGACAGTTAAAAAGCTAGTCCCAACTATTTCAAACTTACTCTGGTACCAAACAACTTGTCAGCTCTTTCCTCCCTTTGGTAATTAAAGTATTGGATGATCTTCCTAATGACAGCCTTGACTCCGATACGCCGTCCCAATTTAGGTCAATGTTAAAATCAACTGTTCTTGTCGGTCGACAATGTACCAGCTTACTATTCTTTTGGACATCATTTTGCTAATATTTGTCATACTCAGCTAAGATTAGGTCACTCTAGATTAAATGCAGATTTATTTACAGTTAACATTATAGCTTCTCCTGTTTGTTCATGTATACATCCCGAGAACGACAAAATGCACTTATTTTTCTATTTTCCTAAATTTACTGTTCACGGAGAAAATTACTAAGGACTATTACAAACATACTTACTCCTTGTTTAAAGTAAAATTTCTGAGTGCATATAGCCGGAGACATCCTCATTGAATTTTTTCAGTATGGTAGAAGCGAGTTTGACAATACCACAAACGAAATAATATATGAGGCTGTTCAACGCTATATTAGTGTAAGCAGACGATTTCACTTCCTGTCCTATTTTAAGTTACATAAGTTGTCATAGTCTATTCAATACGCTTCATAACTTTGATCCATGGTACCCGCTTTCGTGCAGAAACCTGGTTCTGTTCTGCACGTAACTGTATATATTTTTTCAATTATTGTGCGTCTTTGTATGTTCAGGAGAGCCTCCAAATGAGCTAGTTGATATTCTTTTTGGCAATCCAGTTGAAATAAACATGTTTATTCTACAATACAGACTCCTTATAAAAATATTTCGTTGTTGATGATTGAATTAATACGCTAAAACACGTCATTTTATTTTGTTAATTCAATAGAGAGCTACGGCGGAAGATAGAATGGCAGCAAAAGTAATAGACATTGTATTCATCGTGGTACTTACCTTCCAGATTGTGGTTGACTTACTTCGACTATATGCCCAGGTAGGTTTGTTGAGGTAGTGTTGTTTTGACCCAAAAATGTTTGGGATCACATTGGTCTTGAAACCAGATAATAAAAATATGTTTAAACCAAACCAGAGGGTCATCACTGAAGTTGTCGCACCTGTTAACCGTGAAAATATAACAATGTTATTTCAGTGCAATAATGACACGCCTCAAAGGCTCTCATCTTACATGTTTTCCTTGAAAGGCACAATCACATCCTCGATATGAACCATATTAATTCGCATGTATAAAGTGTTTAGGTCAATTAAATCATGTTGGCTTTGCCAGTGTGCCACAGGAGTTCAAGGTTCCAAGAAGAAATGTGGCAAGACATCATTTATGATAAAATTGTAGTGTTGACGTTATACTTGCAGCTGACATTTTAAGAGCATTCGACGCAATGCATCCCAGCATATTCATGCTCTCGATAACCGTATTTTGTACGTTTTTGACGCTGAAACACACCAGGACAAAATTACGAGGCGTTGACTGAACAACTGAAGGGGGGGGGGGGGGGACTGCAATATTCAACCGTTAATAAAAGTCCATGTTTGATTCAAGCAATTTATTAGGCATATAAAGGACGCGTGTTTCAACAAAGAATCCGAGTCACATAAAACGTGCCCTCCACCCCACCCCCACCCCTTTAATAAGAGTGTGCTGAAGGTTAGAGAGATTGGTCAAGATGACAGCCCTGATAATGAATCACACCAGCATATTCCGCCAAGTATCTAAATTCTAAGTACTTTAAAACAACCCTCCCAAGAGTATCTAAATTCTAAGTACTTTAAAAAAAACCTCCCAAGAGGCCGGGGGGAGGGGGTACTTCCATGTAGGATGGTACTGGGTATGTGCCGCGGGAAAGGCCGTGTTTTCATTACTCCCAGGATAGTCCATGAGCTGAGGGCCCAATTTTGACCAATTGGTACCATCTTAGGGCACCAAACTTAACAATGCTTTTTTGATTGGTGTATGTCTCAGGAACTCAAAACAGCATGATGGACTTTTCTGCGGCACAGCTTTTAGTCAGTATACGCAATTTAATAAATGTATGTTATTTTGCATAAAAGGTGAAAAAATTTCTGTATAGTGATTCGTTTGATGAGTATACATGTCATAAGGCAAAAGGTAGCAAGATTTGAATCACAGTTTGTTAATTGAAATGGAAACTTGAGGAAATGGAGGTGCTAATCAATTTTAGTAAATGTGCAAAGACTGCTAATCATTGCTAATCAATATAGATTTATAATAGTGAAAGTGCTAAACATTGTAAAATAAGGTAACTTGAACAGGTCAATATATGCCTCTTCCAAAAAACTGCTAATCAACTTTGAGGAACTTCCATGCAGTGCTAAACAATGCTTATCAATGTTTATTCATGGTAAGGAAAGTGCCAATCAATAAGACAGTCTCCCTGTTTGGAGAAGTTGGAACCCAAAGACAAGCTAGAGTTACCCATATGCCAAAAATGTATACCGCGACGTACGTATATCGATTTTTACTGTCACTATATATCTAATTTACATAACACATATTAGCATATCACAATAGATACCACCTTTTGGCCAAATTGAATTGTAAATTTGAACATATAAAATCAATCAGATGCAGGTTGTTGAACTGAATGTAGATTACTCTTGATTTTAAATATTACAAAACCAAAATATTATGTACAATAGCTGTAGGTTCACTGTATGGACATGACATCAGAATTAAAGGACAAATAACATTTGTCAATGTTAAACCAATGTATGGAACCCTTTAGAAACAACAGACAAGGAACTTTTGCAATGGTAGCTAGGAATGAAAACAGAGGAAACGTAGACTTCCCTACATACAATAGATTTCAAGTATTTCAACCTAGCCATGACACAGACCTATTGGACAGACAAAACCAAGGTCAGAGATATGAACTAGGCCTAAATGTAGAAAATGAAGAAGAGTTTCCTTTTTAAGAAAGAGGACCACGCCCAAATACACGATGGCGCCCTCTACAAGAGCAAAAAGGCTGCAGAAATCAAAGAGGACAAAGACCACAAACAAACCAGAGACAATCAAGAGAAGCAAGAAACACCTACCAAAAAGAGCGAAGATACAACAATTGGAGAGAAAGAGCGCAACAATACCCCCAACGACAGGAGCCAAGAAGACATTAACTTCAAATACATCTATTGTTAAAATTATAAACTTATCAAGCAAACAATTGACACAAGGACAAGTAAAGTTGCTTAAAAAGGGATTGAAATTAACACCGACACCTAGAAAAGACACAGAAGAACAAGTGTGTGATATTTTAAAATTTTGTCGTACATTACGTCTGAAATAATTATTCAACAATACAGATAAGGAATGGGATGAATCACTGGTCAAAAGAAAAAGTTCTTTCACCCCTCCTAAAAGTCAAAATGAGACATTAGAAAAATGTATTGACAGACTGAAAGAAATTGCGCACTCTCTCCACAAAGTACCTTCACCCACCAACAAAAATAATTTAACTAACGAGGAGCTACAAGGTATGAATGAATTGCAAACTAACAATTCTATCATAATTAAGGAAGCAGACAAGGGTGGAGCAGTTGTCAATATTGACACCGATTATTATGCTGAAAAGATAAAACCATTACTTAATGATGAACAATTTTATGAGCGATGCGAACCAGACAGAGAAAATAAAGTGAGTGATAAATTAAGAAAATTTATTGACAAATACCGTAACATCTTTACAACGAAAGAAAGAAATTATCTGGATGGTTTGCAGTCAAGAACACGTAATTTATACGGCTTACCGAAAGTTCATAAGTCTGATATTATCAAAAACGCTATAAATGAACAAGGTGGTATATATGTAGATATTATTCGACCTACAGATTTAAAATTCCGGCCAATCGTCGCAGGACCTGTATGCAATACAAGTAAGCTTAGTGAACTCATTAACGAAATTTAAAAACCGTACTTATTACATGTCGACAGCTGCGTGCGTGACAATATCGACTTCATCAATAAAATATCATGAGAGCAAGTCAAGAATCGGTATTTAGTCAGTTTTGATGTGATTAATTTATATAGTAACATACATCATGAGTTAGGAAAGCGTGCGATTGAATACTGGCCGAACAAATATCAAGACACAAAAAAAATCAACGTTTCACAAGATAATTTATAGTGGAAGGTGTTTCACTAATATTAGAAAATAATGTGTTAAGATTTGATGGAGAATACTACATACAGAAAAAAGGGTGTGCGATGGGAACTAAATGTGCACCAACTTATACAACGCTTAGTCTTGGATATCTAGAAGTTTTATTATACGAAAAACTTAGAAATATTTCCGAATCCTTCGCCGTGTTTTGTAAAAGGAACTGGAAACGTTATCTAGATGACTGTTTTATAATGTGGACAAAGTCGCTGTCAGATTTACACGATTTTCACCAACTTTTAAATCGGCTTGAATCAAGTATTCAATATGAAATGAAATATGGTCAATGTGAATTCGAATTTTTAGACTTGAAATTTCTTCAAATTGATGGAAAGATTTCCTTGGATATATTCTCCAAGAATACAGATACTCATCAGTATGTGCCATTCAATTCATGTCACCCACGGCACACTAAGACAAATATCCCATATAATAAAGCAAGAAGGATCTGTACAATTGTAGAAAATACAAATAGAAAAGCAACGCGTCTGGATGAACTGGGGAATTTTCTAAAAGCCAGGGACTTCCAGATTCACTCATTTCAATCGGTATTCAGCGAGCTTTAAGTGTAACACAAGAATCATTAAGAAAGGACAGCAAAAAATCACAAGGGGGACGACAAAAATCTGGTCATGATCACAAGATACAATCCTAACAATCCAGTGATAATACCACAAATACGTGAAACCCTTAAAATCTTGGAAATAGATCCCTCACGTGGAGAAATATTTAAAAATCTGAATTTTATTTCAAGCCAAAAACAGCCTCGTAACAAATTCTTGCGAGAGCAAACTTTGAATCAAGGGACAGTCAAGGCGGGAGCAAAAAAATGTGGTCTTCCTCGTTGTAAGAATTATATAAGCATGACAGTTACTGACACAATTTCGCTGGATACAACAGGAAAGCTACCAAACCTTCAAATTAGAACAGAAATGGACTTTTTGAGTAAACATTTGATTTATGCGATTGTCTGTAGAGGATGCAATGAGGTATCCATAGGATCTACAGGCAACGAACTACGCAGGCGCATGACTGTACACAGACAGCAAACATGGGTGCCTGAGACACTAATCCAGCTCAGTGAAAATATTGATAGTTGTTCTAATCTTGTGCCTAAATTCTTTGTATGTCCCATGTATCAGATGTCAAATGATTCTGACATAGGAAGCGACCAAAAAGAATTCATATTCAAACATAAATACAAGCCTAGACTGAATAGTGTAATTTACTAATTATTAATAGTAATCTGGGAAAAGTTAGGCCTTTTTTCATTACGATACGTTTATTATTAATTATATGGCAATGACGTCATATAATAGGCCTAAATCAGTAACGTAATAAATGAACGTCATAGTATGCTTCTATGCTAATAGATTTCACTATAACAACAGATAACGTCAAGATTATACTGGACTGAAAATTATTTTAACATCTATGCGTTGCCGTGGATAACTGTGTTTAAAACGGATTTTTGTCTCCTTCATATAACTTTGTATAACAAAAATCTTAAATGTTCCTACCCACAAGTGTGTGACCTTCAGAGTAATGTGAAGGTCACTAAATTTAGCCATCATGATGCATTATATAATCACCTCCAAATAGTAAAATAAAGCAAAGTGTGATTATACATGCAAAGAATGTGAAATTTTTCCAGGATGTATATGTGCCGTACAATGGAGGAACAATCTCCGCAGGCCTACCGGTTATATCCTCCACAAAGATGTGACCTTGAAAATAGGGTCAAGGACAAAAAAAAATCCAGGTCTCAAAGGATGACCCAGAGGCATGTTTGCACCATTTTTCAAGAGATTTGGACCATGTATTCATGAGGCATTGAGATTGCAGAAATGTAACACTTGATCTATAAGCTGAGCGCAGCAACCCCCCCCCCCTTAAAAAATTCCAATCAATGCAGGTATAATGGCTTTTTTCTTACCCTTGTGGATTCATTTAGTATTTATAGGTCGCATGAAGTTCATTGTACCAGCTGTTAACTGGATTCAAACATATGTATATTTCAAGTATAGTTATAATGTAGTGGCCAACTTTAACAAAACACGATTCACCATATACAGCATTTTGGGGCCGTCTGGGTATAAAATTTTAAAATTGCAATAACAGGCTCCAGCTGGGCTTCTGGAAAGTCCATCATGCATTTTTGTTATACCCTTAGGTGTACCAACGCAGGTGCAAAGGTTTCGTTTGGTGCCCTCAGATGGTACCATTTTCAGTCTGGCTCATGGACTAAAAATGCTAATATGAAAAATAGAAGGATTTATAAATGTGGTCTGTGGCCTATTCGACAGACCGGTTCATTCAGCTACACCTACCTCCATATGTGTACGTTAATGAGATAACATGGGGCAGGTCAGTATACATAATCTCTTGTCAGCTCAAGGGGTGGGTAACACCTCAACTAATGTCACCTGGCATGCCCGGCCTACAAACAGAGATAAAAGAAAACCTTATTATCACATGATCATCGTAGCATGACATCACAGCTGAAGAGCCCACCCAGGAAGTAAAAAGTGGCTCACTTTTCCTGGCCACTTCCCATTGCCTTTAAAAGGGTAAAAATTGATTAGCACTATAAGGCAATAGGTTGTTCGTTTTAGATAGAGGGCAAATAACTCTCAATTTATGTTGCAAATGGCGATGCAATACCGCTTATTTCGAACCTTGGTCAATGTTTGTTTTAAATTGTCAAAGGAATAAAAGCGCTAGTTTGAGGTGGTCCATGTGAAATCCTGTCAGCGAAGAACCAATTTATCGTTCCGACTTTGCTGAACTCTTTACAAAGTTTGAAAAAAGGGGCATGAATAAATATTCAGATCAATATTTCAGCAGTATGGAGTAATGTAAATAAGAATCCGATTTTCGGAAAATGGGATAATTTAATGGCGTAGAAAATCTTTGACAAAATTTTAAATTCCTAACTGATCAGCCTTGCCGCAGTACCCACGGCACCCTTTTTTTACATGTGTATGTAACTAACTATACATGTACATTGCTATTGGTGGCGCCACCGATACCCTTTTTGGACGTCCACTTCTACATACGCGATAAGTCCTGAAAGTTAAAATGCTTACATTTGAAAAGTGTGGACGATATCACCTTTACGAAGATAAGAGCGGACCTTAGTGATCATACCAGCTCCGCAGCCGGAGGTCAACAGAACTAAATTGGTTCAAGATTATTCATATTAAAAGTATCAAAATCCTTACATCATATGCAATACACTTTTGTTATGATTTTACGAGAATCTCTTCTTCCTTTTATCAGTTCCTTAACTGAACAACTGTATTGTGTGTTGGCCCTCGGTAATAAGTCAAGGTCTTTTGTATTTCTTAAAATTATGAGCTTGGACCTGATGTGCATCTGATAATAATTTGGTATTAAGGTAAGCGCCATTGACTGTTGCGACAACGTGATTTGAAGTATTATAATCTGCCCATTAGACTAGTTTTCACGGTCATACATAGGTGACGCCACCGGTACTTCATACATCACTGGATTTTTTTTTTTTGTTTTGTTTTTTGTTTTTGTTTTTTTTGTTTTTGTTTTTTTGAGGGGGGGCACAATATAGCTGTTATTGTAAAACGGCATACATGTTGAAAATAAATATTGATATAAATACCATCATAAGATATTTTATCTTGGCCGCCCCTGCCTCACTGCACCATTGAATGAAAATAAGTCAAGGTCAACCATATTACACTAATTTTGCCTGGTTACTCATAATGTAGACATCTATGTTTTCACACACTTTTTGCTAGTATTTTCTATACAATTACAGATATTTCAGGGATAATAAATTCGATCGCGATTTGACCTCCCTACAATCCCACGAAATTTCGTAAAGATTAAAACAAACATTCCAAGATACTTTAGGACTCTAAATACATGCGACTGTTTTTGAAGAAACCCAATTTTACAGCTTGATAAAGTACTATTTACTGATGCGAAGACAGTTAAAGTATATATTTTTGGGTTAGTATAATGATGAACTATAGATACGTGCACAGATCAATCATTGTCCGTGCCTATTTGTTAAATAATCACAGTGATAATGAAATGGTTGGATTTTATGCTGTTTTCTCCAATTTCTTCTCTGAAACAAATGATAAAACTGATAATGATAAAAAAAAATTATGTCTTGTTTAGTGTAGGGTATATAGCTTTGTAAAGTTGAAAAAAAAATCGACTTTTTCGTGTTTTTCTTTGACAAGGTAGATTTTTCAACTTTGCACAGCGATATTTTATAAACTAAACAAGATATCCAAAAATTATGACAAACTTTTTTTGATAATGTTTGAAAAAGGCGTTTCATTCAAGTACCAGCAAGCTTATAGTCTCACAGAATATAGTGGTCCAGGTCATCAGCTTTTCTGGGCGCAACTAGGGCGCAGTCCGCCAAAAGCGCGCCCAGGAAGCTGTTGACTCCGTCCAAAATGTGGCACAGAAAGAGTTAACCGGGCGTGGTTTCGCTCGAGTCGAGCAGGGACGTGCTATAGATGGACTACCAACGGCGGGGCCCCCTTTGTACCATCTATGTGGCCGCTGCTCAAGTGATCGGGTGTTTGTGCGAGCACCTTCAGTGCTGAACGAACACAACTCCACGGTCCGCGCTGGCCGCTGGCAGTCTCGTGGGCCAGGTCACGCGATGAAAGGCGAGAATAATCTCGTCACCGACTGAAATGTGCAAAATTTTTCACCGTGTTCCACATTTTAAAGTCAAAATTTAGCGTTACGCCGGACTCAGCTACAAGAAATGAAACCACCATCATGATTCTACCGGCATACACTATCCATCTGAAACTACATTTTTTATTGCTAATTACGGCATAAGGAGTTATTACGCACGCAAATTGTCTAACTTTGCATCATTTTGGACAGAAAAAAATGCAAAAACTAGCCCTTTCATCGGCAGATTTCAACGAAAAACACATCGATGGACTCGCACGGTTCTGATTCAAACGATGAGACTGGTTGCGCACGCATGAAACTCTCCGTTTTTGAACTTGGTACAATAGCACACCCGATGTAAGTAACCCGATACAACCGAACGCGGAAACATAGATGGAACAATAATCGGACTGAGCAGGGGGGATTAACCTGAGCGGCGCTACTGAACACGCTTTGTAGTCGTCGCGCCCAGTTGACCACTAAACGGATTAGCGCTCCCGTTGGCAGTCCATCTATAGCACGTCCCTGAGTCGAGTCAGCTTGAGGTTTTGATTTTTGACGTAAAAATTTCATCGATAGTATGGTGCTTTTCGTTTTCAGCGATCTAAGTACTTCATGTCATTAAGGACATATTGGATGTGGCTTTTTTATTCGGGGTGCGTAATTTACGCAGTGCCACCGTGGCAGCCGAAGTGTATATACCAATGGCAAGTTGCGGTGTTCCTCACTTTTGTGGGATGGATGACGACCCTTAGATATTTAAGAGTGTAAGTATTGATGATATACTGTTGCGATTGAATTTGACAGGTTTTTTGGGGGGAGGGGGGTTAGGTGTATATGCATTATCACAATTACGCCCAAAACAACAATTTTGATACCTTGGGCGCCCGTGCCAGCACACTAAGTGCACCGAGGAAACCTCTCGACTTATTCTCACCTAACAGGAATTAAATAATATGATTCTTTCCTGCTTGTGTTTGCGTCAGTTAATTTTTTTCTCTTCTCCCAAATGTATAATCTGTCGTCCTCTTAAGCACCAGTGTGAGGCAATGTCATTTAGTTCATTAACAAATCTAAGTCCTGACGGTCCTAATCTTTACAAATGTATACTATATTTCATTTCCTCCAACATAATCACATCAAATTTTGACAGGGGACCATCACATATCAATTAAAGGCCGCACATCCGATTCCTGAGAATGTGCAACTTTGATATTTTGTTTTGTTTTCCTTTCACATTGTTTTGCAGGAGCGGGATGTTCGGCACATATGTGTCTATGTATTTGGCTGTCATAAAGTCTGTGGTAAAGGTAAGTATGCCATACGTTATGCGTGCTCTTTGTTCGTCGGTTTGAGCTCTCAATGGACTGTTTCAACAGAGTGTAGAGTCAGCCCATGTAATATAGCGGCTGGTGGTGTGTTATACTTGACTTAAAAAAAAAAGACACAATATGTAAACCCCGGACACTATGTACCCGTTTTTTATTGAAGAAAGCCGTGTTTTCAACAAAAAGTCTGCTTGGTTAAAGCACACAAATTTCTCTCTTGTCAGGAGGAGGGGTGCAGGTACCGCATTATCATTAGTATTAGTATTAGTATTAGTGCTAGTATTACATTATCATCATCATCATCATCATCATCATCATTATTATTATTATTATTATTATTATTATTATTATTATTATTATTATTATTATTATTATTATTATTTCTTCATGTCGACAGGATCTTTATTACTTCTTTTGGGAATGAACAACACTAAATGTAATTTTTATCTTTACACGTACTTTGTGTCGTTATAGTCTCATAGGAATCGTTCAGTACCAAAAGAAATTTGTCTTATTCTGTGGAGAACATAATTAAATTACAAGATATTAAAGAAAAAACTAACAGTAAAATTTCAACGGAAAGTGGCACGCATTTTACCTGTGTGACTTATCATCACCATTATAAATGAACAAACATCCTCTTTCCTATTTGGATTTTTTGTCTGTTTGTTTTGTCTGCTAAAAATGATTGGAATTTTGTATTGATGTAGATTAGGGTCTATGTAAACGACTCTACCGACTTGGGCGAGCCGAGAAAAACTTGACCTTATTATTCTCATGGTCTCTGTAGTTGCTGAGATGCTGGTATGTTAATGAAGGGTCGGTTTACTAAAATTATGTCTCTGGTATCGTTATGTCAATTCAAACCACATTGCCTGTTATTATAAAAGCCACTTTTCCACCCGGAATCTGGGTACAACAGTGTGTGATGTCGCCGTGTTATGTGTTCTCTTTTTAGCTTCTGGTAATGTTCTTCTGTATTTTGTTGGCATTTGATTGGGCCTTTTACATTAGCCTCTACAAACACGTGAGTACTTTGAAACATAAGTTGCTGTATGCAAGTATGTCGGTGTTTCGATCCAGCTTTCTACATGTACACAATCTTTTACAAACATGCAACTGCGTTCACGTTTTTAGTTCGTTGAAATCTAAAACTGCGTTGATTAATAAAATGTATGTTTGAATGCACCACGGATATACGGTTTTATCCATTATGTATAACTGTATACATCCATGCTCGTATATATTAAAGCGTAAATAAGAATATTATTAGTGCGATCATGTCATAAAGAGTGTGTGCATAGCTGGAATTGCTCAATTTATCAAATGCATTGCTGGAAAAAATCACGTAAAGGTTTAGTTGCAGCCGTCTTGATAGAAATGCATCGGGTATATTGTCCGTGTAGACACTGTAGTTTGATGAAAAAGTATATTGTGACCCTTTGAGTCTTTTCTGTTACAAATACGCATCCCATAATCGTCGTTTTGATACAAATGTATCATGTATATTGTCAGTGTAGACACTGTAGTTTGATGGAAAAGTACATTGTGACCCCTTGAATCGTTTCGGATGCATTTACACATCCCATAGTGCTGCCACCTTGCGTCCTAAATTCTACGATTGCATTCATGTGCCGAGACAGTCTGACAATAACAGTTAATCAAAAAGTTTCCCTCTATCTGCTTATACCTAGGCCAGAAATAATTTTCTGACGCAAAATTTACCGAGTTACACCTTCATCGGGGTCATTTCAAGTCTGTGTTTGATGCTACACAATATGGGCGTAACCCATGCCATATCGCTGTTGTACGTGTAGGTACCTTTATAGGCTATGATAAATTAATCCAGAAATTTTGTAATATATTGAGCACGTCAGATTTTGCAAGTGCCGAAACATCTAACCGGCGAGATCAGGTGCACGAAAAGTATGTAAGTTGAATTTCGTGTTATCGCAGAACACTTTCTACTACTATAGAACACCTTTTTAGTTGCATAGCACTTTTTTTTATTATTACACAACAACCTTAGCAAGTGAAGAGCGCGTTTTTGTAACTATATTATGCCTTTTTGTAATTGCGTAACACTCGTTTTGATTATTACAAAACACCTCTTTGTTCTTGCAGAAAACTCACAACAGATTTGACACGGCCTTTGTTACATTTATGGCCATGGCAATGGGCGAGTTCTCCTACACGAGTGTTGTAGTGGAAACAGACAACTCTCCGTTCCAGGATGTACTGTATGGGTTGTTTTACCTTTTTTGGTTGCTGGTGTCTATTTCGCTGCTAAATCTGTTGGTAAGTCCGTGTCTGTGGGTGCTGGTATCGAGAGTTCCAGCGGATGTGTTGATCATTAATGTACAGCAATGTAAGCCGATGCTTATCTGGTATCCCAAAACAACCTGGTTTTCAAACTTCTTGAGGTAATCAAATCAGGTTTTTACCGCTAACATTGGTTGGGAGTAAAGATACTGCAGGAACAGCCATTAGGTGACTGCAATGAGGATTTTCCCTGATACTGAATGAATTGCTTGTCAAGGTATGGACTAGCACCTGTACACTTATGGGGTTTATAAATACACTGGACATTATCACTATGAAACCACGCACCATGTTTACTGCTGTTGTTATAATTCCCTACAGACATATATGTCCCTGTCGTGAGGGACCACTCCAATGACCGACCATCTGCCTTGAAAGACCACCTTTTCAACATACTTTGCTCAGTACTTTTCTTGTTATTTGTAGCTTCAATGAGAGGCCATTTGTCTTGTATCGACAACCTTCAGGACTTAGCTAAATAGGCTACAGGTACTGAGTAGTGCTTTTGTTTTAGCTAAATAGGCTACAGGTACTGAGTAGTGCTTTTATTTTAGCTAAATAGGCTACAGGTACTGAGTAGTGCTTTTATTTTAGCTAAATAGGCTACAGGTACTGAGTAGTGCTTTTATTTTAGCTAAATAGGCTACAGGTACTGAGTAGTGCTTTTATTTTAGCTAAATAGGCTACAGGTACTGAGTAGTGCTTTTATTTTAGCTAAATAGGCTACAAATACTGAGTAGTGCTTTATCATCACATGGCCTTATCACGATAGCTAATGGCAGAGATATGCAACATTGACAATGGACTCTGAATGCTGACGTCATACATTACCTACATATGTTTTTTCTTGTATATGTACACTTTTTTCATACTTTGTACTAGCCCTGTTCGTATTTTCTTTCATAGGTTTCGTTTGCTGTGTAAAAGTCAATTTTTCTTTTTTTTTTTTCAAATTATTGACATATTTTCAAATTTAATGATGTTTTGTATTGCGATGAAACATGCAATATGGGTATCTAACTTAACTTTTATGACAATCCTGTACGTATTTCGCTATACGTCGGTGAATATTTTGTTTGTTGTTACTGAATATGTCTTGGTCTAAAAAAAAAAAAAGGGTACCAGTTCATATAACGTACATGTTACATACTAATTCTTTGATCAGTGATGACTAAATGCAATGTATGTACACAGTTTGTAAATTTTAGAGCTTCACATCAGCTCCAGTGTAGTGCATGTAAATTTTTATTTCCACAAAAAATGACAACTGGATATTTCGTTATGTCTTTAAACTGCCTTCCCTTTCCATAACCCTGATATTGACAGCGAGGTTTTTAATTATTTGGCTGATATGTGGTTTGAAATTTCAAATATTGGGGTTTTTCAGAATTGAATTCAAGAGCTTTTGTACCATTTGAACGAAATGATAGGAGAAGTTTTATTCCCACACACAATATTGACCCTGATGTCTATTTTTACTCTCAGTCAAACACTTTGAATAACTTGTGCAATAGTCATTATCATACTGAGAATTCATTTATCATATGGTTCAATCTACATTGACTAATAATATGGTTCAATCTATATTCTCTGATAAGCCTTGGAATTTTCTTTTGCCTTTACTGCATTTGAATATCCGAAGTTTGCCTGGTGTATATTACAGAACCATAAACTTATGTTTCAATGTTGAAATATAATTTCAATGTCATAGGCATATCAGGAACATCGCATAAGTAATCTAAATATGAATTATATCAGTGACATCGCTAAAGTAATCTAAATATGAAATATATAAGTTGGAAAGTTATAATCACATAACACAGTTCAGAATTGAGAGAGATAGTGGTAGAGTATTCGTATGTTTGATAAATGTTGAACTTCTGCTATTCGAGATGATTTATCTGTTTTTGACAATGTATTCAAATCTGTCTTTGTAGACATTCTTAATGAGTCTACGAATGAAAATATTATAATTGGTTTGAGTAACTTACTACCTGGTACTACCTTAGATGTTTTTCGTTGTAGTTTTGCGACCATACTCCGTGCAATTAAGCAAGAAAATAAGACATGCTGTTTGATTGGTGATTTCAACGTTATTTTTTTTAATAGCGAGAGCCATGCTGGACCTCAGCATTTCTTGATTTGTCATTCTTATTAACCTTCCATTAAGCCACCAACTCGTGTGAAAGATATTTCAGCAACTCTTGTAGTTAGTATTTTTACAAATGATTTTGTTTTGGATTGTGACCCTCAAAATGGATTTTTTTACACTGATATATCAGACCATTTCCCTATTTTTACATGTAGAATATGCACTAAACGTATCTCTCCTCAAACGACTTTACTTCAGCATAAACAACGAATTGATTCCACAAACTCGTGTAACTGATATTTCAGCAACTCATATAGTTAATATTTTTACAAATGTTTTTGTTTTCGATTGTGACCCTCAAAATGGAATTTTGTACACTAATATTTCAGACAATTTCCCTATTTTTAGAATATGCACTAAACGCATCTGTCCTGAAACGACCCAAGTTCAACATAAACAACAAATTGATTCAAATACTTTTGGTCAATTGAGAAATCAACTTGAAACAAATAATTGAAAATTTTCAAGTAATTATGAGGGATACTAACCAAGCTTTGTCTAGTTTTCTAAGGGATTTTAAAGAAATTTATACACAATGGGTCTCACTAAGCGCCATGGTTGCATCTGCACATATCTGTTCCAGCTGACTGAATGGGGATTACTTCAAGGGGTTGATGGGAAGAAAGGGTTAAAATGCAAAGTGACGCCTGGTGGCAGATTGAAATTTTATAAGGGAACTGAAAATGTTGGGCTCATAAAATCAACATTTTTTAGGGTTGAAAGTCATGGTCATCTGGCTCTGACCCCCTCCCTAGCCCGCCCCCCCCCCCGGCCATTTTGGACCAGTCACTCAAGTACAAGCATAACTTGTATTACATAGGTTATAATAATCCAGATCAACTGCTTTCCTCGGTACGCTCGGGGCGCAATTTAGGCGCATTGCGTCCATACCGCAGAGAGGAAACCTGTTGACTCCGTCCAAAATGTGGCACTGAAGGAGTTAATTTATATAAACCTTACATATGCAGCCCTCCCGTGGACTGCCCATGGCATGCCCGCGGTAATTTTTTTCTTGTAGCTTCTTCCTCCTCCTCCTCCTCCTCCTCCTCCTCCTCCTCCTCCTCCTCCTCCTCCTCCTCCTCCTCCTTCTTCTTCTTCTTTTTCTTCTTCTTCTTCTTCTTCTTCTTCTTCTTCTTCTTCTTCTTCTTCTGCTTCTTTTTCTTGTAAGCCTGCACCAGATCAGCAAAATTCCTTTCCACAATACTTTATTTTTGTCTTTGTTAACAGATTGGCGTGGCTGTGGGAGATATAGACAGCATTCAGTCTGAGGCAACTCTAGAAGTCATATCAAGAAATGTGAGTTTCGCAGCATCCTTTTTGAAACAGCCCCCACCAATAATAATAATAATAATAATAATAATAATAATAATAATAATAATAATGATAATAATAATAATAATAATAATAATAATAATAATAATAATAATAATAATAATAATAATAATAATAATAATGATGATGATCATAATAATAATAATAATAATAATAATAATAATAATAATAATAATAATAATAATAATAATAAGCGTGAATAAAAACAAAATGAGCAGTAAAATTGAAAAACTGTTCTTAAAAAATCGGATGGTCTATTCCGATATTCTTAATTACAAAATAAAGTCAATGTTAAGATTTAATTTACACTGAAGAAAAAAATTCCACTAAGTAACATACTTTCTCGTCCCTGCCATATTGTGTATATTATATTCTGGGACAAAAATGATGGAAACATTCTGCGATCTTTGGGTGAACATAGTCAGTTTGCTGCATATATATAATAAGCCTCCCAGCAAACGACAATGCTGCTTTTTTGTTAAAACATGTAGCTTTTGTCTTGTAGATTGATATCGTTTGCGATGAGGAATTAAACCTCACACTGAAATTGCAAAGACTGGTCCACACTGCAACGTATCCTATCCAACCAAACAAACCAACAAGAAACCTTCTCGCTAAGGTCAGTTACGCAGGATATCACTACAGAGACCGATAATTCTTTCCAATTCAACTTCATTTGTCTAGATACGATACGATACAAAAAAAATGTGATCAGAAGGCTCTGATTCATTGGTCATGTGAAAAAAGATGATAATTAAAATGTTTTGTAGCTGTTGTATCATACGATTGAATGCAACTTTTCAGACACTGAAATAAAATTTACACTTTTTAAAAAGCCCATTTCTTCAACCTTCATGGGACCAGTCTACATTTCTTGAATACTAATACAATAATCATTAAGCGAAATTAAGAACAACGTTTCGAATATCTTCAAAATTGTGACATTTGAAATTCCATTTCTGCAAAAACATAAGAATATTTGGACATGTTTTACAACTTATTTTATACGCCCATTTTATGTTGTTGGTCGGTGTAGTTCGCCGAAAAACATTGAACGTTTTTTCTTATATGTGCATGAGACTTTTATAACAAATAACATGCCATGTTAAATATGGGCTCTATTTTTCTTGTGAAATATTGCAGAACAAGCTCTTTGAGTATGTTCGACTTCTATAGCTTTCATCACAGCTTACTGTTGTGCTTGTAACAACACAAAAGTGCACGTTATAAAAATGGAAATATGAGATTTTTAGAGAAAGCAACTCGAATAATAACATACAAACCGATATTCTAAAACGATGATCATAAGGACAGCTGTGTGTGCAGAATGGCCCGACTATTCGTACTTTTTCTTATGCAACTTTTCAACCGATTCCATATCATTTTGCGTGAAAATTACGCAAAATTAACATGGGATTCAAATTTATCGCATTGAAAAAGTCAACATACCCCATTATTGCCCCACCTCCACCCCCCCTTTCCATCCTCATTCCCCGCTGCCAGCTAAGTTGGCGCGTTTTTGACCAGTGGGCATACTGCGTTAGTTTTTATTTATACGTGTTCAGTTTCAAACACTGGAAAAAAGTGCTTGACTTGGTTTAAACCTATTTTTATTTTTGAAAAAAAATACAATTGGGAAATAGGGCGACGCCCTATATGAATCCTTCTTGACATCTTATTTATTTATTTATTTATTTATTTATTTATTGAATATATTTATACAGCGTGACCCGTTCAGCCATGGGCTGTTCTTCCACGGGGCACTGTTACAGAATAAAACATACAATTGACAATTGATCAAAACAAATCAACTGCAAATGTAGAATTTGGGGGATTCACTAACAAGTTATTTCGATATAAGTATATCTCTCTTTACATATCGCAATTTAGTTACTGATCTGTAAGCATGCGTTTCACACAGCAATTACAATAAGAGTTTCGTTGTTCAAATACATTCCGAATCTTTGAATGACTCCTTGGTCCCCAAAATATATCATTTGTCTGGGTTTATTTTGTGAGCAAATTTTGTGATGGCTGACTGTTTCTCCATGGACAGAGTTAATCTTGCTAATGGTTTCATAGAAGTCGAAAATGTGAATTGTGAACGGACGGACGACTGACGACGGACGAAGAGTGATTGCATAAGCGCTGCTGACTAACAAGTCAGCTGAGCTAAAAATCTCACCTCTCTTCTTTGATATCCCCTTTAATCAATTATTCAATACACAAAATATTTTCATTCCTTTCTAATTTATATTTTATATTTCAACTTTAACTTTTTCTTTGCTTCACATCCCGATAGAAAGAGCAGTATTGTATTTCATTAATATTCACTTGAGAGCGAGGTGTTTATTCTAAGGTGTAAAATTTGACAAATTTGAGTACCGTCATGTGCTTCCTAAGATTATTATGTTTACCAATAGTTTATACTTTAATGTTTCCATTTATATCCAATCACTGATATATATATATATATATATATATATATATATATATATATAATGAGAGAGAGAGAGAGAGAGAGAGAGAGAGAGAGAACGTGCTATAAAGTTGTCAAATTTTAGACCTTAAAATAAACATCTCGCACTAAAGTGAATATTAATGAAATTCAGTACTGATCTTTTTATCAACATGTGGGACAAAGAGAAAGTGGGAATCTAAAATATATGTTAGAAAAAGATGAAAATGCTTTGTGAATTGAATAATTTATTACTACGGAAGGCTATAAGGATCACAAAAAAAAATAAAATTCGAAATTTCGACTTTTAAATTTCGAGATTTAAATTTGTAACTTAGGAATTTTTCTCGAAATTTCGAATTTCTAAGCTGAAATTTAGACTTTAAAAAGTCGAAATTTCGACTTTTTAGAGCTGAGACTTTTACAAAACTCGAATTTTCGACTTTTTTCCAAAGTTTGTCACTTTTGTGCAGTAGCAAATGATGAGACAAAGATTCAAAGCTCTTGAAACGTATGAGAACAGTACATATGTCTGCATTTTGTTGTCCAGGCTTTTGTCTAGCGTATGAACAAAGTCTACCGTTTGCATTGCACAAGATTTTCCCTCCATAAAGCCATGTTGAAGGTGATGGATAGAGCTTTTAAGTGGTGGATTATTTCAAAATGCACCTCTCCATCACTTTATTAACAATACAAAGCAAAGATATTGGTCTCTTCTCCTCAACATCTTCTCTGTTGCCATCCGTATGAACAGGAATTATATTTGCGTGCTTCAATCGTGAAGATAGTTTGCCCTGAATCATAGATTTTGAGAAAAAAATATTTGAGAGATTTGGTCAGTTCCGCTGCGCATTCTTTCAAAAGTCGCCCCCGAAGGATTATCTGGGCCAATGGCTTTATAAGGATCCAAGTTTTGAAGAGCCTTTTGTATTTCATAAGTCCAGAATGTGGATGTCGATAACCGTGGGTTTAGCAAAGAAGTAGTTTTAGGTGATGGGAGATCTTCCATGGTTAAAAACTGAGTAAAGGAAGCGACTGAAAGCAGAAGCTTTCTTTTCCGGTCAGGAAAATTTCTGATCGAACTCTTTCATAATGTTAGGTAGATTTTTGCATTTTGTGTTTGCCCGGAAGAAAGACCAAAAACGTTTAGGATTTTCCTGGACGTGTGCACTTAGAGCATCGAATAATTCTGCGTATCTTAGTGCAACCAAGTTTTATATATATTTATATATATATATATATATATATATATATATCATTTGTCATTTTGCGCAGTTAATCCTTAAAATACTGGAAACCAGAACTATATTCTCTTCTTCCCAAAGATTACTGAGAAAGCATTTTCGAACAAAACATGTGAAAGACACTCTCGCATGCCTGGCCAGTCACCTTTTTTTTTAAAATGTACACATACCGTTTAACTTTCTATGCTTTTAATGGACCAGTAGAAGATGTAGGATCCTGAAATGCAGCAACAATCTCTTTGTTCGCCAACAAGGAACACTTGGAAGATATAAAGTACTGTTTGTTAAGCGAACGTACCAGGGAACGTGCAGAAACAATAGAATGTATTTTTGATCTTTGATAAAGTACAAATAAACGAACGACAAAAAAACTTTCATTTACAAACCTCATTGGGGATATAATTTCCAGGCTACTGTTAACACAATAGTGTAGGGCCTAAATTGCGATCAGATGATTCGACAGTATTGTGACGTCACGTTTAACGATGAATGTTAGGATACTTCCAAGGTTTTGACCCTTACAGTGCTAAGTTTTGACACGGTTAACAATTTTTCCTCGCATTGCACTTAAAACACGCCGAGGAAAGTTGTTGACCTGGCCGTTCTTATAGTGTCCGATCTCCTATGGTAACTGTAGGCGTGCTGGTACTTGAACGAAAGGTCGATGTACAAACAATACGAATCTAGTATCGTTATGTTAATTCAGAGAACGCCGACTTTTTGTCGCGATCGGCAATGTAAGACTTCAGGATTTTTTTTTTTTTTTTTTTTATTGTCTTATATCAGTTCGGAGACTTGATGTATGGCAAACTGGATACAACATTAATTACAACAGATGAGACAAAAACTGATGCCGTCACAATGCACAAAAGGTAAGACTTGTTATGCAAACCTGAGGAGCGTTTATGGCGATTTATCTTGTTTTCTTTTTTCCACCCCGATTGAAAACCGGCATAAACTGTCTGTTGTCGGAAGCATCATCTGCTCGGGTTTTTGACGTATTTCTTGCTTTTCAAATTATACGTTTCTATGTGAGTAATTTTGAGCAGCATATAAAGAATAGAAATGCCGGTGAATTAGTCTCTAGGGAGCATACTATTAGAACAGTTTTGAGTTTCAATAAAAATAAAAGGAGTTTTCCGTCGTTTTCCTTAATTGACAATTTAAAGGTAACAAACAATGAAATAACAATTGCCAACCGGTTTAACACATTTTTTGTGTTTTTCTTCTTCTTTTTTATTTTTTTTATTTATTTTTTTTAAAACTTTGTTTTTGTTTTGATTTGTTTTTTTTGGGGGGGTGTTTTTTTATTTTGTTGTTTTTCTGGGTTTTTTTTTTTTTTGGTTTTTTTTTGGGGGGGTTTTTTTTTCCCTAATATTGGTCCTAAAGTGGCAGGAAAAATTGATGTAGCTGACAAGCCATCTTATACTTCTTACGTATGCAATAATATCAAACATAGCTTTTCTTTCAAACTGGTCAGTTCTTCTGATATAGAACACATCATAAATAATTTCAAACCTAAAGATAGTACAGGACATGATGATTTATCCATGAAGCTTATTGCAAATCTTCTTCATGCCCTTGCAGAGCCATTAGCTATCATTATAAGCCAATATTTATCAAGTGAAACTTTCCCGTCAGGCTAAAAATTGACTAAGTCTTAACCATTATACAAAAAAGCAGATAATCTGTCTTTAGAAAATAACAGGCACATATCTTTTTTGACAGTTATATCAAAAAGTTTGCAGAAGGGGGTTCATAACCAATTGCATTAATGAAGTATCTTCTAAATTATTGCCAAGAAAGACTGGAGTGTCTCAGGATCCAATACTTGGAGCTGTTCTTTCCATTACTGTAAATTGCTCTATTTTCGAGTGTTTAAAGTTTCCGGTTTGTATATTTTGGATACTTCACTGTAGTTTTAATTTCACTGTTTGGACATAATTCCAATTCAAACAATGTCAAAATGCTATTTCACTGCATTTCTATTTTCACGGTTTTGTGCCATCTGCGAAATCAGCGAAAAAATAAAGAAAGCGTGATTTAAGCAATTTTTTACAGTATTTAGAGCAGTGATATGTATTTGGCATCATCCAAATTTGAATCAATTCTTTACGCTGATGACACAACTTTACTAAATTCCGTATGTTGTTTTTCCCTCTCCAACAATACCCACGAAAATGCACAGAGTGTATCAGCTGATATTTAAAAATTGAATTAGGTAAGGTTTTTGACTGGCTATCAGCAAATAAGCTATCTTTAAATGTACTAAAGACTAAACATATGATGTCTCATTTTTATCAAACAGAACATAATTTCAACTTAGAGTTGAAAGTAAGTGATACCATAATTTCTTAAGTTGGAGACGATCATTTTGTTTGAGTAACCGTGCAGGAGAATTTAAAATGGAATGCCCATATCAGTAAAATACCTAATAAATGTTCCAATGTAATCAGCATTTTCAGAAGACTTAATTAGTATATTCCAAAGACTGCTTTGTTATCAAGTAACAGCTTTCTTTTTGGCCACATTTGAATTTTTGCATCCTTGCTTGTGGTTTCTCGGTTGAACATACTTTGTCTCACAGAAAAAAGGTCATGCGTCTTATTTGCTCTGCGAAACATTATCCTCATTCCGATCCATTGTTCAGGAAAATAAATTTTCTCAAGGTACATGCTATTTTTTCTCAAATGATGGCCATAGATTTTATTCCAGATATACCCAAAATCAATTACCATCCTATTTGCATGGTATTTTTGAAATTCCTTTTCATACTCAGTCGTACAATACTTCAGGTTGACAAAATGAGCCTTTTCCTAAGCCCACCAAAATTTCCTCACAATAATGTGTCAGATATTATTTCCCCTCCCTTATTCAGGTCCTTCGTTCTTGTGTCACAGACAAGATATATGCACACTCATATTCTGGTATTTCGAATTACTCAAAAATATTTTTTCTCCAACAGTATCAGTATGTTTGTGCAGTGCCAAATTGTTTTGAATGTAACAGCTGAAGGTATATTCCTAGTGTATACAGTTATTGCCAATTGCTGACTTTCGTGTGTTTTTTCAAGGTTTCTCGGGAAGATGTATTAAATTTATTGATAGCAGACATAATCTCCTTTGGTGGAGTCATCTTGACATTATCATGTTTTTCTATACAAGCATTGCATCTGAAAGTGAGCTTTAGATTTTGTTACATCACAATTGTTTGTAATGTGTTACCTGTTCCTGTAAGTATCAAGTAAAAGTATTTTGACTCTGACTCAAAGGAGCACGATATATAATAATACGCGAACGTAATTACCGTTTGAGCTGCACAGTCATGGGATGCAAACTTCAAGGTTGTAGATCTTGACAAGAAAATTGACATTTCGGTCCTGGTCATAGCTTTCCACATTATGCAAGTGTACGCATTGGAGAGGTGTCCACAAGGACAGGTTTTACCCTAAGTGTACATTATTTCACTATTGTTTTCCTTTATCACCAAGAATGCAGAAAATGGAAGAAACTCTGGCAAAACAGACCCGGATGCTGGAACGACTGGAGGAAAAGCACGCGGAGGTACTGCAGAGCTTACAGGAAACACGACAGCAGCTGAGGGTCTCTTAGAATCAAGGCCATAATATGCCAGAGAAAACAAAAGAACAACGTGCTCAGAATGGAATGATTTAATTTTGTGTGGAAGTCCAGAAATATCCAGGTTGCAAAATTCAAGTTTACAAGTTCAAGTTCATGCCCAATCTTCATCTTCGACGTCGGTATTCAAATCCAAGAAACATCCGCTCAGACCAATTATCATCGACTAAAATGCACAATATGAGATAAAAGTATACAGTAAACAACACACATACACATTCCGGACAATACATAAACTGTAAACACATGCATGTGCAATATGTAAGAGTCGAGGAATGGGATTGTAACGAATCTGTAGCATACCGTTGTAATTATTCAGCGAGTAAGATTACAAGTACATGAAGGTATGATCCAGTTATTTCCTTTTCAATGGTTGACACTTCTCACTTCTTTTAGACTATTTGCGATATCGTTCCATAATTTAGGCATCGGGGACTCTGGACAGCGAGTTCCGAAACGGGTTAGGTTAACTAAACGGATAACCAAATTTGGAACCTGGCCTGTAAATCGGTCTCCTGTGATGATCCTGACTTGGTCAATACGGCTTCAGACATAAAAAAAAATATTTCGTGTTAATACTCACATGTACAGTCTATATCAAAATTTTACAGAAGAACGTGTGCAATATGAACTGTAGTAATTCCATATTTATATAGGTTAGACAGTGACAGGTTGGCTTATGGAGTGTAAAGAGTTCGGACTGTGGAATAGGGTAATGACTACCAGGAAGTGGTTCTGGACGAAAAGACACAAATACGATAACATGAAGCATACTTCAAATGACGTGTGTATACTCTTCAAACTCTAGGTGGATCATGTATAAAAAATGAAGTGTTTCAAATTATTGACACAAGACGCTGATATAGAGCGAATGGACCTTGTTAACTTTACCTAAACATTTGAGGCACGTTGCCCAAGTACAAAAAGGATACATCAAAACAAACAAAAATGCATCACACGACCAATAATAGGCAAAACTGACGTAATTAAGCAACTAGATCATTGTTATTCTGAATGATAATGTATTAGAGTGTGCCCTCATTTTATAGTGGTGACCCAAAACCATTCTAAACGGTATATTAATTTAATATCTTGACATCTCATTTAAAGTGCAAAATTGTCTTCATCGTCTGATTCCTCACAATTTCTGAATGTTTACCTTGACGAATTGATCAGGTTTTTTACGCGGCCTGAAAAATTTAGAGCAGACCCAAATATAATGAAGTCCACTTCCAATAGTTTGGCAATTGCAAAATCTTTAACCAGGTGGTACTTCTATTGGTCGTTTGTGTCTGCCAGCTCCAGTATCAGTAGCCACGTGCTCTGATCTTACCGTGAATGCGCTTTGCTGTCGACATATATTTTTTTTTCTTATTTGTACCATGACTATACGTCGGCGTGACCCCACATAATGTGCATCCTTTTGTCCAGAACAGGAACAAAGCTCACACTGTAAAATTCACTCCATAGAACTTGGCTCTCATGCTTCCTTAGAGTATAGAGTTTATCTAGTGTATAACCGAGACATTTAATGATTATTTTATTGGAATTGGGCTTGAAATAAAAGTAAATTCCCGAAGAGGCAATTAATCCTTTATCTCATCTTCAAGCTAATTGCTAAGATTCTTTTTACATTAAGGCACCCACAGAAAATGAGGCACAAGAAATAATAACAGGCCTCAAATTAAGCAGTCCAGGGTGGGGCAGTTTGAACGCAAAATGGCTAAAATTGTCGCAAGAAGTAGTTTTTTTTGTCTTTAACTCTTGTCTGCAATTTATCATTTTCTAGTGAAATAGTACCCCGTTGAATTGAAATTCGCACGTTTTACTCAGATGTATAAAGCTGGTGACTTTTCATCTTTTACAAACAATAGACCCGTCTCTGTACTTCCCTTTTGTTTCTAAAGTACGGGTAGAACTAATCTTGCCTTTTGAAGTATTTGAACAAATAAGACCTTGGTTTTCAAGAACAATAGTCCACGCCTTTAGCTTCTGCTTTGGACAATTCTGAATTTGCTCTTGGTGTATTTCTTGACTTGGCAAAAGCATCGACACTGTCAATCATAGTATATTCATTGTGAAGTTACAGTTTTTATGGAATAAGATGTATATCCTCGGATTGCCTCAAAATTACTTACCAGATAGAGTACAATTCGTTCAATGTCATCTTCTTCAGTCAAAAAAATGTAACACGGTGTCCCACAAAAGTCTATCATTTGTTCGATCTTTAATATTTTATAGTTAAATAATTTACTAAATACGTCAAATGTCTTCCAATTTATACATTTTGCATATGATCAAATATTTTCTGTCTAAAAATGTTTTAATAATTGGGAACTGAATATTGAGCTATTGAAACTATCTAAATGGTTAAAAGAAAACAGACGATCATTAAATTTATCAATAACCAGCTTGATTCTATGCATAAAAAGGGAAAATATCAAATTATACGTTCTTACTGATTGATGGAGCGGAAATTAAGCCAGGTTTACACAAAAAATGCTAGAGTAATGATTGACCACAAACGTGCCTGTAAACAACATATGCAATATTCCTGCAACAAATTAGCTAAATCTTTCTGCATAACAGTTAAGGTGAAAAGTTTTTAAAGACATCATCACAGTTGAAGTGTTACCATTCTCTCCCTTAGCCCCTCCTAAGCTACAGTAATTGGGCTAGTACTTGCTCAACTTCATTAGGGCAAATTCAGATATTCCAAAACCAAACTTTTGCTTGTTTCGGAGTACATTTGATTACCTCAACAAACAAATCCTAATGTAAAACAAATTTGTTCTGAAATATTTCATTTGAACCCTATTATCCAGATGCATAATACTAGACAAGCAAATCATTTGGATTATTATTGCACGAGTACAAATTATGCACGCTTTTCTTTAAGACATCATGGAATTGTAAATTGGAATACAATCCCTCACAATTTTAAAGAATTATCTTTCAAGTAATCCAAGAAGCACTACAGGCTTCATTAATTAAATTCTAAATTTTCCTTGAAAGGGATTGCGATGCAATCTCATCAGTCCTCCCTGTTAAAAGCATGCATATTCCCAGAATTGGAAGATATTATCCCGTGTAAAACGCTTTCCCTCAATCGCCGTACTTTCAACGTAAATTCACCCTTGTTGGTGTCTATGTCCACTTGCTAGCTCAGCATATGCTGCATAGGCACAGGCATCAAGATTCTTTCAGTGGTAGAGTAATGGAATGTGGTTACTCTCCGGTAGAGGTCGCCTTGTTCGACTTCCTATTCCCATGATGGAGTTGTTGACACTCTGCGTTACCTGATTAATAATGGTAATGTTATCGAACCACGGGTTGACGAGCACATACTGACTGTTATGTTGAGAAGATGTTCTTAATGAACTGTTGTATACGTTTTGGAAGTTTAATTAGAGTGATTTTTTATTGCTTTATCTTCAGTATCCATATGACTTGAACGTCTGGAAAACAGCCTCTATATGATTGTTCTTTTATGCTAATCGATTATCTCCTTACGTTTCAGTCTAAAATCTACATGTCTTGGGTTGTATCTGTATGTACTGGTTAGAACAATATCTGCGGTGCGAGTAATTCCCCCTTCTTCCCTCCACCCCCACCTCACCCACACCATTCCATGACCAGCCACTCCATTGGCTTACCGATCGGGTGGACTCGTTCTTTTGGGGCGGGGGGGGGGGGGCGTCGTCCCACATGTCAGTATCTTACATGTAGGCTAACTTCTGTATCACATGTTCGCTCTCAAGCAAACTTTAAGCTGCTGTAAATCCCCAAAATAAACAAATTGATTGATTGATTGATTGATTGATTGATTGATTGATTGATTGATTGATTTACTTATTGATCAAATTATTTACCCGTCTCCCGGGGCTTAAAGATAATAATAATCAAATTAACTTCATAGCTACCTTATTTACTTCCGAAGTACTCAACAGCTACTTTTTCACTGCTACTAATATATCCCCTTTCATGTTTGTGTCTGTAGTTACCTAGTGAGGTGTATGGTAATATATATATATATATTTATATATTAGCTTGTGGCTTTGCTGATGATACTTTTTACGTGCTGGTGGCAAGACCACCTTTTGTTTTGGAAGCTTCCTTCACAGTAGGTCTAAGTTTGTCAACATCGTAGGGGATGCATTATCATAAAAAACAAGGTTTTACACCCCTGATCACATATACACCTAAAGGTGTCGAGAAGATTATGGTTGAAAAGATAGAAATTAAGAAAGCTGGACTCTGTGCGTAAACGCACGTTGTAATTTTTGCCAGGTAACGAACCTAAACAATGGTAGCGGGGTGGTTTATAGCCCAGCTGACTTGTGTGTCAGCTGAGCTTATGTAGTGGGTCCTTGTGTGTCGTCTCTCTGGTGTTTAGCGTCTGGCATCCACAATTCACACTTTCGACTGCTGCTCCAAATCCATTGGGCAGTCACTTCAAATTTGGTGGGAAAGAACTTTGGGTAGGTCTCTGAGCTGGTTGTACAAATGGTCCTGCTCCAGCGATTTTTTTTTTTGGGGGGGGGGGGTTTCCTTTGTTGTTCTGATCTTTAAAAAAAATCATCCTAAAACGCTTGGTCAATTGCTTCGAAATTGCAAAGGGTCACTACTGGGGACCCCTAGACCTTAACTTGTTCAAGAGGTAGCGCTGGGATGTTTTTCCATTTCGTATGAATTTGTGTGTGTTTTTACTGATTTCGCCTCCGAAACCGTTTGCCATATTCACTTCGAACTTGGTGTCAATGTTCCTTAACTGGCTCCCCCACCAAGCCACGCTCCAATGATTTTTCTTTTCTGTTTTACGCCAAATCTGAATAAGTATTCTCCGAAATCCCATTGCTTTGAAATCACACAGGGACACTCCCAGGGAACCATAGTTGTTAATTTCTTCGCGAGGTGGCGCTGCATTTTACAAAGAATTTAAGTAGGTTTTTTTTTCTATTTATCCCTGCTTTTGAGGACAAGGTTGTGTGTCCACTTTTGCGTCCGCGCTAAGACATTGAATATGAACAGCCTTGGGTAAAACGGATGGCAGATGCAAAGACGACTTCAGGTACTGCAGAAATGGTGACAATGAGTTAAAACCAGTTAAAATCATTCTATGACGGATATGGGCTTAAATAGCGGTTTTATGGCAAAGATATTATTTATTTGTTAAGTTATTCGCCATTTCCACAATATTCATGAGATTTTTCTGTGGTATGAGTGTGTCTGGATAGCTGCCCGTATGTCAGTACATGGTCCACAATAACATGGCCAACATCAAATTGCTCACTCTGCACCATCAAACAATAGCCGAAAAGGTATCTCCGCTGTTTTGATTCAAGGCCTCTGTTTAATTTGTTCAAGACATGTGCTGCGCAGTGGCAATACAAACGTTTGTTGCTGGCAGACACATACATGTAAATGGAATGTTGAATCCCAGTCAGACAATGAGAGTATGCTTTCACGTATTTGTGTACGTCGTGTAGGCACTGAAGCTCATGATCAAGCATGTTGACGGAAGGTCGTGCAGCGTCCATAGTATGGCACCAATTCTATAGCAGGTTAATGTATCATTGTAACCAACCAATCAGCCTATGTGATACTCGGAGTTATGGTTGTAGCACAGGACGTTGGAGGTGAGGCATCAACAGGGGAGGTTCAAATTCGTAAGTATTTTAATGCCCTTTGTTGCCATCTGCTGTAAAAAAATATTAGTGATATGATACAAATGCCTGTATTTATATTGGCTGTAGGTGTATTTTTTCGATGTTATGAACACAAAGTTGGGAAAAACATCTGTTTTACGTGGTGAAGATTGTGGGCCATAATATGACACTTCAGTGGACATGGTAACCATCAGGTTGAACAACCCCTTACCAAGGGGAATATACATTAAAGGTAAACATTTGTGTAACGTTTGCCTCGAGGTCATCTAAGAGCAATCATCAAGCCAATATTTACTACCATACTGGACATATTATAAATCATCCAAACTATATAAAAAGTGAATACCCCACATGCCCCTTCTGTACCATACCAAAATACCAACGGTGCAACGAGTGCAACATTTTAGCAGGGTTACAGTAGCAGCCCTGCCCCTGAACAACAAACTAAATCTTTCTTTGATTTGTAAACTACATTTGTTGTTTTTGTGGTTTAATTTTGTTTACATATTTGCCTAATACATGAGCAGGGCTGCAGCTGCGGCTCAGTTAAATCAACAACAGACTGATATACAAGATATATTCTTGATACATTATTGCTGGGGTACTAGAGCCCCATGTTTCCATTACACCGAATAACAAAAATGCAGCAAGGCAAGGTATAAGCAACGAGAGGGTTGCAGCCTGGCCCCCACACAACAGGCTACGTTTTTCTCCTAATTGGTAAGCTTTTATCTATTAAGTGGTGTTATTATATGAGCACAGCTGCCATTGCGGTTTACCTAAATCTGAAGTACTTTCGAGCCAGTCATATGGAAATTAGACCAAAAGTAGTAGCATAAGTAATTTATAAAGCCACAAAAAAGTCAACGAAAAAGAACTGTATATTGCTGAAGTTAGACATGAGCAGCGCTGAGGTTGCGGTTCTGCCATTGAGTGACATAACTTTTTAGTTACCTCTACACTTTTACACACAGAGAGAAATTCATCAAAGAAGTTGTACAAATAAGACTTCTGGTAAATAAATGTTTTAATCGACTTCCACTAAGCTTTGATCTTTTTGAGCTAAACATGGAAACCAGATCTGGGGTTAAACATAGGGTAGAATTCAACCTCAAGAACCCACTCCCACAAGAGAATTTAAGAAGACCTTTCGGAAAAGCAAACAGCCCATCGGACACCGCAGGCACACATACAAAACCACCTACAACACGGCACAAAAACCTACAGCTGTCCACAGGAAAGAAAAGAACTAAGTGTTGCAGGAAGAAAGACTGAGAGTGGCAATACAATCCCAAACAAAACTGTGATCCATGATCAAAACATGATCCAAAAATGTCCCTGCAAACAGAATAAAGACACAAAAAGTTTTGAATGCACATATTGTGAACAGTGGTGGCATTTTAAAAGCTCAAGTATCTGCTCTATTGAAAAGAAAACAAAATCTCGAGGAAAGGAGCCACTTTCCAGTGCATCTTTTTTTCACTTCGACAAATTATAGGTAACAAAGTGGTACTACCCAGCATCAAGGAAGAGATCAACGCCAAACTCCTAACAAAAACTGACGCCTCGAGTGATAATAGTAATCAAAGACCAACTTCGAAAAGGAATTTCGACAAGCAGTGTCAGCCCATCATACCTGAAACAAATCCCAAAGGTAACTGCCCCAGTAGTAATCCATCAGAAAAACCAATAGAAATCAAAGCAAGCATCAACAAACAGCCGTAGTCAGACTTCATAGTCATAATCGATGGCATAACGAATGCAATCCTCTACAAAACCAGCTGCAAAATAGGCACCAAAATAAGAAACCACAAACCAGACTTAAGTTACAGGTTCAGCTACATTCTTCCAGCTGGAGGTATTCCCATCCACTGCACAACAATGGAGAATTACAACACAGCTCTCAACACCTGGTTGGAACGTGCTTTCAGAGGAGGAAATCTTCACATACATCCTCCAAACTCAAATCAGAATAAACATACTGTATTCTGCAAGAACATCAATACAACAGACTGAGATATTTAAAGGGTCGTCCATGACACAAACGGCAGAAACTATCTATAGAATACATGGACTGTACAGCAAACGTATTGATTCCTATATGCCTATAGTCTCCATAACTTTTGCCAAACCAGAAACAGCTACCAAACTCATAAACTCTGGTCACAGGATCAAACAAGAACTATACACCTGTGAACCAAAGTGTAGAGTACGCATCACCAGGTGCTATAACTACCAAAGTTTTTAACACACAACCATCACATGCATAATACATGCAAACTGTAAACATTGTGGTGACAACCACACATATAACAGAACCTGTCACAAAATATACTGTATAAACTGCAAAGCCCATGAACACCCAGCCTACAGCAACACTTGCTCTGCATACAAAGGTATATTACAAAAACTGATTGTTTGCGAGAGCTCCTACAATACCATCCCCAATGAATATTCTACAAATCAACATTCATGCACTTTGTACATCAAAACATAACCTAGAAAACTACGTGGACTACTTTAAAATAGATATTCTATCCATTAGTGAAACATGGCATCAGGACAATAACTGGAAATTTAAAAATATGTTTTCGAATAGCCCATCATTCACAGACCTTCCATCAAACTAGTAAAAAACGAAGACCTTGAATGATAGACATACCAGGAATATTGGTTCAAACAGAACAAGAAAGGAAAACGCTATGTATACCTCCCTCAATGCACATCTAATTTCCAAAAGGAAAATTGGTGGTATGAAATACGCAAAGAATTCCAAAGTGACCAGGCATTACAAGTCATCAAGGTTCTCCAGAGAAACAGGTCCACTCCTGTTCAACCACTAATGAAACCAGATGGCGAGTATGATTTTGATGACATAACCACTGCCACATAATTATAGGACGTCCATGTTGAAAGGAAGCATATATCTCCTAGCATATATTACAACTTGTGGTATAAACACATCAATAAAGTAGTTACAGACCTCCTGAAGGAAGAAAAGAAATAACTACAAACAGACACCCCTGCATATCAGTCATGCAATGCAGACATCACTAGTAAAAAAATAGAATATACCATACAAATGATGAAATTAGATAGTTGCCCTGGTCCTGATAAGATGCACCCAAATATGATGAAATATGCTGAAACTGCTTTCATTCCACCTCTGCTAGACCTGCAACAGCTGTGTTGGAGAAGCTGCAAGGTACCACATATCTGGAAACAAGAAAACAGGATCTACATTCCTAAACCAGACAAACCTCACTGCAACACAGAAAATGCATACAGGCCACTATCCCTAAATTTTGCCTGTGCAAAACTTTACGAAAAAGTCATAGCCAGAAGATCCACAGCATATATGTCGTCCATGGATGCCATTGAACAAGAACAGTATGCGTACATCACAGTCAAGGACACCACACAAGCACTTTTTAAGATGACCCTAAAAATCATCCAGGATTCTAGCTGAACAAAGATACAGTGGCAGTCCAGAGAGATCTTGAAGGTGCCTTCAGTGCAATATGGTGACATGCCGTGGCATACAAACAATACAAAGTTGGAATAAGAGAACAGCTACCAGTATACGTTGCAGGTTTTCTCAGAGATCGCCAGTCTAGAATCGTATTTATCAGCCATGTTGCCGACTAGAACACCACAACAACAGGAGCCCCACAGGGCCCAAAAATTGCACCCTTTCTTTTCATTATGTACGCAGCAGACCTCTCAGTAAGCCTTTGCTGCCACATAAAATTTGCTGAAGCCACGCTCTGGGTCATAAAAAAAACACAATTGAAAGAGCCATACGAGAAGTAGAAGACAACCTGGAGAAACTCCATCCCTGGACACACAATTGGAGGTTATGCATTAGTATACCCAAAACAGATGTCATGTGCTTTACAAAGCATGGGCATAAGTCCTCATTCAGGTCAAGGAGAAAAGATGCCTTGGAGTTGTATTACATGAGAATCTTAATTACAAATGCCATGTTGAAGCAGCAGCAACCAAGGCAACAAAAGCCTTAGCTAAAATTAGTGTATTCTGCAGAGAAACGAAAAGAGATAACATCAAAGTAATGGTTATGCTCTATAAATCCTGTGTATGGCCACTCGTGGGATACCCTTATCCCATCTGGAACAGCAGCAAATCAATTGTACCATTTAAACAAGTTCATAACAAGCTCTTGTCAAAGCCACAGGAGCCATGAGTCAAGCACCATCAAAGGCAGTAGAAGTAATAGCAAAGACTCCCCTGCTGGACAAAAGGTTTCCGGCAAACCATCTAAAAGCCACCTGTAACATCATGAGGAAAAAAACAAATGATAATTTCAAAACTATGTTTATATCACTGAGAGACTATGACTTAATGTATCATAAAATCCTGACCCCCATTCACAGAATCAAGATGGTGGAATGGAAATTTGGCCTGAATATTATCGAGGGCAAAATCGAGGAGCAACAAAAAGAAACAAAAGCTGACATCCACTGTGGCAGAATGGTTAGGAACATCATTGCCTGGTCACAACTGGGTTTAAGCCATAACACAACTGCATTACAAAAGTTGAAAGCACAGGAAATAACACTAGAGCTTTCACAAATAGATCGTCTGATCCAATCTCAGGCCCATGTGGTGCTGGAACTGCCATCTACTGACAGGGACATAAAAGTCTGCCCACCCACCAATACAAGGCAGTCTCAAACTAATCCAATAGTTACCATGGTGAGCTGTAGGGAAAAAAAACCTTGTCATGAAAAAAAATCAATGATAAAAACAGCCTCCAAAGGGAAACTGCAAATTTTCGTACTTGCTCACTACAAGCAGTCACATCAATGGTACCACCCCATCAACTTCACTAACATAATCACTGACATTAACAGGATGGTGATCAAACCACACAGCAGACAGGTTAAAGTTGCAATCATATGGATAGCTGGCCACGTGACCTTAGAAGGTAATGACATTGCCAACAAGTTAGCCAAAAAGGAAGCCAAACTGGCTTACATGACTAACAACTCCCCAGTCTCCTACACTGCGATATCTGAGGTTACTACCCACATCAAGCAAGGTTTAAAAAGAAGATGGCAGCAGAGATTGGATTGTTCTGAACACACCAGGAGATAGACCTACAGTCTAATGCCAAAGGTAGGACATACAAGCGTCTTTCAACACCCTTGCAAATAAGCCAAAGTCCGGCTCAACAGGCTTAAATGGGATGCAATCGAATTTGCGACCTCCTTCATCGCTGATGCCCACTCCTCTGCACATCCCCCATTTGTCTGTGTGGTAAAAACAGACAAATGGTGAGTCACATCCTATTCCACTGCCAACTACATGCTCCAGCAAGGACAGTAATTATCAATCAGATAGAGGCCTGTTTCGGGTCAGCTAAAACTCCACATAATGATCAAGGAATCGAACTACAGACCCTACTAGGAAGTGAGGAAGGGGTGAGCACTTACAAGCCCCTTAAAATCACAAATAGAATGCTCCATTTCCCAATACCTAACCAGATTGGACAGCACAAAATGAAAACTCCCTCAGCAACATGGATACAGATGAAGACAGATGCTAAGTGCACTATAGAGACACTGAAGACCACCTCAGCCACCTTACACACAGAGGTATAAACCCCCTTAACTTGAAAACATATTAAAAGGTCTATTGCAACCAAAGAGCAAGAGCAGAGCTGTGGTTGCAGCTTTGCCCATTAGGGAAAACCCACTGGTATATATACAACCAGTATACAACTCTGTAAATATGTACATAGGGTATCGATATGGAACCAGCATATTCATTTATTTACTTACTCATCAGGCTTGTACATACATTTTTGTTCTTTGTTTAATTGGTAACTGCATGACAGATATCTTTATTTTCATAAACTTTAATTGACATTGGGAAAATGAATTTATATCAGAAGATGGATTCATATTGTAATCTCAACGAAATATGTAATAGGAACGTCCATATGAAGTCACATATTTATTTATTTATTTTATTTATTTATTTATTTATTTATTTATTTATTTATTTATTTATTTATTTATTTATTTATTTATTTATTTATTTATTTATTTATTTATTTATTTATTTATTTATTTATTTATTCATTCATTCATTCATTCATTCATTCATTCATTCATTCATTCATTCATTCATTCATTCATTCATTCATTCATTCATTTATTTATTTATTTATTTATTTATTTATCAACTATATACCTACCTGCTCAACTTTATGCCAGAGATACATTTTTCATAGTGTTATATTCATGTTGAAAATGAGACACGTATACCAACAATACGTCTTTGTCATGAGCAGCTACACAATACGCACGGTTTACATACATCCCAACGTAAGAAAATAAAGTTTAAACATAGACGTCAAGGGCATGTCACAGTCAAAACTGAATACTATATCCTCCCCCTAGCAGTCTGTTCACCTTGTGGAAAATACCAAGTGCTCATTATATATCTCACCAGTGTCTTAGTGTGCCAATTCAGTGACCATGAGGTGATGCAAAGGCGCCAATAATGAATATCAACAACACTAACCCCTATTACTTTGACTAAGGCTGATAAAACGTACGAAAATTTCACAAATAACTGGTACAATACAACAACAGTGGAACCCAGACAGTGAGTCACAGTGCTATTTTTGCAAACTCTTTTAAAAATGTTTGATCTAGATCGAAATCAAAACTACCGAAACCCGAGAGGTACCGTAGACTTGTCGGCATTGTGCAATTGTAAGTTAAAGATTAGGACGAAGATTGAACAGCCAATATCAGACATGTGGACACTGCCTTCATCCTTACATTTAATCTGTCATTAAATTCAATTACTGAAATAAAATTTGGTATGATAATGAATAGGTTTCCTTCGCTCATTGATTCTTTTGACAAAGATAAATACAGGATACAGAGGGCACCAATGTTAAAACATGTTGAATCTTTGAATGGGCTCTTAGAATTGTCAACTGCTTTGCAGTGAATTTTGGATTTTTAATGAATTTTGTTGTTGATCTTCTGGCAAAATATCAAAAAATCTTCTCAGAAACGTCCCAGACTATTTCTTCGAAAATGCATACAGACACTTTTTGGAGCCCTTAGCCCTTAAATTTGTTTACCGGGGGTGCTGCGATTTTTCTTTATTTTTTTACGATCGGCAAGGGTATATGTACTTACTAGCAACAGTGATCATGGTGCGAAACAGGTGACCTTGCTATCATAGCTCACAGGAACCTTCTCTCGTGCAATTGTGCAACAAGCACTGGCATACTAGAATTGATCTTATGTATTAAATGTAGAGTTTTTTCCGGGGGGGGGGCACATACTCAACATCAGGGTGGGTGTATGCCTCGGACATTTTTATGCAATACCCTATCTTAATACACCAGATGTAAAAAGGTATCCATTCTTAATCCTGTAGTGTGTTGAAAGGAGTGCTACATTGGTGCATTTTGGAGACCAACATTCCGATTTTAAACAAATTTTAGCATATCCTTACTTCGCACAAAAATCCCCCCCCCAAAGCACTTACTAATTATATCCTATATCTGCAGCCTATATCCAAGATCTATACATTTGCTTGAAAAATGAATAAGACATTCAGTTCACTCAAATGATTGTTACCCCCATCCGAATCCGGCTGTGTACATTTGGGGGGGGGGGGGGGGGCTTTTCTAATCCTGGGAGTAATGAAAACAGGGCCTTTCCCCCGGCACATACCCAATCCCCCCTCCCCCGCTGGAGTTTTCCTAATATTGACTCGCGTAACTTATAAGTAAGGTTCTGCAGACAATCGACTCTTTTCGCCACAGACTTGCAGCTTGTTTCACCATGAACAGATCAGGTAGCCTTAGAATTGGGGGTAGTCCCTAGATGTCTGTGATGGTGCAACTCATTGATCTGCATTCCATTTAGATTAATTGACAGGCTGTCTTGATTATTGTGACTTGTTTAAAAGACCTGTTTTCTTTTCATGTAGTAAAATTCACTATTGTATATCCCAAAGGGACACTGCACTGAGGTCTCCATTCAGAGTGACAGAAGAAAATATAATGAGGTTCTTCCTCAGGGATTACAAATAAAGACTTATCATCAGCAAATATTCTAATGTTGGATTCTACAATTGGGGCAAGATCATATGTAGAAATTACTACCTCCATTGAACCATTCTTTTTAAGAATGGGGATTTGGTCGAGTGAATATGTGCGTTTCCCATTTCAGCTAGGCGACTGGTGCCAAAGGTGGCATTTTCGAGTCCCTCTCGTTCCGAACATAAAATAAAAAATTAAAAAGAAAAGTGGCCCCAAAATGGATCACTGGGGGACACCGGTAGCAAGGTTTGACCAATTCGATGCCTGACCGTTTTTGACGACTGTTTGTCTGCGGTTGAGCAAGTAACTCTTAAACCATTCATATAATTTATCTTGGATTCCAAATTGTTCAAATTTACACTATCTCTCTGCACGAAAGCTCCACTGATTTCTAAGAATACAAATTTTACGTCTTTGTCCTCATCCATGGCTTTTGTAATCAGATCATATACTTCAAATAGCTAACACACAGGAGAACATCCAGTCGAATACATAGATTCTCAACGAGTAAGCAACTGATTTGTTTTTACAATGGTTATATAAGTCATTGAATACACATCGTTCTAACGCTTTCCTAACGAGTATGCCTAAGGTGGATGCAGATATTTCTCCCTCAGTGAGTAATTGTTTCATAAGTTTCTGCCACAACTTTGGATTTGGTGCTTCACCCTCATCTATTTTCTGCAATACATTGCTATGATAGGTTGATTTGACATCTCTTACAATTTTGACAGCCTCGTTTCCGATTTTTCAAAATTAGTCCAAAGAACCAGTGTGTAATTGTGTTCTTTAGCTTTCCTATGTATGCGATTACGGTTTTGTATTTTGCATGTGACAACATTGGTCAGCCACGGTGGGTCATTGGGTCTTATGGTTATCCATTTGCTAGGGACATAATGTCAACCTTTTCCATGAAGAAATCCCTCTATGCTTTGACAATATTGTTTACACTCTGGTAAATGTCAAAATAGTATTGCAATCTACTTTGTTTTTACAATGGTTATATACGTCATTGAATACACATCGTTCTAACGCTTTCCTAACAACACTCAATAGAGTAAAACTCTAATGTTCAAGTGCAACAAAAAAATCTTCATCATCAGGATCACATGAACTCCATGTTAAATAACTTTATTGCTTTCATCGTTACCTGAGAATGATGAACTTCTTGACAAATTGAACGGTGCACTTCGCCCTGGATTTGATTCGATGTCACCACACAAAGTAAGCCGGCACCTGCAGTTTTGTGATGATAGGTTGTAAAATATGGCCTTACATCTCTCTCTCTCTCTCTCTCTCTCTCTCTCTCTATATATATATATATATATATATATATATATATATATATATATATATATATATATATATATATATATATATATATATATATATTTGAAAAACGAACGTGCCACACAATTCTTGTCAAATCGTATGTTTGAATTTGCAGGCGCGTGATCCGTTTCAAGTATATAGGACTCGTTCGAGACCCATTCGTGATAAAGTCTCGTCCTGCCTAATGTTAGATTACCAGCGAAATGAACAAATGCCTTGGTATAAGATGTAGGTGGAGGAAGGAGTACATTGCCACTTAGAAAGAGTAAGTTCAAACCCACACACACAAACAACAATTTGTTTCATAAAAATAACTTGAACGATTCTGGACTGTGATCGAATGACTTGATATGCATAACTTTGTTGTAGAGGCTAGTGATTTGTAAACAATCACAGAGATGTTCTTCCAGCATGGTATGTGGTACGCCTCCCGAGCCATTTAACCATTACACCAACATACCATTTTACCTTATGATATTACAATTGTCACTCCTGAGCAAGCTGACATGTCTCACAGAAGTTCATAAGTAAATTCGTGCTGTGTCTTTTGGGTAAAACTTACTCCTGAAAGAAAACCAAGCCTGATCAACAAATTTACATTCAGTTTGAAAAGTTCCGAATGCACAAGTTCGATTTCCTTCTACTCCCAACCCATCCAAACCCCACCCCCACAAGAAAAATGAAAGTAGCAAGACCTTGCATTTTTAACGCATAGCATACGCCTGGTAAAAAACTAGAGAGAGGGAAGAAAAAGAACGCCACTATTGGTTTAACATGGAATATAATAAGCACGATGTTTTATGTGGAGCTGGATGCACCACTTTGATTTTATGCAATGTGGTCACAACTTCATGGGGGGGGGGGGGCATCATTGGAATGTTACAAAAAGCCTGCATTTTGCAGCATGACGTGGCCAGGAGGAGGCAGCGTTCCATATGCACTGCTGACAGGTGGCAGAGACGCTTCTGGGAGACAAGGCAACGTTTCGAGAGAGACAAGCCTTCAAGCAAACACGAAAGGTCCTTTTCAGAACCGCCACATACAAAGATTGGTTAAATCAAATGGTATCACAGACCAACCACACGCCCCACACTTACACTATATAAATACACCATCCGACCCTGGGCACCTTGCCTCCTGAACAAACCTTATCGACTGTGAGCTTTGCTATCGTCTCGTATCAACGAAAATAACTAAGAAAGTACTCGCCACAAGAGAGCGTCTGAATCTGTCATCATTATTACTTACTATATTGCTTGTCCTAACACTTATACATATGATGAAAAGGACTCCTGGTTTCCGAAAATTAAAATGTTTACACCAATGTGAAATTCAAAGTCATAGTCATATCGTATGATATACCTGATATTGACATGCTGAGAAAAATACGAAATGCGCCTGAAAAATATTTTTGCGTGCATGATTTCAGTCGGAAAAGTTAAATGACTAAATCTATGCTAACTACCTGTCCAGGGAAAACAAGCAAAAACAAGAAATGAACAAAAGATAACAAATGAAATTGCTTGTTTGACGTCGTAACGAGATTGCTAATTTTTCTGCATATGTAACACAAACCCGCCACACACTAATGCATATTGGTCATGCGGGACGACAGCAAATGAGTGACTGCTCAAACCGACATTCCACTAGATTATCACATTTCAAAAGAACCAATGTCCATATTGCACATGCAATCTGAAATACGTCATTTAACCATTTGCCTGCCTATTCCGAGAATCATCCTGGTCATGAAGCTATGATGAATCATCATTCAAATTTCTCATAAAAGGACATTTCATTCAAGCACCTGCCTGTCCTAGGTTTAAATCAAAAGTTTCAGACATAGCCCCGGTCAGCGAATTGGCGGCTCGACGATGAAAACTGTTGATTCAAGTGTATAACTCAGTAATGAAAGGGTCAATGACACGATTGAACCGCCGCAGAAATGTGGCTCAGCCGTTAAGAAGTTCATTTTGCACAACCCATGACATTGCGAGGAAACTTAATACATACCGCACGTTCACTACACTGCATTTTTTTCATCCGTGTTTACAGTTTTGGACAAATTAATTTTGGTTCTAGACTGTCGAATAAAGCAAAACTGTACAGTATTAATATGACCAGCATACAGCTTTGTCAAAATGACACACAGTTTATATCAATTTTCAACGATCATTGCCTCGACTCGATACAAACGGAAACGGAGCATTGATGGTGCGTCAGAGTAATTTTCTAAATGCATACTCTTGTTTCTGTCCTTTCTATGCACATCTTATAATTAATTGTGTATGTCTCGATAGCAGTCAAAATACGTGTCTATGGAATAGCACGCTTCAGTGACCATGCTTTATCTAATAACAACGCCACAAAAAGATCCATGCGCGCCGGAGCGTGACGTGATCGTTTCGTGGCAAGTACTATTTTCATATCGCACTTCGTGGGGTCGTTACAGGAGTCCGTTAAGTATGAGGCAGGACTACTGTTAAAGCTGTGCCATATTTTTGATATATACAACTGTGTCAATGAGATCATAAGTGTGTTGTTAACCGACAAGATTACCTGTTCTAATTTGTTTTGAACTTTTGTCAACACCAATATGGCAAGCGCATCATAAGAGGCTCGTAAAAGACATTCTTCAATTCGTGGGCAAAAGGTAAGTCGTATCATGATAAAATTTAATATATGTTCCTTGACTAATAATTTGTATACATACTTTTCATATAGTATGATTTGTGGTAGGAGTAATAATTCTCGGACTATTTTCTGTATATTTATAAAGATCACTGTGGTTTATGGGTCAATTATATTTGTGGATAAAAACTACAGTTAATATATTACAGTACCATGGACCTACTATCTCATAGTCGGTCTATGACTGTACTGCATGCACCTTGTTCGGCTCCTTTATATTTATAAAGATCACTGTGGTTCAAGAGCCAGTTATATTCATGGATAAAAACTGCAGCTACTAAGTTACTGTGCCGCACCTTGTTAAGTTTCTTTATATTTATAAAGATCGATGTGGCTCACGGGTCAATTATACTTATGGATAAAAACTGCAGCTACACTGTACACCTTGATGCACAATTTTTTACCCCCATGTACTATTATAACACTGTAGCCTCTATACTCATGTATTACTTTGTCCCCGATTCCGGGGTTGTTGTTATTATTATTATTATTATTATTATTATTATTATTATTATTATTATTATTATTATTATTATTATTATTATTACTACTACTACTACTATTATTATTATTATCATCATCATCATTATTATTATCATTACCATTATAATTACTACTACTACTACTACTACCACTACTACTACTGCGGCTGCATCTGTACTGCACCTTGTTCTAGATCCTCCTTCCTTATTCGTTTCCACGTTTTCCTGGGTAATGGTTGTTTTGCGGCGTCGAACCCTCCATCGGGGTATTACGATGTTGATAATTTTAATGGTAACACCGTAATGAAGATGATGTACTGTCTAGGCAAATTTCTCCCAAAAAAGAGCCATTAGACATAAAAGCACGTTCGTCACATTGGTATTAAGCAAAGTACTTCCTTGGTATTAATCCATTTACATGGTGTTAGTGAACAAATGTATGTATGTATGTATGTATGTATGTATGTATGTATGTATGTATGTATGTATGTATGTATGTATGTATGTATGTATGTATGTTTTGTAAGTATGTATGCATAAACCTTATTAGCTGTATCAAAACCATGATATTTTGCCAGACATCTATATAATAACACAAGATTGTAAGTACACACAAATACCTCAATTGTACAGTGAATGTAAGAACACACACGTTTATAAAGACCATAGAGACAAAAACTATACCTTCCCCCAGTTAGCATTTATCATAACGGAACTCTTTTAACTATATGTATGTATGTATGTATGCATATATATACATATATATACATATATATATATATATATATATATATATAGTCATATATTGTCATATATATGATGTATCCGTGTATATGTATGTATATGTTTCCGTTTCAAAGATTATCTATTTTCAGACTGCATAACCGAATGCATATGAAAGCTAACAGTTCAGTCGTCAAATACATATACCAAGTGCTCAAGTAGATCCGATTATTGGTTACGAGAGGTTCTTATGGGCCATAAGCTGTTACAGTGTAATACTGTGGCGGAACTCTTAAGCCAAATATGCAATTGCACTAAGCTTAATACTTGTCTGAATGAAAAAAGAAAACAGTTATGTAATTTGGTCTCATTTTCTAGACGTTTTTTTTCTTTATCACATTGTCCCCAATGTATTGTTGCAGTCGCTGCATGTTCGTTCTCTTAATCGCAAAGAAATCCCAATTTCCGTGAATTCCTGAACATTCTTTTACAAAGGGTGAAAAGTGTCAAAACAATTCTGCAGAGTGCGACCAGACCCAGAAGAAGAAAACGAACAACCTAAATCATAAACTTTTTGGAAAGCAACGGAATTAGTGGGGTGTTTGCAGTTGGTAACTGCAGCGTTAACCCTTTCCTGCCCAAGTTGCATGAAAATGTCCAGATGTAGAAATGTTCTGTGCTTCTAAACGTTTACCCGAAAAGATCACTGAAGGTTCGATCCAACTTTGAAACAACACGTGCCCCTTATAATTATTGTCCACATATGGTGCAATGTGATGAAAAAAGGGTGGGTGTCTCGAGCACATTTGAGAGACACTTGGATTTATGAGGCCGAAAGAGGTGAAGTGTGAACGCGTAGCTATAATTGTCAAATGCTACTAATGCATATTTTGCCAGGATGAAGTTATTGCGGCGTTCTCTTAAACACTGAAACACTGTGTGGGGTAATCAAGGGTGGCTGGCGGGTCATTGTAATCATCTCTGATGTGGGATAATCAACGGTGGATGGAGGGTCATTGTACTCATCTCTGATATGGGATAATCAAGGGTGGCTGGAGGGTCATTGTACTCATCTCTTGTGGGATAATCAAGGGTGGCTGGAGGGTCATTGTACTCATCCCTGATGTGGGATAACGTTGGGTGGCTGGAGGATCATTGTACTCATCTCTGATGTGGGATAATCGAGGGTGGCTGGAGGATCGTTGTACTCATCTCTGATGTGGGATAATGTTGGGCGGCTGGAGGATCATTGTACTCATCTCTGATGTGGGATAATCAAGGGTGGCTGGAGGATCGTTGTACTCATCTCTGATGTGGGATAATCGAGGGTGGCTGGAGGATCGTTGTACTCATCTCTGATGTGGGATAATGTTGGGCGGCTGGAGGATCATTGTACTCATCTCTGATGTGGGATAATCAAGGGTGGCTGGAGGATCGTTGTACTCATCTCTGATGTGGGATAATCAAGGGTGGCTGGAGGATCATCGTACTCATGTCTGATGTGGAGACTCAAAAAACACCCTACAAGTGTTCAATCTGGGACAAGTCTGGAAATCGAGCAGACCAAGGCAGCAGGTGGATATCGTTGTCACTCGAGTACTGTATACTGACTTGGGCAGAGTTGGATTGAGCATTATTTTCCCGGAAGCTTAAATCTGGACCATGTCGCCAGGTCCATTATATATCTGTGAGCATCCTCATAACTCTGTCCTGTGCAGGCATCGACCTCTGTGATCCGGTCAATTCTTCCTGCTGCAATGATTGCTGCCCAGATCATCACGCTGCCCTCTCTATATTGGTCTTGCTCTGCAACGTATCCTTCCACAAATCTATCTTATGGTATGTGACGTACCCATATGCCACCATCCTGAACATTCAGAGAGAATCTGGATTCTTCAGTCACATGACGTTTCTCCACCTTTGCAGGGTCCAGTTGAAAAGTTCCCGACACCACCGCGTGTGAGCTGCCTTGTGTTGAGGGCCAAGAGTGTTTTGCAGAGCAGAATGGCATGACCTCAAACTTGCTTTAAACAAAGTGTTGTTTTCACTGTCCAATTTGATGCTCTGCTGTTGCACGGCACATTTATTAGAATCTTTGAGTGCAAAAATGTGATGCCTTTTAGCAAAGTGTGCAATGAAGACATCATTTAATTCCTGACTGCCTCAAAGTTGGGGGGTTACCTGAGCCTGATTTCTCTCATTATTTTCTCATCTGAATATAATCACTGCATTTCTTCATGGCGGCCGGTGAACAGAGCATCGTTCTGCCTACTTCACGCACTCACAAACCAGGACTGCCAGCTGGCCCTCTAACTCTTTCAGTGCCAAAGTTTCGACTGCCTCAACAACTTTCCTTAGTGCGCTACGGAAAGCTGTTGACATAGACTTTCATATTCTATGTAACTACAGACATGCTGGTACTTGAATTAAAGGTCTTTTTACAAGAAACGCAAATCTAGCATCCTAAATATGATTCAGATCAGCTCGTGTTAAGCATTTCGACTTTAGTCGCAGTTGGTACTGAAAGGGTCAAATCTCTTTGGCGCCCCAGCACTGGATACACTTCCTGACTAATCTCGACCCTTTCTCAATCCCAGATCAACATTTTTCTACTGTTCGCTGGAACATAAACTAAGCATCCGGGGCCATGATGAGCAACTCAATAATAACACATGATGTTTGCTTCAGACGTTCATGTACCTGCCATTCCTCACTTTTAAAAGGTTGCACAAGATTTTATTTTGAATACATTTCAATGAATTAAATTTTCGCCAGCAAATGGAGCGAAATTGGCAGGGCTGGTGTCCGCTGTGGTACCAATGTTGTAATACCTCCGTGTCTTAATTGCCTCTCTGTCTTATTGGATCCCCCTGACCCCAACACACATACGAACCTCAAAGCTCCTTTTTTTAATTTAAAACTAAACTTCTGTAATAAGTTTCCACCTGGTGCTCATTTTATTGCATTAGAATGGCTTCACAAGTACAATTGTGTCTATTTTAGTTTTCCACAGTAAGTCATCATTAGCAGACATTTTTTTTATTCGGGAATATTAAAAACAAATTTACATAACCTGTGTATCTGGACATTTTACCTGTACAGTAAATGCCAAGACTTTGTTTTGTATGAAATATATATATATATATATATATATATATATATATATATATATATATATATATATATATATATATTTATACACCTGTCCCTTTGCGTACAATTGCAGATTCTCCATGGTTAGTTGTAAAGGTCGTATCACATAACCAGTATCCTCAAATAGTGTCAATTTGCGCAGCTCCAAGTCACTTTGACGACTTATAGCCATATCATTCTTTATTGATGACACTGCATGTTTCTGCTTTTGCTCTGTCCAGAAATGGTTCGCCTGTGCAGCACACACGGACAAAATGGATGATTTCCATGCATAACCAGGGATATTCTATTGAGAAGGCTAAAAAGCCTGAAGGCCACATCGACCATGGACACGAAAGTAAAGCCGTACAAACCATTAAATGGAGCAGGGCAATTGCCGAAAGCCAGAGAATACAAGCCCGCGGGTACTGATATTCCAAAAGCCCGGGAATTCAAGGGGCACGGAAATTACCTTTATTTTGGCGGACAGACACAACGGGAGGAACGTAAGACCAAGCCTGCTCAACCAAAGGCTGCACAGAGAAGGACGTCGGCGTCAAGGTCGGTACGAGTAACACCGATTCAGTTTGACGAGGAGGTACGTGTTTCATCGTCATAATTTTGATCAGCAGGAGCAGCAGCATCATTACTTTACTATTGTCAATATCATTATATCACTATTATTACTATCGTTAATATCATCACTTATTTTACGTGTGCGTACTAACACAGACGTTCCTTTCTTCCTGTGAATTCTTTCTTTCTTTTAACGTCTTTGTGCCAACACAGACATTCTGTTTGTCCGCGAATTCTTTTCTTTCTTCTTTCTTTACCAGTAGTTTGTCCGACATTTCATTTGGACACTGTTATATAACAAACTCCAATCTTGGTATGATTATACATTAATACATAGACTCTGGCCTGTTTATTAACAGGAGTGAACATTTCGAAAATGATGCAAATTAGGGCCATTTGAAATTTCAAATCTTCACAACCCATAAGAATTGGGCTGCTAGCTCGGTACATCTGGTGGCTGAAAAGGGTAGATCAGGGTATGGGAGGTTGCTTGGCAACAACTTCTATGTACGTGGAGAGCAGGATACAATATCTGGAGAAGTCAAATATTTCTCTTTAAAGTGTTGACCTGAGAATGAAAATGTGTATATGAAAAATCAAAGATGCAACTCAAGGAGCAAATGCAGGTTAATGTCTCTATACCCAACAGCCTGTACGTTGGTTGGCAATAGAGAGGGATCAGCCATAGATGTATACTGTAGTATGCCCTGCTGCGTGGCGCACTTAGAAATGTCCCCAGGTCGTAAATTGGCTCCTTACACTGGAACACTGAAATAGCCAAATTTTCGAAATACATGCAACAGCTACATAGTGCTTCAAACCTTATAGTTAGCAGGAACAAGGTCGGGTATCAAATACATGTTATGTCTTCACACAGAAACAGCCAGTGTACCCCTGCACTTCATCAAGTGACATAGAGATATGCAGGCCAAACAAAGAGCCGCAAAATGGTTCCCAAGTTCCAAGGCATCTCGAAGCCGGGCACCAGTCTCACCAGTGGCTCGATGGTGGAATGGTTTTCATGGCAACTTACTGATGAGGCCAGGAGTAACTCATGGTTTCACGCCAGTAATTCAACCTGTGAAAACATAGCAAACAAAGCTATCACCTCGCAGTTCATTACATAGATTACAAACATACATGTATTATACACCGAAATGTTTGTTATAATTTTTTACATCAAATAAACACCAGAAAATATGGACATGAATGGGAATTTTTTCAGCAAATTGCCATGGCAACCAGCTCTGCATAGGACTACTTGCAATATAATTGACCGGGCACACTGATGACTCCAGCTGAACCACTGTGTATACCGGTGCCAGTATACATACTTTGATAATATTCATTTGAGCTCAAAGCACACACTGTTTTCCCCAATCAGGTCAAAACCTACCTTTCTGGTAGCAAAATGTTTGAAAATACAATCCCTGGCATTCCTGGGTGTCATTTTAGTTGCACTCTCCGATCATGTTACCTCAGCATATGCATAACTACCCCGTGGAGCCTCAACCAGCTGCAAGTCCATAGGCGTTTTGCTGAACCCGCGAGATAAATCAAAGAAACGCTGGGCTGCGCCTCGCGTGTCCTTTGATTCACCGAGCAGGTTCAGCAAAACGCCTATGGACCTGCACCAAGTTCTTTACCTATCTTAATGAACATTTCTATTGTTTGATCTAACTTAACGTCCGATTTATTATCGTATTTACATTGCGCAAACAAAAATTTGATGGAAATTAAAAAAGATGCCAAATGGAACTATTTCTGATTGCCAATTCACCTGCATGTGGCAATGCGTAATATCGTCCTGTTTGCAAGCACTACTGATTCCATCCACCAGCAATGTGGAATGCATTGAACATGTTTAACATAAACAGAACCGCCAGGTCTACCTGTCAGCCGTGATAGACTAGGCAGGCAGGGCAGGAAAGTTGCCGCGGTTCGACTCCTCTTCTTTGCGTCGCAAAATTTATCTTTTTTTGGACAAATGTGTAAGGATAGTTGTAAAATTTTGCGAGAAATGAGCATATGGCCTGTCTGTGACAGTGCTGCGACCCGCACGTCCACGTGATTGCCAGGCGTCAAACCCGTGCTTTGTGGCGGGAAATTACTATGCATACTGCGTAAACTGCCACAAAACAGTAAGTCATCAGTTTGTATTGCAGGTCCACCTTCGTGGAAGTTGATGTATAGTCTGAAACAATAGAAAAATTCAGTTGGAGGTCCTTCGTGGAAGTTAAGGTATCGTCTCAAACAATAGAAAAAGTTCATTAATAGCAGCTGTGCATGAGTCACACACGCAGGTATGCACACGCACACATACACACACACACACACACACACACACACCTTTAAGCCCAGAAAAAAATACCAGTCACAAAGGAGATTATATACTATTAGACACAATTCATGCTTTTAGTTTGTGCAAGAAAGCAGTTCAAATTGTTTGGTTTTGCAGCTCAGTGTAATTTAGTGTTTGAGTGGACCTTTGGAGGCAGTGAAACTACATGTGATAAACAGGCGTATTTAGTGCTTATGCCCAACCTCAATAACAAAATCTGTGTACCAGAGTGTTCCCTCACTGATGAATTGGCATGCATGAAGGCGTACAGGTTTTATTCTGTATGTTACCCCTATGATAAAATGTGCAGCTGTATTGTTGGTATCATCCGAGAGACATGCACATATGGATGTAAGCTATTTCAACTGACTCGCCTAGATTTTTTTTTCATAGTAACTGTGACTCTACATAACGGTTTGTTTTCCAAATATTTTATAGTATTTTGCGATAAACTATTTTGGACTAATATGAAGTCAATGGGCTGAGAGACATAGTGATTCCAGGGAACTTGACTGGCTGTCATTGCCCCATTATTGTGTACCATCGGTGCACATTAGACGTTTATACGCAGAAACTCTAAACTTGGCATCTTTGAAGAGGAGGGACAGTTTTGAAATTATGCAAACCAGCCATTTGAAATTTTAAACTTTGAATATCGTCAAAACTATTATTGGTAGAGGTGCCGTTCAAACTTCAATTCATGAGTTTGTGCTCTTAGCGCATGCAATGACCCACAAAGCAAAGTTGTGGAATTTAACTGTATGCTAATTAGACACCTGAAAAATTTTAAATGTTGAATATCTTCAAAATTATCATAGGTAGAGGTATCATTCCAGCTTTTTTTGTCCAGAGCCAAGCACTCAAACGCCACTACAGCTAGAATCTATGAACAGGATGTGGCCGTATCAGTAGAGTTAAAATTATGCAAATTAGGATATCAGACTTGCATATAGTTGTGATCGACCAGACATACAACAAGCCATGATATGTCGTCAGCAGTCAATTACATGTATATGTACATCACAACTAATTGTTTTTTACAATGAAAAAATATTGCCATCTGATGACCATTTTGTCGTCAGTCAATGCTGTAGTGTCAACAAAAACCCATATATGAATCAAAGATGCAATAAAATGTGTGCAGTACTGGACATAGCTAGACTTTTTGTTTCATTGCATGACCACGTCTTGCTTACTTGCTGACACTTGACATTCTGTTTTATCCAGATTTTTTTCTTTCTTACTGGCATTTCCTTTTTAACAGCAGGGTTTTTCATGCTTAGAGCCTTATTTGGGAAGCTTTTTCAAAATGAAATTTCATGTTCTCTTTCGTGTAGCTTTTCCAATTTCAATATTAATGTACAAGGCAATAATTTTCCATGGTTGGGATAACACCCAGATTTTGTTTTTTTTTTCAAGTTTTCTTTTCTACTTCCGTTTTCTGTTAATAGAAGAAAGTTGTCGTAGAACGTTGAACGTTACCTTCCTTTGTTTTTCAATGCTAAGCAATAGAGTTGGCAAAAACGTAAAACGTAAGGTGTTTTCTTCCTCTACTTGAATTATTTCTTTTGATTTTTCACTTGAGTCGTATTGGCTCAGTTCGTAAATATTTGCATATGATGACGGTTTTAAACAAGAGACTCTTGGGCCTGATGCTCTGCTGACCACCATCATAAAAATTATTTCCAAAAATGTATTCCCAAATATTATGCAATATCAAAATTCCACGATACACATTTGTAGTATTTCGGTATCATTCCCCTTATACTTTATCAAAATATTGAATAAAGATATAAATATCCTTTCTTGAGTGTTTAATGACGAAAAATAGGTCAAGGCCACACAGTCATTGGGTCATGAGGATCCAAAAAGTATGTCACCAACTACGGTTTTATATACAATGTACTCAAGTGCAATTTTGATATCTTTGCTATTGATGTCCAAACTACATACTACCATTACAAAATTACCTTTTCCAAATTAACAGATCTGGTGATCTCACAGAAATAGACCAGTGTTACTGATATTAAATATCGTATTAGCATTGGACATGATCTACATATCCTACAAATTTGGTATCTCTAATTCAAGCACTTTTTAAGATATGGACTTTTGTATCCTTCAATATATTTTGACTCTTAATTTCTGTCGTATTATTCGCGGCGCCACTAGTATCATAAGCAACCGAAATTTTGCCCTATTCTCGCATTAAAAATAATTTTAAAATGTTCATCCTGCATCCAGGTTTCCAGACATGGTTTGCTTGGTAAAATCGTTTAAAAACTTTTCGAAGTTATTGAAGAAAAACCATAAACTTGCACAAGTACCAAAATCTATAGTCATTGGGTCGCAGTAACCCTAAAAGTAGATCACCGAGTACAGTTTTACGTACAATGTAATCAAGTACAATTTCATTCTGGAAGCTCAAATATCATTGATGTCCAACCTACAACCTGCTGTTATAAAATCACCTCTTCAACTTTACAGGCCCGGTGACCTCACAAAAACAGGCTAAGATCACCTATATTAATGTGCTAGCATTGGACATGGTCTATATGTCCTATAAATTTAAAGTCTAATTCACTACTTTTCGAGATATGGAATTATATATCTTTAAACACCTATTGGCTCATAATTTCCGTCACATTATAGGTGGCGCCACAGGTATCATATGCAAGTGAGACTTTGACCTCCTCAACAATCCCACTAAATTTAATGAAGATCTATCAAACATTAAGGATGCCAGAGCGGTCGCAACATTTTCTCATTTTTACCCCTATATCACATAACGCAGGTGGCGCCACCAATATTTAACTATCCCTAGATTTTCATCGTGCCAAGTTACAGGTGGCGCAACCTATATCGAACTCGACCAAGATTTTTATTGTTATATGGTGCTAAGTTGGGTAGTGTTTATTTAAAGGGTGTGGAATAGACCCATTTTTGAACTGCAACAACAACTTTCATACACTTGATAAGTCCCCAAAAGTTATATGGGGCTATTTTAAAAAGTGTGGACTGTATCGCGCTCACAATCAAAAAAATTACAGACGGATGGACAGATTATAAGTGATCGCATAAGCTCTGCGACCTTTGGTCAGCAGTGAGCTGGATCTCTTGTAAACCTTCATTGGACCACTGCCGTCTACGATTCCAAGGTTAGTTGAGCTTCGGGCTGTCACAGTCCTCTTACTGATAATAAGCATTGGGCCCAGCCACTGCTAGTTCTCCTCTAGGCTGCTCTGCTGTCAAGACATATATACATTTTCAATGTAAACCCAACTTGCTCTCCTTTTTCTGTAGCTCCTTCAGTTTAGGTTTACTACACATTTTATGTTTATTTCAGGCAGAAACAGTAGATACAACAGGCGCCGGACCATCATTGACACCTGTTGAGGAGCACTCCCCAGACAAATCACGCGAGAGTATCGAGAGGTCTATACGGCTTTACAGATTTAAGGTGACTTCTCATTCGAGAGTAGATGTATGGTAATATACAGTGTTCCAGTGACGGTTGCCACCAGCCTGGCTGCAGATTAGAAAAAAAAAACATGGATGACAATTAAAGGAAATGAGTCAGGTCAAATCCCATCTCAAAAGTGCAATGTGACAACGGCGGGGAATTGAGGCATAAAGCCAACGCCTGCGGCAGCCGGAATCAAGTGTGATTTAACTCGAGCACGTAAGAAACAATTGCAAGACAAGACATGCATACTAATTTCCCTCCACAAAGCAAGGGGTTTCTGCTGTCAATCGAGGACACACGGTGACATCACTGTCACAGACAGGGCTAGATAACCCTTTCTCACAAAGTTAATGTCTTTTAATAAAACTTAATTTTACAAATACCAAAGTTATATTCATTTTGTGCTACCTAAACTGGTTACAAAAAGAACAAATTTCCATTTGCCTGTGCTGAGTATTCTTTATTTCCAAAATATTAGTAATACCCAGCTTCCACGCACAGGCAGCGGCCCTTCCAGGCGAGACTATGATTATTAAGACAACCAGGTATGCACTTTTGGCGGGAAGTAACATGCATGTCTCGTGTTGCATTTACGACAAACACCGTACAATCTGCACGCTGGCCAGTTGGAGCGAGGCATCGACACAAGTACAGCTGACATCATGGATTGCTCCGCGGTTTCTTCTTTTTTTTTTCACTCTTTTCTTACTCTGCATGGAGATTGACCAGAATGTCTGTCATTAAGTTAGATACTCTGTTAATGTGCCGAGGTTTTACAAGGTTTAACAGTTGGAAGTAAGAGCGCTTTTTTCAATGGACAAAGGCTTTTTCCACAAAGCAGACCAGATGTAATTATAGATGTGTAAAATGCTTGCCACTGCCTGGATAGAAATAGGTATAAAGTGTGAATATTGATGTTAAAAATTTAACAACCAACTAACGAAGGTTGATTTTTTTTTTTTTATTCATGCCGAAAAAAAGTCAAAACAAACGTAGAGAAGGTTTATTAGTTTCCTTCCTCAACATGAATCAAAACAATAATGTATCTTTTTGTGTCCTAAGTGTTGATAATTTCAAGAAGATCAAAACAGGAGTATATAGGCCCGGTGTTACGAAACATTAGAAAGCAGCACGATTCTCTTTCAATCAAATACAAGAATGCCATGTTGGTTATTGAACTGCCGCACTCTCGACTTTGAAAATTAAATGTATAAACTAAAAGTAAATTGAGTCACACATTGCAAAGTAAAGGGCAATAGGCCTTCATATAGGCATTGCCTGTTGGCCAATTGTTTTTGTAATAAAATGTGTTCAAACCAAATTTGAAATCTTTGCCAACCATCAGAATGTTTGTTACAGCTTTAAGATGAGAGAGTAGAGAATGATATGGCGAGTGTTTTTGATGCAGAAGAACTAAAATAAATAAATTCTGAATGCTCGCAGACTGATCCTGAAAAATGAAGGCTGAAAGGTAGCACACGTATTATTTGCTCACTTGCAAACATTAGCACGTCATGTGACTGTTGGCGTATTTCAAAGCAGGCACGGTTGAGTTGTCCGCCATTTCGAAATGTATCCAGATTAGTGTGCGATTTTCAAGTTGCCACATTTAAGAATTAAAAAGCCCATGTATTTCTTTGTTTATCTAGTTGTAATTATTGGCCAATAAAATTTTACTGTACTGTATGCAGATAAACCAAAATAGTGAAATTGCATTTGAGGGTTCAAGTATTCATTTTTTATCAGATACTAACAATTTTTGGCAGAATTTTTTAATGACTGAAGCTGACACCTGGTGAGCATCAGGCAAACTAAAGAGAAAACCGACAGCCATGTGGCAAGTTCCAAACAAATCATCCGGTTATGCATCTGACAGGACAGCACAAATATTGCGCATCTCAGTTTTAAACTCAGTCCTGATCTCCCTGTGAAAGCACCATGCGAAAGTTTAAATGACAATTGATCAGACCCAAGAATTCGCGAAATTAATTAACTGCTACCGCCACTGGCAACCATTGTTGTGAACAAAAAGCCGCATGATGGCGCTGTGACCAGCACATGTGAACTCGAAAATATTGAAGCCCTCTCATGAAAGTGAATTTATCACCGAAATTCCATGAATGGCCGTGACATTTACAAATGTCATATTTTGATTCATGCTTCAATCGTTGAATTTTATTACCTTACAGCAGTTACAGAGTTATCAATGGTGACAGGTATGAAGTAAGAAGAAAGATAATAACAAGTAATAGTGTGTTTTGTACATGATGAATGATTTGGTTACACTAGTTATAACGGCCATTAATGTATTCTTCATCACCCAGATAAGTTATAAATCAGAAAACGGTGCAGATTTCTCGCGTGTGACAAGATAGTCTGTAAGTTATTTTGAAACAAGATTGATGATTCAGTCAATGGCGGGGTATCTTTGCACTTTGAGACAAGATAACTCCAAACACATAATAGCTACAAGCTTATTTGAAAAATTGTAATTGAAACTACAGAGAATTGGAGGTGATTTATAGCTCCGCTGACTTGTCAGTCAGCAGAGCTATTGGAATCCGTTTCTGTTCGTCTGTCCATCTGTCAGTCCGTCGTTACACTTTTTACTTTTTCGACTGCTTGGAATGTTTTGATTTTGCACATGGGTGTTCCCCAGGTGGACCTCTACCAAGTTTGCAAAGGAGTTGATGATGCAATATATATATATATATATATATATATATATATGAAATTTTTAATTGATTTTTTTTAATTCTCCATCTCAAGAACAACGTGGCCAACTGCTTTAATATTGCACATAGGGTCACCTGGGGCCACCTAGTTCTTATTTTGGTCACCAGTTGGCGCTGCAATTTTTCTTTTTTAATGAGTTATATATCAAACTTTGCTACCACTGTACATGTAAATAGCTATATAGACTACAGTGCATGCGTTGCAATACTGTAAAAGCATATATTCCTGTCAGCAGAGCACAGGATAATCATGATCCTCTTGGGATTTTTTCCATTAATGCAAGATGTTTTTACTTTATTCATGTTCAAAATATTGTAGCAGTCCCTGACAATTTCTTCATTTTGGGACCACTCAAAGCCATTTTAAAAATGGAATGCCACAAAACAAAAATGACTTCCTGAATTACATTCGTATTTTTAATGAGGCGGGAAGTCAGTGTAAAATTTTGACTGGAAAGCTGGTGTGTGTGTGTGTGTGTGTGTGTGTGTGTGTGTGTGTGTGTGTGTGTGTGTGTGTGTGTGTGTCTTGTATATGGCTTGGGAACTTCCGTGCCATGGTATTTAATAGAAAATTGTCTGTTGCATGCCATCGAAAGACATAAAGATTTTGATGTCCGGTGTAATCGTCATGCATGATACCACTGCCCGGGAACAATTTCTGAGGATGTTTTTGCACCTTTTTCTTTGTACAGTAAAACATGAATATTCCCAGCTTAGAAAAGATCATTGACTGCAGTAACAGGGTGTTAAAAGTTTTAAGTAATGCCTTCACTGGTTTTCTGTAAAAAGAGAAAAGTAAATAAGCTAATTAATTAGCTCCTTTGTGGCACCTTCGGCATTTCAAGAGTAGCGTCCTGTGCGCTACCCATACAATATTACAATAAGACGAATATGGATAAGAAAACATGATACAAAGTTAGAAGAGCTTCCGTTGAGAGATATTATCTCACTTTTATTGTTACATAATGAAGTTGGCGAATTTACTGGTATAAACTTTATATTGAAGAAGACAACCCCACGCTGATTCCTCAGAGACACTGTATTTTTTTCATACTAGATTTCGCACTTCTAGAACTAACAAATTTATGTGTATTCATTCCATAATTTTAAACCAATCCACAGTAACGCGTCTTAACCTACGATATTCATCAACTGTTTGCCAAAATCATTATATTATTTACCATATCCAAGGCTTGGGATAGATCTATGAAAACGTCAGGTATAGCCACCCTGATGCAGGACAAATGATAGCTGACGATGTCGATTGATTTTATCTAAATTCATATTGGTATTTATACCGGATATTATACTTGTTTAACTGACATATAGCTCGAACATGAAAATGTGCCTTGATACATATATTAGTCTGCAATTATTAAAAGTTGACTCATCACCATCTTGTTAATAGAGGGTACACTGAATGTTTTTACTTTCATTTCCAGTCTATTGTTTGGAGAGTTGGTATTCAGCTGTTTATTACAGAATAGCCTTAAACCTTATACATATATATATATATATATATATATATATATATATATATATATATATATATATATATATATATATAGTTCGGAACGAGCGGGACTCGAACCTGCAACCTTTGGCACCAGTCGCCTAGCTGAAATGGGAAACGCACATATCCACTCGACCAAATACCCATTCTTAAAAAGAATGGTTGAATGGTGGTAGTTATGTGCGAGTGCCATATCAACACGGTTATGCAGTTTATTTACTGAGTAGGCATTTATTTCCAGAATGGAACCACTGTATATATATATATATATATATATATATATGTAGTGGTACTTGTCTTGAGAAACCCCTCCAATAAGAGACCGCATATCTTTTTAAGACCGCTCTCTCAGAACACTGTGCTATCTTTTCCATGTTATATACCTCTAATCATAGACCACCTGTTTTGAGAAACCACATTTTCACCTGCCCTGGGAGTGGTCTCTCAAGACAGGGACCACTGTATATACATATTCAAATCTACTCACACAGAGGAAAGAGATACAAGAAAACACTAGGACATCTTAAAATCCGTTTCAAGCCTTGACTTTATTGGCAAGTTGCCTGGCATTTTTACAGGCGAGCAAATATATATTCGTACTTGTGATTCCAATTATACAAACTCTATAATGTTATCAGAAAAATATTTTCATCTTCATAACATAAATAATTGATGATTATAAATATTGATTGCATAATGCTTATTTCCCTTTCACTGATTATCACTCGCAGGAAGCATCGTGTGACAGCAATGACGTTAACCTTACAATAATTATGGGAATTCCTCATACGTATGGCTTAAAAGTAGAATGGCAAGTCACGTGGTGGCAAAGGCACATATAGGACAGTAACTTATAAAACCGTAACCTTTGTATATTGGCATGAAGTCTCGCCTAATTAGTTAATTACCTTTAAATCAAATGTTTTTTCTCAAAGAAACGTTTGTGTTTATATTAAGATATTTGATATAAATTCATCTGTTACCAACATGTGCTGAGATGAACTTCTCCGTCGGAAACGTTTAAGCTAGAATAATATTTGACTGATATAATTATTGATGAAAAAAAAAAACAAGTAATGCGAGACTTCGCCTTTTCTTCTTTTTTTACGATTGCTGTTTCTCTTTTTCGTCCTCGATAAAGTGAGAATCTTGTATCACAGTTTAATATTTTTTTTCTGAAAAATACTGTTCTGTCAGTCGCTATGTTTCTGCTTGGCTCATTGTTTAGCATTGAAATCTCCCATAGTAACCATCATATGGATTGTGTAAACAAATTTGAACAAACGGTGGTTTAGTTTTGCAATGCCCAATTTGTTGGACTGACATATAACATAAAGCTATCTACATAAATTTCATAATAGGTGGCAAACCTCTGCTTCCTCTTCAGTACATTGGAAGGTAGTTTTTATGTTTGGTCAGACACAACACTCACTGAGTTGGAACATTGTGGTCATCAGTGAATCATGTCTACATTTGTTTACAGGGAGTGCCGCCATCATCATCAACATCGTCATCATCATCATCATCATCATCATCATCATCATCATCATTATCATCATCATCATCATCATCATCATCATCATCATCATCGCCACCAATGTAATTCAAACGTTGACAACTTGAACACATACAAAAAATTATCAATATCTGGACCCGCCAAAACTGACTTAGTCAAAGAATCACAACCATTTTTAACCACAAAGCTATTTCTACTAGAACATTTCTGTTTCTCAGTACTGGGACTGTCTTCTAAACATGCGGGGAGGGCCAAGACCTTTTTCGTAAACTGTGGCTTTCAAATTTTCTTGAACTGTGAAACTAAAAAACCAAAATTTCAGGAAAAAAAATGAAAAGCCTATTACTTTCAAAAGAAATCGTAAACTGTAAATTGCCATTTTAAAAACTCGTGAGCTGTGAAACTACAATTTTATCCCCTGAAATGTGAATATCTGTAAAATATACTTTTAATTTTCCATGATTTGTGAACAGGATTCTCTTTGTTTCCCTGTCCCTAAAAACGGTAGAATTTCAAACGGTTCGAAAATTAATACCATATTATCAATTCTGTCAAATCTAGTCTTGCCTATACCAATAGGTTTTAAATCACATCGACACAAACAGACGAAATAATCTTTGAACAAATTACGACTATAAGGCTGTACGTGTCTGAGGTAGAAACAAAAAATAAACCAATAAATGCGAGTTCCGTAAGAAATGTTATACTGTTTCACTTCCACCATTGCACCTCAAATACTTCAATATGTTGTTCAAGCATTTAAAAGTGGAAAACGTTGCTAGATTATTGTTTTTTCGGACGATACAAAGTGGACAAATAATCATAGTTTTGAACACGCTAGTCATTAGGTTACCCTTAGTGTTGCTTTTTAGCACAGTATTCAAAGCATGAACGAATGCTAAACATTTGCATAATATCCAAACTTTGTACACACACCATTAATTATCCCAGTATTCTATTCAGAGATAATCTGCAAAAAAATGAGTCAATGTACTTGAAATTATATTTTGTTTTTTAAATGTAATTTTACAACGAAACTTGGATTTTACTTGAAAACATTCTGTGGCAGTCTAAAGTAACTTATTAAGTTAGTGCCGTCTTAAAACATTAAAACAAATTGCAAATAAAAATGACATATATCATTATAATAAACATTACTTCGGATTCATAATGTACCGACGCCCATTCATTTTGTGGGAGGTAAATCAATCTGGTCATATTTTTTCCGTTGTGTAATTACTACTCATTTTTAATTTATTAATTGATTTTGCTTTTTTTAACCAAAGGAATATGAGACGGGGTATATGATACCTGTTCGAACAAAATATTTTTGCTACAATAATGATAATATACCACAACTATGAAAAAGTACCTCTGTGTTCTACCCTGGTATGTATACTCGAAACGTTTGTCAAACATAAACTATATACACATTCACAAACAGAAACCTCTGTTTTTACAAACCACTACACCATTTAGAATGCAGAAATAAAACTACTGTGGAGCTAGGTCTCATTCACGCGACACATTCATATTAACCTGCGGGCTGATCTTGTCCGTATAGCGAACCAAAGGAGTACCCGTATGTGCGGGCAGATCCCTGTATCACACATGGCGAAATGTGTTGCTCTTGCAAATATAACCTGATTTTTCCAGAAAAGTGGTTCATATTCTCTAAATATCCTGTAAGTTGAAATCATAATCGTGTTTTCAAAATTTATTCCTTACTTCCAGAAATGTTAGTGCCACCGCTGGTGTATCCTACAGTATTAGTCAATCATGGCGGACGCTCGTTGTTGTTGCCTGGCAACACTACAAGCTATTTTGGCGGAAATTAATATGCATGTGTCGTGTTGCACGTCATATGTGTTTACCATATTACATCGACAATGCTGCAAAGATACTATGTGAGGAAATGTGCAGGTTGAATGTTACAGTATACCACACGCTGTGACTTTGTCATTGCAGCGATCACGTATACAGGCCAGCAATTTGAATGACCTTTGAACCGCGGCATTGTTGCAACTTGCAGTCAGGGCCGCGTGTGGACAGTGGACATAGTGACCAAACTTGCTAAGTGCAGTCAAATTTACAACACAATAATTCCAAAAAAAAAAATATATGAAAACACAGGATGAAATATCGGTATCTAATTTTTTAAGGCAACCGAAACTCCAGATTTTGTGCAATCCAGGAGTCTATCACTCAGATAGCTGCCCCGTGATTTGGAAAATATGACTGTCCTTCCCGATCCTAGCGAAGATGGTCCACAGAAATTCAACAATGACCTTTACACCCATCACCTAGTTCCAAGCGCGGAATCCATTGGACTCGTCCATGCTTGCTCCGCAAAGCCGACAAAAATCCATTGGATACCACGAAAGCATCGGAATCAAAATCTTTTCAGACCCACTGTATGCTCTACTCTCAGCAAAATACATGACATGTGTTTGTGGACAATTGCGTACAATGACGTCTAAAATAATCTTTCACCTAGAAAAAAAAGTAACATATTTGGTTCTACAATATACATGTTGTACCCTGCTAAAATGTGCACAGTTTGCACGAGCCTAGCACAGAGACGAAGAATAAGAATCAAGTCTCGGTCTCAGCAGAAACGAATGACACCCACTGAAGTTAACGGCACCTGTCTGGAATTAGAGGTGCCCTTACCAGCAAACGACGTCGGACAGACTTTGCGATGAAATCAGTGTGTGACACACTATTGATCACACGTCACCTATGGTGCCACAACGTCTTTTGTCAAGCGTTACTCACGCTGGCACAAAGTCGTTTGTAATACAACAGGCACCTCATTTTTTGTTGTTGTATTTTGTATGGCAATGTTCTGCTAAAATAACACTTGCCATACATATTGTGTAGCCCTAAAAGAATGATTATTCCATTGTCTCTGCAACCAGTGTTTTAAAAGCTTATGATCTAAACGTTACAGAATAGTCTAAATGTCCACAAAAAGGATACACAAACAATATGCTTATGTTCCTTTAGTCTGTCAACACATAATCTAAGTAAACAACTCACATTTCGATGGATTAATATTCTGTGAGTTGCTCCCTTCACCGATTTTAAATAGAGTAACTTTTTAGGAATGGCTGAAATAACGGCTTTGGAACGTATATGTATGCATTCAACATATTCTGTTGTGCAGTTGCTGTTTAGCTCCTCTCAGTTTTGAGACACAATAGCAGTGTCCAAAGACGTCATTCCACCGTTTTCTGTCTTGATTACTTTGACCATCTCCCTGCCACTGTGGTCTTCATTTTGCTGTTCCACAACAACAGGTATAGCCTTTGGAGGGGTGGGATCAACGTACAATGCCTGAGAGGCCTGTGACGTCAGAACTGAAGGACTTTCAATGGACGGGCTTGATGTTGGTGATACGGCTTGCGCAATATATGATGATGGTGTGTAGGTCCCAGCAATGATTGGACTAGGCAACAGTGTCGTCATTGATGATGTCATCGGTGGCTGCATCGTCATTGACATGGGAGACGTATGGGAAGATGGCAGGAGCATAGCTTGTAAAGTACTGTGGGACAAGGCAAGTGTTGATGGCGGTGTACCTCGCTGGTGCATAGCATTCATGTCTATGAGTGGCGGAGGATGTATCGGTTTCAAATCTGGAAGTAGCAAAACATGAGGAAAAGTGAAGAGCAATAAAAGGCAGTGAAAACAGAAAACCTCCCTTGCCCTACTTATGATCTGGTAATTGGGAAAAACAATGATCATTAATATCAACTTTACATTGCTTCCAATATTTTCAATTCGTTGAAATTCTACTCCATCAGCTGGTCTGTCTGTGTGTGAAACGACATGTTCTGTCGTGTTATGAAGCAAACTAAATGTCGCCTTACCCAACATTCATGATTCAAAACCTCTCTTTGTGAGAATCAGACACATGTAAGTCTGTACGAAACAACAGAGTAACCACCTGTTCGATGCAGTACATAAATCCACCCGTTATTTGTTATTTCCAATCACATGACAGCCTATCTGAAAACTGAATCACTGATTGGCTAGTGTAAAGCAGCCGCCATCAATAAGGGACTTTAGAGTCAAATCCCGATGAGCACTTTAGTTGCAAACAACACTTAACTTTCGCTGAAAGTATATTATGCGTACATGCAGTGTAGTCTTTGTCATAATCCGTTGGCAATGGCATAAGCTAAGAAACAAGGGGTAGAGGGCAGCGCAGGTGAAAAAGGTCACCTGACCTATTATGACCAATACTATGATCGGGGTAGGTCCCATGATACCTCTTGACCGCTGGCATCGTCTGCTTCTTCCTGTCACTGGGCATATGCTATAGTAATCTTTCTGACAAAAAAACAATGGGGCACGTCACATTCAAAACTAGACATAGTGGCACCACCTGCTTCCTGTGTTACATGACATTTTGAACCAGTGAATGAAGCAGGTTTTGTTTATCCTGCAGATGTCTCCACCTGCAACAAGTGGATACCAAGGAGACATTTTCTTGCAAGTGCCACCTACTTGCGAGATGGAACATGCAACTTTGACCAGCACTTCACGTCCGTGGCATAACAGCATATTGATATTTCAAGGGCAAAACGCTTTTGGATATCCACTTTGACTTGCTTTCCAGAGCGTGTGCCTTGGGTCAAACATGCACTCACTTTGACCAAGTCAGAAAAATTCTCGCAGGTAAAGCAATATGCCCTCTGCTTGACGCCCAGATTCAGCGCGCACTCAGCGGAGCACCAGACTAGATGCAGGAACAAATCACACCAGACATCGGGGCTGCCAATGCGAGGCACCATAGCACTAAAATAACCCATGTCTGGCACTATGAATTCCAGCACAGCAAAAGGTATGAAGGTGCGGCAAAAGAAAAAGAAAAAAAACACACACACACACATACACATCATACAAAATGATATGCACCGGAGATATCGACACAGTTATTATTTTGTATGGGTATGGCACTTACTTCGCTACCTCTTTTGTGGTATGACGCTGATGCGCAAACATGCAAGATTTCTCCTCAGTGAACCAGATGGTGTCAAAGAAACTATGAAAGCCTTGGGAGCTAAACGTTTTGTTGTGGGAGAAACAGACAGCATTGTACAGTAAATAATGATGGTACTTACCTTGGTCTGGTAAAGATTTTTGTGGCGATTTTGACCTGGGTAAACTCTTTGGTTTTCTTTTTCGCGTCTGGATACCATCTTTTTTCATTGACAAGGGACGGTTTACCTGTAAGAAAGTACAAGTAATAAGCATGATCTTGCTTCTGGATGAACACACGTAGCCATCTAAGTGAATTTCGTTCCGAGTCTGCATAATCGATGGCCAGTCATCAAGAAAGAAAGAAAGAAAGAAAGAAAGAAAGAAAGAAAGAAAGAAAGAAAGAAAGAAAGAAAGAAAGAAAGAAAGAAAGAAAGAAAGAAAGAAAGAAAGAAAGAAAGAAAGAAAGAAAGAAAGAAAGAAAGAAAGAAAGAAAGAAAGAAAGAAAGAAAGAAAGAAAGAAAGCTGTTTTCTCTTTTTGGTACTCTACGATGTGCTGCTTAAATCGTCAATGGTCAAATGAGCGTGCATATAATTTCCCCCATATACCTGAGTACTTTAGCTCATATTTGCCGTCCACTGTTGAAAATGCAAGCATGAATTAGTAGACACACACACACACACACACACACACACACACACACACACACACACAAACTACAATGACGAAAATGAGAAGGCTATGCAGTAGAGCCCACTAGCGGCAAATATTGGGACTACTCTGAACTCCAATTCCCAATATCGTTCGCTCACTGATGCCACAACCACTTATTCAAAAACGCAAGTTCGGCTTCACAATGAAACATAAAAAAAAGAAAACCATGCATTCGGCCACAAATAATAATAATAATAATAATAATAATGATAATAATAATAATAATAATAATAATAATAATAATAATAATAATAATAATAATAATAATAATAATAATAATAATAATAATAATAATAATAATAATAATTCTCACCTGATGTAATTTATAATATAATCCGCATGCGTTGCACACGGGCTCTCCTTCGTTATTCCTCCGCCACAAAGTTGTAGTTTGTGTGAGACAGTTTGCGCATTGCAAACCTACCCGCCGCGTGCCAGACTGCTGCTGTTGCTGCAAATGAAAGAGCAGTTTTAAAATATTGCTACAGATGTTCAACGTTAAATGCTGTTACAGATTTGTAATTGTGTGTGGTTTTTTTTGACATAAATTGATGGTCAATTGAGACGTTTGGAAAGACCACCGTAGGGATAGCTAAATAGTGTTTCATGAGAAAGTGGTCTCTCAAAGAAGGTATAAATAACATGAAAAGTACTTGGCAAATCATCTTGAAGAGGTGGTCTTTCAACGCAGATACCACCATACAACAGATGGTAACTGCAAACTCGGAGTGGATTGTGATCTGTCTTTGTCAATCGAACCATCTTTGCTCTGTACACATCCGAACTATATTTTGCTCCCAAAAAAATTGTTATCGGGTTTTTGTACGAACCAACAAGAATGCCTGGTTACTTTGGTGAAAGTTTCCATTCCTTTGTAAAAGAGGCGATATTATCCACTGGTTTATTTTCATTTCAGCTTAAATATGTGTAAAAGAAAGTAAACAATGAATAAGAAGGTAAATAATGATTAAACAAAGTGATACCTTAATCATATTGTTGCATAATACTATTTAATTAACTAATTTTGCTGTATTTTTAATTTCCCTTCCTCCACTGATTCCGTGACTTAAAAAAAGCAACTGAAATATAAACTGCGTCCAAAATATTGATATTAAATCGTCACTTAACGGCGTGGCGCACTCTTACAGCAGTTCACACAGAAAATATGACCTTGCTCCAACTATGTCCTCATATACACTAGATTTCTCTTTTGAGATAATATAATCTATGTATTTTCTAAAATTATACATTTGGATCAATATATGAAAAAAAGTTAAAGCGCTGTTATCGATAAGAAATTGAATTTTAAGTGCTGAATTAAAAATCCATACTTTTATCGGCTTTTGCAGAGAAGCAAAAAAACAGCGCAAGCATTAAAATGGGCAGCATTTTCTCATTAGAAATGAAACAGTATACTTCTAGCAGCAAAATTATATTTCAAATTTCAGTTAACGACTTTCGTTCATTTTTTGCAGAATGTTTGAATTAAAATTCTCAAACAAATTTAAACAGCCATGAAATTAGAACTAAGCCCTTATCAACAATTAAAAATATGGCTTTGGAGAGCGTTAGGATTTCTTTGTTATGTGACACTATAAACTGAATCTGATTTTTACTTTTTAAAATGCTATTCAGAATCTTGTGCAAAAATTTAAGATCTTTAATTAAAATTTCATTACATCAATAGGAACACTAAAATTTCATATTCAACGCCATAATCAAAATTGATGTTATGTTTTCTTTCAGAAAATATATACTTTTGAAGTTATTATATTTTAACCATAGACAGAAATTAAACATCTGAGAGTCAAAAAGTCTACCACGCCCTTAAATACCTGAAATGCAAAAACCGAATGTTCATCCACTTGAAAATAAGTACATTTAATGTACATTCCTGGTGAAACAACAGTGCAATACAAATACCACCTTCAGTGTTTTGATCTTTCCTGTTTCAACTCTGAGAGTAATTACATTTGTTTAAATCATACGCCACAAAGACCGCATCCACGACATTTCTCCTGCCACGTCTTTGTGCTTAAAGTATATAAACAATCCAGGAATACACGCAATGTTGACCTCGTAATTTCGGCGAGACACAAATATATAGATCAAATAGACAGCTATATATGAATGGAGCATCGCCGGCGGAACATCAAAGGCTTCAAAGCACAGGTATTCTGTCTCGAGTTTGACATTGGTTTACCGCTATTTATATAAGTAAGAAACAAAACAGGAAGTAAAAATACACCTTGGTAATACGTGCAGCATATAACAGACTCAACCACACCAAATAAAAACGCCGGTTCCGGGCCGCAAATTGTTTGTTTATTTTGTCTCGCTTGCTTTAGCGGCGACAAAATATGAAATCCTATATGTATGAACAAACTGACTGAGTTTACATGTGAAGTTAATATGCTTACACTACGCATTAGCTTGTTGGTACTTTATTTGATCACTACACGGGGCTCCTTTCACCAGTGAAGAGTTTTCGCAAAGGACAGCACAATTTTGAGTGTTTAGTTACCGGCTGATACGTCGGAGAGTGTATTTAATGTAATTTACCGGTAAAGAAACCAAACGCAACCATCAAAGGTGACCGACTGTTAGCCACGTGTCGCCAACAAGGGAAAACACTTTCTTGTGCCGACACACCCACGTGTCCTGATCCGAACAGGTCATATCTTAATAAGTAAGAGGATAGGATCATTGCTCTATATTTACTTTTAACACACCCTAACTCTAGCAAATTTGTCTTCTGTCATTCTTTTACGGTTTGTCGCTCCACAAAACTTCGCGAATATCATGTCTTCTTCAGTCAAAAAACTGTGCTTGAAAAAAAAATGAAAAAAAAAATTGTTCCGAGCATGTAAAAAGACAATTTGTTTCATTTTATCTCTACTGTAATTTAACAAAAACTCATTGCGTATCAGAAAGTAATGGAAACGTATTAAGAACAGAGAGGGTTGCGTTCGTACCATTACATGTATATTATACGGTCGCAGCGTCCGGAACGAGCTCCGTTCAGGGGAGTTCTATTTGCCGCCGTTTCGAGGTCCTGAAAGCCTTGCTATCTTGTTACTGGGTGATACAGATTTTTATTATGTATACCAGTAATACGTATATTTATGTATTTCATGGTGGTTAACACATCTAATGATTTGGTATCTCTGAAGGAAGAGCAGCTGCGTGTATATTTTATTGTAAGGAGACAAATCTATACCACACACAATAACATTCAAATAAATATAAGGCCTACAATAAATTATCACCACCTCAAACTTGCTATTACAAAAATTAAGGTTAGACTGCAGGCAGATTGATGGCATTTCAATCCCAGAATTCGAATTGACTTTTTCTAATGTTCTATTGTAAGTATGCAGAGTGAATTTGCATTTTCAACTAGCATTACCGTAGGCTGCGCATGCGTAAAACGTTTCGGATTTCATGGGACTCTGTTATGCGGAAGGTACAAAGTGACACATTCCATCGACTCGTGTGTAACTCAGAATTTATTCAAATAAATGTTTTTAGTTTCCGATTTTCCATATCTATCCAAATTATTGTGTTTTATGTATTTGATTGTATTTTCCGCAGGTAAATAGCAGGCACGTGAATGATCCCGATTTAACTATTATCCTGGCAAAATTTAAATAGTTTTATAGTTTTTCATAACTGAAGTTCCACTGAATGCTAAAACTGTTCAGATGTCTGTGTTCCAAGAAAACTGCCACACGATACGGACTTAAACATATGTCTCACATAATTACAATGTTCATGGCGGTGGGGTTGTTTTTTTTGGGGGGGGGGGTGTTGGGGGGGGGGGGTTGGGGGAGGGAGTGACGGAGTTGTAGATCAAATGCCACAGTCTCCGAACAATTGTCTTTAATCACCTTCTAGCTTCAGTGAACCTCGGGTCCTCGCTTCAAACAAGGGTCACAACTTTAACTACACCACTGCGATAAGAAGCAACCTTTGAACACCTGAGAAACTAGACTTGCTCCGCAATTCACGTTTATTTATTTATTTATTTATTTATTTATTTATTTATTTATTTATTTATTTATTTATTTATTTATTTATTTATTTATTTATTTATTTATTTATTTAAATATAAAAGATTGTTTTTCATGTTACGACCAAATTATATATACTTCATTTATGAGCATTTTTTATTCCAATAATTGAGACTTAACAACCTCCCACCCACACCCAATCAATTTTTTACAAACAATCAGTGAGACATGGCGGGTACATTTCGGGACATGAAGTATTCAAGATGTCTAGTCGCACACAAAATACATTCTGAAATTGAGTTGTTGTTGTTGTTGTTGTTGTTGTTGTTGTTGTTGCTGCTGTTGTTGTTGTTCAAGATCTCTAATCGCACACTAAATACATTCTGAAATTGAGTTGTTGTTGTTGTTGTTGTTGTTGTTGTTGTTGTTGTTGTTGTTGTTGTTGTTGTTGTTGTTGTTGTTGTTGTTGTTACCTTTATTTCAATAGTGCTATTCCTGCTGGCTTTATAAACCAAAAGTCTCGAGTGGCTTTTGTTGCTGAACTGGTAACTAAGCTGTCACATTTTGGGATATTGCCATCGTGGATGTTTTCAAACTATCATGGTTAATATCATATGGATTATTTTGTATACATGTTTATTCATTTTTACATTTTTCTCTTTAAATGTGTCACACTAACTTTGGCTTTTACTGTATACCACAATGAGATTGTTTGGTCTACGTGTAAGCCTGCGTTCATCCTGAAGGCGTTCATTTCCACCAGAAGACGAGAATACAATTTTTGCAACAAGAAACAGCAAGTTCACCTGTATATTATTTTCGATTATAAAAAATTATGACCTTTGTTCCTTCAGTGCAGCTGATGAATCGACTAGGCTTTATAAGGACTGAAACAATAAATGACTCGTTACTCTATACGCTGAAATAAATAGTTTTTCTCTGCCCGCAGAGAAGCAATAGTTAGTCCAGTTGCCAAACCACATGGTCGTTCGCCAAAATATAATCCCCATAATATCCCTACCGTTCTGTCATCACATAAGGCATATTAACGATAGTTTGCAATCAGCCAGAATTTTTGCCAAGATATAAGTTTCACTTGATATGAAAACCATACCTTCATCAGAAGATCTTGACTACGGTACACTTGCATTAATGCGAGTTCACAGCTTACTGCACAGTTAGTTTGTCTTTTGATAAAATCTTTAGGTGCGTCTGCAGTCGTTACGCCAGGATATTTTTGCTTTGCATCTTTTTTTCTTTTTCTTTTCGCATTATGAAAGTTGCAGCAGTTCTTATACACAGGTGCACTTAACTCCACTTGATATTATTTGGACTTCCTTCTCAGGTTTATTCCCAATGTAGAAACGTCTAGATTTTATCAGCTGGACTCACTGGCACGTGTCTCTATCCTGTGCCTGTCAAAGTCTGTGTTTTTTGCAATTAAACCTCAAACAATATGCGAAACCTAACAGATAACTGAGGCTTTCGGCTCTAATCCCGTGAAGATTGAGTCAACATTTTGCATGGCGCACTCAGGACGAAATGCACCATGATGAAACCAACGGAAAACTGTTCAATACACCTTACACTTGAGAGGCCAAAAAAGTAGATTGCATTTGAGACATCAGAAGTTTGCTGGTACTTCTCAATGGGAAAAGATGCATGCCAACATATCGCTGATCGGAACTTCGTGGTTAAGAATAAATAAAAGATCACAGGTAATAATGCTGAAGGTATTTGCAGTGAACTACCTACAAGTGCATGTCAAAGTGTTGTGCTAAACAAGCAGAAAGTGGCTTAGGAGGAACAAAACATGATATTTAAAAAAGGCAAAACACAAAGGTCACTTATTTGATTTTTTCCCCTTTTTTTCTTTTTTATTTTCTTTTTTCTTTTTCTTTTTCCCCCTTATTTCTACTTATTTGAAAATTACATCAAATGGCGCTGTGAAAAATAATTGTGCAAAGCCGCAGTGCTTTCATGGTTTCACTAGAGCGCTCAACATATATATTCCCACCAAACAGCAGGTTTTTGCACATGGCAGTTCACTTTTACTTATGGCATATGCTGTGTAACAGCAAGTAACATATGACAGCACTGATCATGAGGTGTCACGTGACCTACCCTGAACATAGTATTGGTCAGACTAGGTCAGGTGAGCTCTTCTATTACCAGTGCTGCCCTCTACCTCTTGCTTCTTGGCTTATGCCATTGATTTAAACATGAACAGATTACTATAAGTGAAACTATATATGAGTCGATGGAATGCATAGGTTTGTGCAGTTGATTCGGTAGCTTCTACAAGAAATGCCATACAAACGTACCCTTGACCTTTTCACCTAACTCACACAATACAAAATTCGTAAAAGCATTTTTAAGATAAATGTTTTCTTGTCATAAATTAAGGTGAGATAACGGAGGAACGTAGGTCCAAAGCGTGCCAAACAAGCATATGATTCGGGCCAGTCCAAGGCGCGACAAGCAAGCGTTGGAGCAGGCCAGTTTACAAAAGATCAAGGGTCCTGAAGGCGTAAACTAGCACATTTACTCTGCTTCAGTCGGATGCAAACTTTCACACGGTGCAAATAAGTGATTCGTATCAAAATTTTATACACACTTGATATGTGGGACCAGGACCTACCAATCGTCTCTGGGGTTTGATGAGGGGACGGTTCATTCCATTCATCTTGTGATAAAGACCACATGCATTGCACAAATAATGACCGGTCCCGTCTCGACGCCATAATGGCGTTGAAATGGCCCCGCAGTTGACACACTCCCGACCTTCTGCGTAAAACTGGTCGTCTGAAAAAATAAAACAGAAATGTGCAAGTGCTATCACAAATTTCTTTCAGCGATATATGGAACATTATTGATATCATGCAAATATCCTGGTAGAGCTAGCAATAGAATATGAGTATGTACATTGCTATATAATCGGTGTATCCTCGATCAGTGAAAATATAACGAGTTTTCCGCGCTTGGACTCTTTTCTGTTTAAAAAATACCCTTGTAGTGGACTTTCAACTGATCAACAAAGTATGGATGTGTGCAACTGTATCTGGTGCCAATCTTTCGCATAGGAACTCTCACTTTATTGCAAGCATACTTTTATCGTGGTTTTTTCTTCTGAATTCTTTTGTCACTGTCTCAAATATCCTAAATCATAAGATGTACAAGGAAATTCGCACGTTTGCAGGTTGGCTCCTGGTTTAATATTATGGACATGCACACGCTGAAATCATATAAATGGCGTAAATAATGTAACAGAATTAAATTATTTGTCATTTTTTTATGATATGACAACGTAAGCAGTGAGTAGTCCTCAATGAGATAATATCTCATGACTATCCACTATACCGCCTCATTTTCAACCTAACCATTGATGTGTAATATGAACAGAGTTTTGTTTCACAAAGTTGAATGATGTATTTTAAAATCTAGATCAGTTTAATGCACAAGAAGTCAATACCGTGGTTATATGGTTATCTGTTAGAATATTACGTCCCCAAGTTCAATACTATTTGTTGAAATAAGCACTTTCCAGGGCTAAAACAGTTTGTCGACAGTTCGAACAGGTGTGTACCAAAATTGACATTGAAGTTTTCAAACTAATACATGTATATCTAATCAAACTTCACTTTCATAATCGATTACAAGATAAAAAGGAAACTTTCAAAACTACCTAACTGATATCCTTCTATGGGTATTGCTGTATCAACATTGGGATACACTGGTAATGCTATATCAGCTGCGCAATAGCCTGATAGAATACTAGCAAATTGCGAAAGTTTGGAGCATTATTTTTCTTACAATTTTGTCATTAGTTTTTTGTATACACCTGCAAGAACAGGGAGGAAAAAACACGCATTTTCACATGACCCGCAACCCCAAATCGTTTTTTTTCCCACGTTACATGTAAGTTTACTCTATTGAACAATTAGGCATATCTCCTGTGAAATTGAACAGATGAAATATTCCAAGCTTTTACTGTCCAAATAAATTTGTTTTGATACAAGTGACTTTATTATGATATATGTACTTTTTGCCAAGCAACGCCTGGCAAAGGATATATTTATATCAAACGGGGTCGATATAATGTTTTCTTTTTTGAATTTTTCCATTAAATATTATGGGGACTTTGTGTTAGATTTCAATAACCGGAACTGAAATCAATCATGTTTGTGTGTGTGTGTGTGTGTGTGTGTGTGTGTGTGTGTGTGTGTGTGTTATAATGGATCCTGTTGTGGGACAGTGGGAGATAACAAGTAAAGTATAAGTAATTTTGTATAATTTACAATTTGGAAAAACCGTGCACATAGCACCAGACCCAAATACTGTATTTACAATAAAAGAATAATGCTCACCAAACATAGGAGCACATAATATACACATTAATATTAAGTCCAAAACGAGGTGCTGGGGACATGAATAACAATAAAATGGCCACTCGGCAAACAGATCTGACTCAATACAAATATACTCAAACATGACTGCAGTCCCATATATTTTCAAAAGTTTGTCGCGTTACCGTGGTAACCAACACGTACAACCCAAATGCTCGTCTATCTTGATGGACCAGTTACAGGTTACTATGACTACCATTTGAACAGACAAAACCGATCAAGACTTAATTGCCTACAAACGGAAACTCCGAGGCAAATCAACAATTCAAGGTAACTATGTCTATGCGAAACAAGATTGGGTTTACAAAAGTCTCCATGTCAGGAACGTTTAAATTCCCCTTCAGGGGTTGAAAGTGGAGTCACCTGAGTGATATTGTAGTCTCTGCTATGAACAAAATTTATTTCACAGACACAAGTCAATGCTAACCCTGAACACTCTTTCTCTGTAGGAGTGTATTTTTCATAATATAGATAACCATGTATTGTCCAGGTATTGGAAGCCACGCCATGGTCATTGTTTCCCAGGCAAGTATCCAAATTTTCAATGATAATGATGCAAAGATGTTCTACTAACTATATATGCGGAAGCAGCTTTTTTAGGACTCAGTTGAAGCGGACGTATCAGGTAATTAAAATTAAACAAAACTCTCTATTAACCCGTCAAATTGGTCAACAAATTTGAAATTCAGGTTAAATTGAAACGTACATGATGTAATTTTGTAAGTTGTACGCTGTGGCTCGATTACTCCCATTTCTCTGAAAACTAGTAAGTGAGCCATGAACTCTGAACTCCGGTTAGGATAAACATGCATGTCATAGACTTGATCACGTATCAGTACGATCACAGTAAACGGCCTTTTGAACACTCATGCTACAGGTTATTACCCGCTACCGTCGTAGAATTATCTTTCAAAAATATGTAGAGAACTCTTTCTTCCGTTTTCTTTTTCTTTGGGGGAGTGGGGTGGCGAGGGGGGCACATTTGCGAAGCACATTCAATATTCGTTGTGAACAATTCTTTACGAACTGTAATGCATCAGGAACGTTGTCACATTGCAGTTATTTCCCTATTTGAAAGCAAAAAAAAAAAAAAAAGGTTCAACAGTTCCGTTACCTTGGTATTTTTCTTCACCAATGCTTCTCTGAAATAGGTTCTATTTATACATAATATGTCAGTCAAAAAGAAAATTGAGCCGAGTACTTGTACTTAAGACATCCGGACCAATGGTGTTTTTATGTGGGGGGGGGGGGGGGTAATGTATCACGTTTAACGACATTCTCACATGAAATTGTATGATAGTGTAACTCCTTGTCCCCCAGATCCCATTCATGCATGTGTAACCTAACGTGATATTTCTTTCAAACAGTGGCACATAAAATCATGATATTGTAAAGACCGCTTAAATGAACAGTACTTAATCAGTATATTTTATCGCAAGTACTTTTGACAGTGCTTCAATTTTCCGCTGACAGCCGACCGCTTTCTCCCAGCCGTGGCTTCAATCAAACGTGTGTGCAGCATTAATGCAATTTGATAAATTGAATTTATATGCAACCTTCTATATACTTGTTCAACCCCTTCAATGGAACATCGAGCAGAAAAACTAATATGTAAAGCCACTTAAAAAACTTGTATAGATTGGTAACAGTTAGGAGTTGGGACTGTTCCAATATCTCACCGACCTGACAGCTTTAAAGCACTTCAAATGCTAAAACATGACAGCAGCAGGAAATCTCAGTGTATTCTAAGGCCAGGTAAAGAATAATTTCCTAGTAAATACGTCCGACACCATGGGAACTCTTGAACGATCTAGGGTACCGCGGCCCTGGCAAAGGAGTACCCAAATTCCATTGACCTTTCACCCCATATTAATTACTGCTGCACTTAAAGTACCACTCCGCACGCACTCGTGTTGTTTAGAGTTGACCATCATCTGATATTTATCATCCATTGTTTACAGATGGTGACCTATTCCAAAATGTTTCGGTCCTTGAGCAAATATTTGGACGCTTCTTGATTGAAATGTGCGCAATTTCTTAAACACTCCAAACAACAACTGTAACGGCCTCTAGCTTTGCACCGGAAGTTGGAGTTAGAGCGCAAATGGTGCCGTACCAGAAATCGGTAAGACTATCACGGCATTGGTTAACAAATAATAGATCCCATTAGTTCTCCATCAGTTACATGGAAAGACGTTCAACTGGAAATAAAGATACGGCAACAGTTCACTTTTACCAATTTTCTCCCATATGGTTCATACCACGCCATCTCACGAGGGATCATTTGGCCTGCTTAGACTGCTATAAATGCCAGAAGATACTTTCAATGGCCTAATGCAGCTCAAAGTTTTTCTCACGAACGTGTTGCTGAAACAAAAGACACCTGTCATATTCTCTAGGAATAGAGACTAGACTCGCCATTTTGTGTAAGATTTCTCCTGGTACGGCTTTCTTAACCCTGAAAGGTCCGTAAGAAAAATTCAAAACTCCAATTCATCGGTGCGCCAAACAACAAAATTTATCCATAAAATGGATGACTACACTGTGAAGCGTGCAGATCATCACAAGTTTTTCATTAATTGACATATGAATTGAAGATCTATTGTAGGCTGGCCATATGGAGAAGTGCTTAAATTATGCGTGCAAAATTATAGTTTACTTTTCTTCCCGTGGTTGACAAACGCAGTTGTCGCCTGATTAATACATACATACATACATACATACATACATACATACATACATACATACATACATACATGTCCAGGATGGGAAATTTGCATTTCTAAGAAAGTTTTCATACATTTTGCTACTAATGATCTGTGAGGTACTGCTTTCTTCCCACAGCCGTAATATCACAGACCTTTGACTTAGAAAGTCATTGGCCTCTTACCGATAACAGGTTAAAATAATCATCTTGAAGTGAAAGGAACGCATAGCGAGACATACGGAACGAACACACACACACTTGCAGACTTCGCTAAAATGCGTCAGAATTTTGCTTAAATCCGCACATGGTATGAAATCTTAGTCAACAGATTAAAATGTAGGATAGCTCTCCTGACAGCATAAATAAAGCACAACCATAATGGCACTCTACCATCAGCTGCATAACATTTTTCTCATTCTAAAAACATTACCCTTTGACCTTAACAGCCGAAAGTTTATCAAGTTTTAACCTCCTGATAAATCTTTCACAATCCGATGCACACAACCTGTAAAAATGTTCCGCTACTCATGTGGAGAGAATCGTGGAAACCTGCGTAAAAATGTGCCCCTTTTCCACTAAATACTTGGCGGGAAAATGCCTTAAAGCGCATTGAGGTTGCATGGAAGTAATAATAAGTGGCAGACGACATCTGTAGAACGATCAACAACATGGCGGTATTTCTGGTGAATATTGCGGCGCGCGTGTTCACCCCAGATTAAGGTTATGCGGGGAATGACCCAGGAAATGGGCAGAAAATGAGACGAAATGACGGAGCCTGCGCAACAAACGTGACGGCCTTATTAACTTGTCAGGAACGATTCAAACAATTCAATTTCACGACATACATGGTTGGCATTAAGACGTTATCAATGGAAACCGGTGTCGGTTCAATCCAAGGGAACACTTCGCGTTGGTCAATAAATACTGAAGCCTTGCCTTCATGTCAAACTGGTACTCAGTCTTTATATTTGTGTTTTTATTAAGTATGACTCTACCAATATGGCTGCTTGTAACCTTAACTTGTAATTATTTACATGCAAATGTTTTCTTTAATCTATTCCATGTGCTAGGGTATTTCAAACTGATTATGAGATGTGATTTCTGCTTGAAAGCGTCAAAGATAAAATTGAAAAGCAAGTTGGTAATGGTAGACAACTGCTTCATAACTTTATTGTCAGTTACAGACTGAAGCTACCTACAAAGACCCTTCGTGATCATTGGATTTTGCCGCCGTTGTGAAAATACGATCAGTTAAAATCTTAATCCGCAATTGATGATGAATGATAAATGTGTTAGCAACGATAGATTGAACAAGAACGAGCAAGAATGTGATTGAACGAGTAGGAAAAAGGAAGAATGTAATTGAGCGGGTACGAGGTAGAATGTCATTGAACGAGTACGAGGTAGAATGTGATTGAATGAGTACGATGCAGAATGTGATTGAACGAGTACGAGGTAGAATGTGATTGAACGAGTACGAGGAAGAATGTGACTGAGCGAGTTCGCGGTAAGATGTGATTGAACGAGTGGGAGCAAGAAAGTGCCATGAGACGGGAAAGCTCATTGCATGAAACAATTTCCTCCATCCATTCCTCCCCTGAACTTGAACTGCCATGTTTAAAGATCACAGGCTTTCAATTTTCCATCGATGCTTGCAATGCAAAATACTTCTTCACACATTAAAACCCAAGTGCTGTGAAGCATAATGCGATCCAATTTACACACAGTTGTGCTTTAGCGAATCTTAGAAATACAGAAAAAGAAACCCAGCAATTCACGTTCGAGCCATTTATAATGAAGTACGAAATTATACATGAAAAAGTACCCAGACGCACGCTGAACCAAATGGTTTATTTCCCAGCTTAATAAACGACACCTTCCCCAAAACCTGTCAACGGGAATTCCAGACGCCAATTTGTCATCCTTGAGCCAAAGGTATACAAACGTCACGAAGTTATGCTCTGGCTCTGCTTCAGGCACAGACTGCTGAAATTCTGTTGATGCAAGGGAACCATATTTAAGTTTTCACCTGGGAAGTTGCCTTTTTTGATACGTTGCACCTAAGCTGACAAGGAAATGTGACTTCATTTTTCGTGTCCTTTCAAACTGAAACGTATTGATTAATTTTTGGTGTCGACGCTTTGACTGCACCAGGTACCTCAGCGTGGACATTTATCATCACAACTTGTCCGACCTCGTGCTCTCCTGCCCGTAGAATGAGGTCAAGTTGTTTCAGGGGGACACCGTTCCTGCACAGTGACAACTTGCCACGCGAAACGAAGACTGTTTCACATGCGCTAAACGTCTATATTTTTCGATAAAGCTTCTTACTGTTCCTTATTTGGCCTTATTTATCCCAGTTGAAGTCAGAAATAATCAAAATTATTAACACTGAAAAGTAACTTTTTATGAAAATCAGCGTAAAACTGTTGAAAAAGTTAATTAGCTGCGAATACGTGAATAAAGATACAGCTGTGTGATTCCTCTGGGATTTCACATCAAACAGTGAGATACGTACAATGTGACAAACAAACACACTTTCATCGCACATTTTGTCCATTCGACAGTGACGTTGTGACAAATTTGTTGGATCGAAGGTAAAATAATATCTATGCTTTCTGGAGGGGATCGGCCATCGCACCATATTTGGGACCACCCACCGGATTGGGTTTGGGGCTGTAAGGAACAACTATTTAACGCTTACACTCCATTCTTATTCTCTCATCTGTCATGTTCCACCGCTATGTCAACTGGATGCCTGCTTCACACGTTTCAATTGTATAAATACACAATTAACTACAAACTGACCATCATAAAAATTAATGCTTTTCTTCAGTTCATTTAGTTACAATGTACGAGTTTCTTTCGCTCTTGTTATCTATGTAAATCTCCTCATTGCCCAAAATGCACGAGGTGCGGTTAACCGATGCACTTTAGCGTAGAAGTCCCAGACCGCTTTATTGACTCCAACATTAAAATATCTCACTTCTGAGCGTATTTTTGTCTTATTAAAAATCCACCACAACATTTTTATTATACTTCACTCCTTGCACTATTCAATGCCAACACAAAATGGATTTTTATCCTGTATTTCATGCTAGATTTTTCCGGCAGAAATGATAACAAATCAGTAGTCATAGCCTACTTGAGCACGGTGATATATATTCGTAAAATAGGCGTAGTGTGTTTGGTAAATCTTGTGAATTGCAGACTTGTTTCATTCTTTTAAAAAGTTCGTTCTTACACTTGGGTATGACAGTGGGTCTTCGTTACAAAGTTCTGTAAATTTTGCAGGTTTAGTGGACCAATCGGCGTGAACCAAGCTTTCTTCTCCGGATGATAAGTTGTGCAACGTTTGACCCAGATGTGGCTCGGTGGTGTCATGCCCGTATGCCAAAGACACTTTTCCTTGGTCGCCCAGGTCCGAATCCTGTTGGATCTCTTGATTTGATATTACTTTACCTTACCTTACCTTACTTTACTTTTACCTTAACTTTACTTTTACTCTACTCTGCTCTGCTTTGTACTGTTCGGTTTTATGATACTCAACCCTACTCTGCTCTACTGTACTGCACTCTATTCTGCTGTACCTTATTTTATTCTACTCCACTCTACTCGACTCTTCTCTACTCTTCTGCACTATTCTGCTGTACTTTACTTTATTCTACTCCACTCTACTCTGCTCTACTCTACTGCACTCTATTCTGCTGTACTTTACTTTATTCTACTCCACTCTACTCTGCTCTACTCTACTGCACTCTATTCTGCGGTACCTTATTTTATTCTACTCTACTCTACTCTGCTCTGCTGCATTCTATTCTGCTGTACTTTACTTTTTTCTACTCTACTCTGCTCTACTCTACTGCACTCTATTCTGCTGTACTTTACTTTATTCTACTCCACTCTACTCTGCTCTACTCTACTGCACTCTATTCTGCTGTACTTTACTTTATTCTACTCTACTTTGCTCTACTCTACTGCACTCTATTCTGCTGTACTTTACTTTATTCTACTCTACTCTGCTCTACTCTACTGCACTCTATTCTGCTGTACTTTACTTTATTCTACTCTACTCTGCTCTACTCTACTGCACTCTATTCTGCTGTACTTTACTTTATTCTACTCTACTCTGCTCTACTCTACTGCACTCTATTCTGCTGTACTTTACTTTATTCTACTCCACTCTACTCTGCTCTACTCTACTGCACTCTATTCTGCTGTACTTAACTTTAATCTACTCTACTCTACTGCACTCTACTCTGCTGTACTTTACTTTATTCTGCTCTACTCTACTCTCCTCTGCTCTACTCTACTGCACTATATTCTGTTGTACTTTACTTTATTCTACCCTACTCTACTGTTACTTTTTTACAATGCGCATGAGTACAACGTCTCGAATTTTGAAGTGCATGTGCCGCAAATAGTCCCAAAGGCAAACAAAAAACAGCAATGGTTTAACTAAAATTGTTGATGAACAAACAACTAGAAAGGACAATGGAAGCCTGATTTAATACCTATTGTACAACTATTGCAGAAAAAGGCCATTCATCCATCTGTAACATCTAAATAATTCTCTCATCGTCATGTTTTCGGCTAACTTTATATTCCCTTCATTTCGCTGCATATTTATTTTCATTGATTTCGCTGGTGTCACAAAACCGTGAATATAAAAACAAATAAAAAACGATGAAATATATCATTTTTACACAGATTTAAGAGGAATTATCTGCAAAATTGTTTAATTTTAAAAATCATGCCCAAGCCTGAAAGGTAAAACCCGTGAAATATACACACCAGAAAATAAGTTAATTTACAATAATTACAAAAATATAGATTCATAACTGAATGGGCGATGAAATGTCTATACACATAGCATGACATATTGCCATTACATGCACAAAGAATGTCGTTCATTTCCTATTACTGCGGTTTGAATCTACTGCAGTACACATTATTTATGTATCCAAGTCAGCTCTATTATTCCTGTCCAAAGGTTGGGCATAATTAATGTATTAACAGTTATACTCTGTGTGTTTGCTTTGGTGATCATACATATGTCAATTTCCCAACACGTATATATGTAGTCCTATTGTGGAATGGATTGTGTCTGTATTTGGCACTGTTATCTCACCTGTCCGAATCCAACAGACATATATAATATATGCCACACGGGGCTTTAGTCATCCGTTGGAAGCATATTTTTTCAATGAACATCTGTTACCTACTTACATTTCCTCAAAGAAAATTCCGCCACATTTATAACTTCACGTTTCGAAGGGGAGTGTTCCTTCTTATTCTTCCTTAGCATATATCTTGAGACATGCGACATGCATTTGTGATTAAGTTTCATAACCTCAGTTAGAACTCATCCTTAGATCTCTTACCTATAGACAACAAATATTTATCGTCAAACTTTCTTGGTGGCACTTAAACCAGAATATGGTGCATAATAATAAACTAGACGTATTTACTAGTTACGATAAAATGATGAGAATTAACGACAGAATTTGCGCAATATATGAATGTTTCTTTAATATTGCAAACTATGCTTCATCGTGGTCACACGTCTTAAGAGATAAATGTTAAATTTCATCGAGTCAAGAGCTTCCTGTGGTGTAGGACGGGTCCTAAGTACCTAACCCACTGAAAGGAAAGCTGTTGCCCTATGGCATGTTTATACATTCTACCCTATGCTATACATTCTGACCAGACTCGCCCACAATGCTCTTTCAGACTGTTTTTCATTCACAATAAAACTACTTTTCAAAGGCTATATATAAAGAACAGGCAATATTTAGCTCGAGCTGATTTTCGCCGAAGCCTTTTAGGAGGGATCTAGGATACATCTGTGTCCACCTGGAAACATTACTTGTGGTCATTCAGTTTAAGAAAGTTTTCACATAACTGGGATGGTGTTGTGATAGAGAAACATTTGCTCGATAAAACTAGTGCGTGTGTGCTGGCGAAAAATGTATGATGGGGGGAAAACAAAGCTCCGATTAACGTAAAACATGCAAGAAACATAAAAAAACATTAATTCAATGTGACATGCGCAACAATAAAATATAGACAAACGAAAATTCAATACAAAATGAGCAACAAACTTAAAGCAAAATAAAACTTCCATGCAAAATATGCATGAAGTACAGGAAAAAGTTCAATGTAAAATGTGCTACAAAAATATAGAACTTGGTTCCAATGACAAATCGGAGACTCGTAACAATTTCATAATGTCTGAAATAATATGCATGATTGCTGAAGTTCTGTTGCACCACACCGATCGACCCTGCGCCTGCCTCGACCTCACGGTACTGTTTCCTGTCGCAGGTGGACAACACTATCTCTACGATCTCTGAACAGCAAGGTGAGCAAACGCGAAAACGCGTGCAAGTGTGCATGTATTTAATCAGCTGCGTCTGCACAAATGCAACAGGCTAAGCTTCCTTATATAATTCTCTTCTACGGACGAGAGCAAGACGTTGTGGCTCTTCAAACTTCTACAGTAATTTAATTATCAAGCTTTTCTCAACAACAACAAAAAAGAAAGAAAAAAGAAAGAAAAAGAAAAAGTACCTGTCGGGTTGGGAACGTAGGATAAAGCCAATATTTTTGACGGGGAGGAGGCCTGTGTGAAATTCGTGGAAACAAGTCGTCCCTGTATTACGGGTCTAAATTACTGTGAATTTCACTCAATTTTGCCATAACGCTGATGCCCCAAATCCATGAAAATGGTATTTTAACATAGGTCTAACAGGAATTATGTCCAAAATATTGAAATTAAAATTTCGTTTGAAATTCCTGAAATGCAAAATGTTCTGAAAATATGTGCACGTGAACATAAGTGTATTTACAGTGAGTATCTTTTCTTATTTAATGGTTCGATATGAAGTGTACTTTCTTTTCAATGCCCTTAACCTGTATATTGTTTCACTTTCCGTCACAAAAATAAGTGTGATAAATATGAGTATTTTCACGTGTACAAATTTTTATGGTGATTTGTATTCCAGGCATTTGACTGAACTTTATGGTTTGGGACACAATTCTTGTTAAACCTATGTTAAATATTACTTTATCGTGCTTTTATTTCATGCTTTGTCGAAAAGAAAACACACACACCGAAATTTGATGTATTTACAGTTTTTGTTTTATGGTGATGTGAATTGTATCGCCTTAAATTTAACACTTTTTTGGAAGCGGTTTCTGATGAAGTAATCTGATAACAAATCATGATCGATCTCCCTTTTCGATTGCTCCAATTCTTTCATATTTCATTGTTTTAACTACAGCAACACACGAATATTCGGATGATAATTTGGCTTCGTTTTGTCATGGGAATTTAAAACCGGCTTACAAATTATTTAAGGTCAATCTTATGGGGTGTTTTGTGGTCCGATTGTTCATCAGAAGACCATAGGGTCTTCACTACTTTTGCATGGACGCTGTTGTTCATTGCAGAAAAAAAAACGAGTCTATTATTCGTGGATGCCCGTGGTTATTGCTACATATCGTGTCTAGGAAAAATTAAATAACGTTCTTTGCATTTATGACATTAATTTGTGTTAAACTCATAACCACACGTAAACAGAGCCTCATTTAATTTCAAATTTTAGTGAAGAGAAAAGGCTGTTTGGGGGTGTGGTTAAAAAGGAAAAATGTGCGACTAATATACATTCCATATATTTTCCATTCGATGGGTTTACCTATCAACACCAGCTGCAGCATTCCAAAACAAAATGCAGAACATGCATGAAACTGATGTCAAAACCAACATCTGTAAATGCCACCCAGATCTAAAGAATTGTCTCTAAAATATTAGTAGCAACCGTAAAATTAATTTCCGTCACAATCCTGCGGCTCAATTACAGAAGAAACTCCAATTAAGACCATCTCCGTAAAAAGACCATTTCTGTGTTAAAAACTGCACATTGACTGTCCAAGTTTTGTTTGTCCTTAATTAAATTGTTTACTCCTGTTGAGACCACTCCCAGTTTAGACCACATTTTTCAATCCCTAGCTTAAGTGGTCTTACAGTGGCACATTTTGGGCTGGGTTAACAGCTTCGCTAAACGCGCTTTGGGCGCAATGCGCGCCCAAAGCGCCATGAGGAAAGCTGTTGACTTGGACTCCTATATATTCTACGTAATGGTGTGCATGCTGGTACTTGAATAAAATGTCTTCTTACGAGCAACATGAATCTAGCGCCGTTATTATAATTCAGAGTAGTTTCCCTTTAGTAGTTCGACTTGCGTCGCAGTTCGCACTGAAAGATTGAAGTTGTCTTACGTCGAAGAATCGACTCTATTCTACAAGAAATTTTTCACGTACCAGTAGACCACACCTATCATTGTCAGTAGTAAAACCGTTAGAGTAACTGCATGTCTATTGTAAATGACTGACGAAAATGTATGCAAGCAAAGTTCTTCTTCTAGTAAATAAATTAAGAAGCAAAAACACGTTTAATCCAAACCGATAATTTATTTTCATCCTCCCTTGCTTCCTTCATTGATTGATTGATTGATTGATTGATTGATTGATTGATTACATTCTTACTTTGGATCTGATGTTGATCGGAAAAGAGCCCAACTACTGGGTCCTAATCATATACGCCTACTTTCACTGTCACATTTATTTATTGCATTTATCTTTAAATTTGCATTTGACAAAACATGCACATTTCAAACAGTGTGAGTTAATTCTCAACTATGACTTAACTTCTACTAAACGAACATTCTTCATGTATTTTCAGTTTTGGCGAAACATTACAAAAATCTCTTATCGGTTTCAATTGAGGTTTTGCTTGCACTGAACTGCAATTCACATATTAACATTTTCTCTTGTCATCAAAAATAGACCAGAAAGTCCACAATGTAAATATTTCACTTTAAATTCTCCCCATGACATACAAGACACTAGGTCCAATCAGCCACTTGGATTTCATACATTTTCATTTTTAAAATAAAACAATACATGACAGCTTTTCATCTAGTCAATTTAACTTGTACACAGTCACTCACATCTCTCTTTAGCCCAACTTGCACCATATTGAACATTACTAGTCAGTGCATAACCAGGATGGACCGTAATTTCATACAGTGATTCGCAGGTCATCAGCTATTTTTTTGTTTTTGTTGCACACTTTTTTTAGTTAGTTAGTTGATGTATGGTCACCCTAGTTAAATAAAGTTTATCAATCAATCAATGTCACTCTAAACATTGCGCCGATGAATTTATTTCCTCCTTTGTATATTGTTCAGTGGTGTGCTGCTAATTTTATCTCATTATATCTGTGTGCCCACACAGACATATTGTTACCCCAGGAATTCTTTATTTTTTTTCTTCTTTCTTGTGATGAAATAAACATACAATGCACATGCATAATATATCCGGCTCCTGTTGTTCATGTATTCTATCAATATTGGAAGTTTTATACATCTGGGGATATTCATCCTAAAAAGCTTACCTCAAAAGGTATTATCGTTTTGCATACTAAAGCAAATCTTTCACTTTACAAATCGTGTCTTGTTTGCGTCCACTTGTACAATTCCTAATGACATTTTATCTCATCACACATTTGATCCCCCTTATTTGATTCGTTTTAGGAAAGGTCACTATCACTTTAAACAGTTCCTTAATCCATCTCAGTTTTCGGTTTTCAGGAGAGTATACAGAGCTCCGAGTAGATTTGACAAGAGAAACTTACACAGGAGTTTTATTTGAGACAAACATTCTTGATTAACACAAATTTGTCCAAGATGGATAAGATTAGTAATCGTAACTTTCAGAACTGTTTTTTCCTTTGTCAGTTCTTACTCTTTCCAGAATCTTGCAAGTTTATACCAAACTCTCTTGGAAATTATTATTTGCTATTTGTCACCCAGTTGTAGATTTGTGGGCTATTGAGCGTGATGATTTTCGCTACTTTGTGCTTTCGTGAATTATAAACTGAGTTACGGGTTTTCGATCGTAAATTATATCACGTTTCCTCGATCATAAATTACACCAATTTCTCATCAATCAAAACATGTATACTTGCGTTTTCGTCAATCATAAATTTTGTCGATACAGAGAATACACGACATGGTGGCAAGATGGGAACAATACTTAGCTGTTTGTTGCCTTTACCGTGTATGATAACAATGTTTAAAAATATTTAATTTAGTTGCAGTATGACATTAACCAACATCTTCACTTGCCACCATTGTTGACACAGCGGTGAAAGATCAAAGGGCATACAAAGTGACTCTACAAATATAGAAATCTCGTCTTCGTTGCCATGCACCCACAAACTACGACATGACATTATGAACGCAGCTTGAAAGATTTATTACCACCCTTTCATATTAACTGAAATCCTGTGCTGCCCCCTAGGCTCCAGCGAGAAACTTCACAGGAAGGACACATTCCTAAATTAGGCAGGGTCAAATGAGCTTCTATATTAAAAGCAACCACTCAAGAAAGCAATAAGCTTAAAAAGTTATTCACTAAGTTAGAAAACATACAAGACACTAAATATTTTTTAGAAAATTTAATTTCCTTGGTTAAAAAAAAATATTTTTTTTTTAAGATGGTTAAGTTCCATAACTGTTACAAGTGCCCTCATCATGTCAGGCGTATAGTTCCTTTGCCTTGTAAGTCAGTGTACCAGACCAGGTCAGTAGTTAATAGTTAAATACATCCTGTCATCATTTTCTATATGCCCATATTTGTATGAGCAATTCTGCAGTCCAATTACGCTTTACATATGATGACAATTATGAAATTTTATCCAATTCTTATTTCAAATCCATACAAAAATTACATTTATGTTTGATCATTCAAGCTACAGCTGAATTTCCCGGCGTTGAATCTCATCGGATTCCAGCGTATCTAGCGTGACAGATATGAGCAAATATAACCAGGATTGCATTTAGCAAATTTATTTCCGTGGGGGCGTGGCATACGTTAAGGTGGCGGATGTAAACATGCCAATAATGTTAATAACTAATATCAGGAGTTTAGGGGTTCAATGACCCTTTTCTATCTAATTTCCTACATTTATAGTTAGAAAGTTACTCATAAATGGTGAATGTCGCCTGCGGGGATATTTTTTTTTTTTTTTTTTTTTTATTTATTTATTTATTTTTATTTATTTTTATTTTATTTTTTTTTTCTCCTACTGCACTGGCGGAAATGATTTGAATTAAACTTGCAGAACAATTCTCATAAAAATGTAATATCAGTTACAAATGTGTCATTGTTTGCAGTAAAAAGCTGCTAACCCGATTTATTTTGACCAAAACGATCATAAAAAACTTTAACTGATTCAGCAATTTTCCCCGTTGGGTCAAAAACCATAAACCAAAGGGGAATGCCATTGTGCGTGCGGTCTCCTCGAGATGTTTCGTCTGAAAAATTCGTCAAAGTACTATATTCGCACAAGAAATGTGAGCAGACGACATTTGACTTTCCCAAACGCTACTCAACGCTTTGAGTGCGAAAGAGTTACTAACCGGAAGAAACGCTTAACGACCCCACTCCCTGAGAATGCCAGCATATAATCAACAGGTTTTCTTGTTTGCAGTGGACGTTGGTGTGAAATCTATGTGGACATTTCGCCCCCCACGCGTTTGGTGGTGTCGTGAAACTATTTATTTAGCGGACCAAACAAATCATTGGTATTAGCTATCACAAACATCACCAAATCTACACCCATAATAAATTATGTCACGCTGACGCCAAGTGTCAATTTGGATGTGACTTTGCCCTTAGATGCATATGCAAGAAACTCACATTTGTTATTTTCACAAACACCTACTGATCACACTTTTGTGTATAAGTTGACGTAGACGTAATTAAATGGCATTTGGTTTTAACTTATTCTATTTCTTGAAAGAAAAAAAAAAACGATTGGGGAGCACGCATTGCCTATATGAACCCCTCTTGTGACATTCGACCAAAGCGAACTACAAATGATAGTAAATTGAATGAAAAATGACTCTACCTTGATTATTCAGATTCACATTGCTTTGCAATATTTCATCTTTGAGGACCTGTTACTGTCGGCACTTGTTTTCAATATATAGGCCTACACACGATACGGCCCTCTCCGACAAGAGACCATCTATACATTGAAAAATTGCACTATAGTTGTCAAGTCTCTAAAACTTTTCCATATTATTGTATCTCTATTAAAAGATAAACTGTTCTGAGGCATCGGTTTTGGACATATCTTACAGATTATATTTGAAAGTCGGGGCTTCCAAATATTACACTTATTCTGCTGAAAATAAGCAGTTTCATGTATTTTTTTTTCAATAATACTTTCTTCTTCTGTGTTTACACTGACATTTGGATGATTTGTAAGCTGCTTGTCTAAGATGGATGTTTCCAGGGCTGATATCAAGTTTAAAGCTGAATCATCAAGCGTATGTGTGAAATATGCATGTCATTTCAAACGACACTAACACAATGATGATAGTTATTGTCAATTTGTTGCATATTATGATTGGCTAAACAATACAGATTTCATCGATTGATTTGTTTGCAAAGATTAAAAATATGTCACAAGATCATATACATGTATGTATATTGTACGCCTTATTCACTCACACTATCCGAATGACCAAACAACTTTCCTGAAGATTTCCATGGTGATCTTTCATTTTTCGCAGCCTGTCTTGTGCTACTCTATGTGGCCTTGCTGTCTGTAAATCAGTCACCCATCATGGTCAACAAAAGAGGTTTATGTACGAACAAACCTGCTCTGCAACCGTATGAGCGAAATGTTTCAAACAAAGAAGTAACAAAAAAGAGACAATTTTAAAAAATCAACGTTCCCGGCATGTTTGGTTCTTTCTTCTTCTTCTTCTTCTTCTTCTTCTTTTTCTTCTTCTTTTTTTTTTTTTTTTTTTTTTTAAGGGCACAATAGACTGAATTCACTATGATGTCTAAACTCTGCCTATAATCCAGGTTCGTGGTTTTCGCTTTTGTACTTAAGCAAGGCATTTCCTAATGTTTGTATAGTGTGCTTTAGTAGTGATAAATGTGATCTTTCTACACAGGAAACTATACACATGTTGCTTCGCGGCAGATAACTATGCAAATGGCACAAATAGCATTTTTAGAGCTGTCTTGGTCATAGAATTTACCTAATTTACGGTAAATTACCAGTGGACTGCAAAACTACAAATCTGTCTCCTGCGTTGGTTCTGACGGTGGTTCCTCCTGTGGTCAATAGATGGCATTTATCCACCTGAACCCCAGTCAAAATGTCTTTTTTTTTCACCAGGGCAGTAATCACTGCATGGCTGCAGTAAATCTGAACGGTGGAGCTGGACAGTGCTTGGTCAGACTACATGCACTTTGCTTTTCTCTCAAGGAAACGAACATATTTTAAACAATAAAATAAGAAAAATACAAAACCTGAATTGAAAAAATAAAACCCAAAATTTATAAATAATTAAGCGAAAAACATGACCTGTGGCAGGTCTAAGCCATTGGTCGATCGGTGTTAACATTAAAAGCAAGAATCCCATAAGAATCTGCTGAATAAATGAATAACAATGTTAACTTCTGAAATTTTGTTCTTGTTCTGTTAAATCCATATTTCTGTGTACCACCCATCCCCCTCCAAAAAAGGGGGCGAGGCAAAATAAGAAAGTCTAAAGCATGTTTACCCTTCACATCAGACATTGTTAATGTAAACAAGGAACATTCTTGCATACTGTTTCTGCCATCCCTTTATGTATCATAGAACCGTATTTCTTGACAAAAGAACCGCCAGGTGGCGATAGTAGTCTTGGACTTCATGCACATTGAACTGCTTGGTGAACAAAGTTCTTCAAGCTTGCTGTTTTGGTCACTCCATCAAGTAAACAAAAAAGTGGGGATTTTGCTATGCTATAATAGGCAGTCTGACTGCTGTGACGTCTTTTAATATTCGCAGTCTCTCTTGTATTAAATCATTTTCTAAATTTATCATCTAAAAATATTACGCGATGGACAACGGTTTTCTTCAGATATACGTTTACTACATTTATTTTATTTGTTCCATTTTTTAAAAAAATTCTGTACATGAATCACTGAAATGTTTTCATTGACCAGAGGAAAAGCAAACGTCGCTGATAAATAGGCGCGGGCGCTCTGTATGCCCTGAAAGCAGGATAAGACCGTACTCTTATGATACTAGCCTATACCATGTCATAAAAACAAGTGCATGGCTCCACGGTACCGTGTTTTCAGTGGTCTATCAAGATCAGTAGTAGACAATCTAAAGCCAACTAGTACAACCTCAGCAGATAACTTGGTTTGTTTTGGCTGGGAGAAGCAATTTGCTCCCACATTTGCCCACAGTACACTCAACTCGAATGTTGGAATAACACTTATGAAGTGAATGTAGTCAAATTTTGTATTGATCCCATCAAATCTATATCAAACATATGTCCAAAAATAGGCCTGCACAATGAAAGGACAACACACGTGTTTTAGCATATCTTCATCTTTTATAGGTCTGAACCTATTTCGGAGTCCCTACATTTTATTGGACTATTTGGTTTGTTCAAAATGTTAGCATTTTTCTTTTAAAAATATCCAAATTAAAGCTGTATTTATAAAAACATCTCATTCTGGTTTGTGACCACAAAACGGCCTGGTCTCAAGCCAACAACCTTCGACACCAATCACCTAGCCGACTAAGCCGAAAAGGAGAAATGCAAATTCATAGTTGTAGAAAGATGTCAATCAAAGCTACTTGTGTAGAAACTCACATGTCAAAGTTTTACTTATTATCCCATGAACTGACACGCAACAGCATACTGGACATCAGGGTGGTTAATTTAATTTTCCATGTTCCGTAAAGGAAAACATGACGACTCCCTTTCAGCGGCCCAACATGGGCTTTGATAAGCATACATGTGAGCTGCCACACGTAAACGGGTCTCGTTCGTGCTCCATTCTGGAAGTCAAACATGGCTTCACACGTCAACGTTGACTGTGAGCGTTTTACCTGAAGGGTCCTTATATGCTGTTGCTGTTTCATTTTTACCGCCCGCTAGCAAACTTCGTTGACTTGAAACCAAGCTCCACAGTTTCTGTTCTTTGTGTGGACTGCAAACCATGCAGCTTGATGGGATTTTTTTTTTTTTTAGCTGGTGGACCCCCGGGTGGACCTACACTTACGACCACTACCCGCCCGCGTGAGCTTTGTTCACAGAACATGAAAGCAAAAAAATCCTCATTATCTTCATGCACGACTTGAAAATACTGCAAATGTACTTATTTCACGTGGATGCATTTTCACGCTTTTAACATTTCCTGACTGTAACTGAAACTTTTTGTTAAGCTCATGTTAAAACGATACTTTCCTCTTCTCACGGTTATTTCTGTTGCTGTCAGAAAAATAAACCATAACAACGAGAAAAAAGCGAAATTAACTGAATTTACAGTAGTATATTGTTCCGTTTAGAAGTATAAGGGCCATGATCATGCCTGATATATAGGTGAATATTATGTTCAAATGGTTTAATCTGTTATTTCATTAGCCACAATAATAAGTGTGAAAACAAGGTTTCAACTGAACATAGACACATGTATGAACTTGTGATATTTCTTCATCTGCAGCTTAGTTCCACTAAAATGTACAACATAATAATAATAATAATAATAATAATAATAATAATAATAATAATAATAATAATAATAATAATAATAATAATAATAATAATAATAATAATAATAATTAAACATCTTTACACTGGATAGCCTGTTCAGCCTCTGGCTGTTCTTCCACAGGGTCCAGTAGGCAAGATCTTAGCCCAATTATCCAAAACTTAATGTAGGAGGAAACCGGAGATCCCAGAGAAAACCTACGGTGCTCAGCAGGTGTTTGGAAACTGCTGTAAATTCACTTAATTTCGCTGCATATTTTCATTTTCACCAATCTTGCTGATCGCAAAAATAAAAACACAATAAAATAGCCTTTTGTGTAACGTAAGGTTCAAAACGATCAAGGTCCAAAATAGTGAAATTAAAACTCCAGTTAAACGGCTGAAATGTAAAACGTATGACACTATATCCTCGTGAAAATATGTGCTTTTGCAATATATGGCTTTGGGGTTCACTCAAGTAAGTGGTATTCAATCTTTGATTCTGTATATCAACGGAAGAACTACAACCAATTTATCGACAGACTTCTCCCTTATTGCTCCTCATCGGAAATTTCGACTGAGTGTTTTGGTATTTCCCCCAAAGACTTTTTTTTTCCTTTCTTGAAATTGAAGTGGTGCCTGGGATGGGACTGTATACGTGACATTCGCAGACATTACATTTATACAACACTGGCATAGGTCCGCTCATGTTTCAGTCTGACCCTCGTGTGATCTTTTCGTTGCCAAAGCTGTTCAATAGTGCAATTTGCGCATTTTTCTGCGAACTATTTTTTTTTTCTCCTGATACTGTAGGCAATGATACAAAACTGCTTACCCAATTTACTTTTTGTAGAAAAATCACTGACATCACGAAAAGAATGCGATATATATTCGTTTCGATCTCCTAGCTCTAGTGGCAGAAATAAAAATGCGGAAAGTTCTCTTCTTCCCGGGTTTGTGATGCACGTGTGGTAGTTTTACATTACGATTTCCCACAACGTTGCCAAATAATGTCATAAATATCACACCCTGCACGTGCATGTGAACGCAAGGAACAGCCATAAAAGACCTCACCATGTAGGCTTGTGGCCCGCAATAAGTCGACCACGCCAGACTCCGCAGAAGCTAAGTCGCCATCCGCCATGATGGATCAGGGTGTTCATTAAGTGAACTTTATACTCCTTAACTTCGTTCTGGCATCCAAAGATTTTGGTCTCGAACATTCAGGCTCAATTTCACTGCTCTCCGTACCATTCATCACTTATGGAGGGCATGAAGTAAAGGCACCTACAGCAAAGAGCTTTAAGTGGGCAATAAATAACCGCCTCAGTCTAGCCCATAACGCACCCAACAAGTTAGAAATTCCAACAGTTACGTCCAAATGTGGAGAATGAGGAGCGGCGGGCAGATTATGGTACATAGATTTACTTGCACCCTTGCAGGTGTAGAGAAAAATACAGCCAAGATTAGCCCAAGCATCATGCATGATTCTCGTAAACAGAAGTCAATTGCTGAGGACTTCCAGATGGGCTACTTGTAAAATTCACACCCTGCGAGTTTACATTTACACGCTGCGATGTTAGCATTGAATTTCAACCCAATAAGCGTGGGTTGAAAAACTTTTCTTCCTAAACCTGCTCTAATGAGATACAGAAAGCAAAATAATACTTGTGCACATCACAGAAGCTTTCTGGGCTTATGACTATATTATTGCATTGGCATTTGAATAAGTTGCAATTCGAAACGCGTGAACCATTTCAGATATTGCATGGTTTTGTAAACACTTTGAAGCTCAATTTATTTGCCTGCAAACGCTGTCTTGTTCCAGAGAAAAGAAATAAAATGTTTGTCACGATATTTTTTTTAAATTCTATATGCAACAATGACAAAATGTGCACAGCAGGAGTGTGTTAACTTTCGAAATTTTCATTACACGCTTGAAAAAGACCATTATATTTGTTCCTTATATTGTGCATTCATCCGATGTATTTTACATGGCGATGACGCAATGCACATTATATAAAGGTGGCCTGACAAGGGCATGCAAAGAAAATCGAAGAACATTTATAAAAAAAGGCCTCGTGCGCAACTTTTATCTCGATGACAAGTAACGGTTCTTGCTTTCTGTTGTAAGTTAAAGAAGGTCACGATATTCATTTCATATTCTCGCATATTATACGATGTTTGAAATGAACCGATGACTGGGGTGTCAATGCTGTGTCATAAGTACCTTTTTTTTGCGAACATATCACTGAAATATAATTGTAACTTTCTGTAACATCCCCACTGTAACTGATTGAAGAGATGTCTATATTTGCTTTGAGGGAATATGTCGGGAAAAAGAAAAAGAAAAGAAAAAGAAACTGGTCTAATCACATTTAGTTTTCCTTGGAAAGTGGGGAACACTAACACGCACAGTTAAACAAGAAGACAAAAATGTTCTCAAGAGGTAATAACTGTTGAATATTTTTGCCTTTGTGATCAACTTGATTCTCCTTCGTTTTTTCGGTGAGTTTAAGCAATAGAAATCCATTGACCTTTTGGATATATTATATAAATAATTTACCTGATTAACAGACTGCACTTTAGTCGGCTCAGAGGGCAATGAACTAACTGTAAATGTTGCAATTTGCACTGGCCACTTGTGGAAGCACCGAGGCACTTCAAATGTTCGTGTCATCCCAACGTTTGATTTCCAACTTGTATTACAGCATAAACATTTTCTACCCTCGGGAATCTATTTAGAGAAAGTCAAATTGACGGAAGATAACGCACGTTAGAGGTAAGATTCTTAGATAAAAGGACCAGTGAGCGCTGTTTAGCACAGGTTGCTTTTCGTTTTCTTTACATTATCCTTTGCTAGGTGATTCTCTGCAATAAATGATTTAAGTCTATTTTATATACACACTGCTTTGGCTTATAGTTTTATGGCAGAACATACAAACTACGCGTACACATCCACAGTAACCGTTGCTGCCACCAAACGTGCAGTTTACAGGGACTGGGCTTTTCGACTCGTCTAACATATAAATATTTGTATTTTGGCTAACATGTTACTCGGCTTGGATGATAAATACATTTCCCTGACTCTTTCACTGTCTTGTTTGTTTGTGGGTTTTCTTTTTTTGGTAAAAAAGTCAAGACATAAACACTTCAAAACTACATGGTCATTCAAAGTCACGCTATCCCAGATCATTCTACAACTGGGGGAAGGGAGAGCATACCCCAGGTCTGTGCTACTTGAGAAAAAAAAATGCAGCCATTGTGTGGAAGGTTGCCACCCCTCGAGCTATAACGGAAGATCTTCCCACTCCCCCTCCCCCTCCCCCCTCCCCCCTCCCCCAAGTTTTCAGCTTCAAACGATGAGTGCCCACTGAATAAGTCAAATTGCCTGTCTACTCACACAAGTGTATTACTTCGTTGCGTAATATTAATCATTGTGTTCTCTTGTCTTCGCTAAAAACGGCAACAATTTAATATAACAGCTTCACCTGAACACCCACCCACGATTTGACCTTAAAGTTACCTGCGGGTTTACATAATAAGTTTCTAAATTCCTCGATACCCAGGGAGAGAAAAATGTCGCGTGAGGAGAGATTCAACGTGTCACGTTATGAAATTGGTCGTTTAGGAAATCGCTCGACGAATCCAAACGTTATCAATGAAATGTAACTATTCCATGACGCCACAGATACTCAGGATAATATATATTTCTTTATAATTTGTGCTTACTTGATAATATTATATATAAGATATGCTGTTACTGAAATTATCTGTAAAACATACATTTTATATGATTGAACTGTCGATATTCAATGATTATCTAAGCTTATACTGCTATTGAGTGTGTTATAGGTATAATATATGGAATGTTTTACATCTGTTTATTTGTACAACACGAAATGTCACTCGTCGCTACACACACATACATAGTACAATCAAAGCTTACATCCCATTATTATGCCGTCTTTAAAAATATCTCCTAGTCCTATCACACTGCAACGCTATATACAAAAATACACCCCAATAATATCATACTCCCATCGTTTTTAATTGGAAATGTATTTTAAAAGTAGGAAAGATGATTTGTTGCATAGCAAATCAGTGTGTGTGTGTCTTCAAAGCATATTGGGATGGCAATGTACAACTATTCCGTAACACAGGAGTAGAGGTTGGAATGGTATCTCTATCTATTATAGCTTTGAAGTTTTTCAAGATTTAAAATTACCAATGGTGCTATTTAGCATAATTTAAATGGCTACAACTTTTATTTTTAATTCATTAGGTGCGCAATGGTCAACAACCCCCTAGTAGAAGTTGAAATAATATCTCTATCTTTTATAGTGTTGAAGATATTCAAGATTGAAAATTTCGAATAATGCTAATTAGCATAGTTTAAATTGCTACAACTTTTGTTTTAGATTCATTACATGAGCAACGGTCAACAACCCCCCCCCCCCAGTAAAAGTTGAAATGAGATTTCTAGCTATAATAGTTTTGAAGATATTCATCTTTTAAAATTTCCAATGCTGCTAATTAGCATAATTTAAATGGCTACAACTTTTGCTTTAGATTCATTGCATGCGCAATGGTCAATAACCCCTTAGTAGAAGTTGAAATCACACCTCTATCTATATTAGTTTTGAAGATATTCAAGTTTTAAAAATTCCAACGCTGCTAATTAGCATAATTTAAATTGCTACAACTTTTGTTTTAAATTCATTAGATATGCACTAGTAAATGACCCCCTAGTGGAAGTTGGAATGACATCTCCATTTATTATATTTTTGAACATATTCAAGATTTTAAATTTCAAATGCCCCTAATTGCATAATTATAAACATCTTCATTCCTCTGTGTAAAACGGTCAAACTCCTTGTATGGAGGTACAATCATGCCAAGTTTGGAGTTTCTATGTATAATAGTGTCCGAAAAAAGTGTCGGACAAATTCACTGGCAAGAAAGAAAGAAAGAAAGAAAGAAAGAAAGAAAGAAAGAAAGAAAGAAAGAAAGAAAGAAAGAAAGAAAGAAAGAAAGAAAAGAAAGGAAAAACAGAAAAGTGTGTTTACACACAGACTTTAACTATATTCCACTGGATCACCCTGTAGAATTAAAGTTTACATCCTATTATTATGCCGTCTTTAAAAATATCTCCTAGTCCTATCACACTGCAACACTATATACAAAAATACACCCCAATTATACTTTCATCGCCTTTAATTGGAAAAGTATTTTAAAAATATATTCCACTGGATCACCCCGTAGTTACATAAAGTAAGCTAAGCTAGAAGATCACTATCACAACAGCACTACAATGTTAACTTTGCGCTTCATGTATTTTCTTATAACGACTTCTACTTTGCTTGGAGTATCTGCAAAATTATTTTTTATTATAAAAATACACACAAATATGCAAAAAACGAAAGTAGCATAGTGCTGGCCATAAAACACTATATAATGGTCACCCAAAACGATATCCAATAAAAAGACAATAAAACTTTCCACCAATTTTAGAATGTGCCTATATGTTTATCATTCAAGCTGACAAAAATATCAAGGTTCTATTGATGTTTATTCCAAGAGCGGAGCGGCGTGCATTCTTTATTATGTTGCTTGTGATGTAAGAGCGCATGCACACCAGTCTGGGGGTGCATGCTGGAAAAAAAAACACGAGGCAAGTATAAATTAATTCTGTGTTTCTCTTGTCCGACAAAGGTCTCACCTCTGGTCTCACACGATCCGACCATTGTGGGAAAACAAAGCTTACCATGTTTTTCAGGCAATTGCAGAATGTTCTACCTGTATTGTCGGCTTCATAAATGGCTGCGATTATCTGAACACAAGTGACACGTTAATAGCAATTATTCACATCCCATCTTCCAATTTCAACAAGTGTCTCCTTGATTTTTATGGGCTCTGGTGTTTATGGTTGGGTGTGTGACCAAGAGAATCGCCATAAAGCTATAAAATGATACGAAATGGCCTGCGCAAGAGTACGCATTTTTATTGTCGTAAGGGGCCTCTCGCATTGCCCTGCCTATTTGCTGTGTGGCAAAGATGAGAGCTAAATGAAACCCATGGCATATATTTACTTAGTTACTTTGTTGATTTATTCGTCTTGGCTATTTGCAGGGACCGCTGGTACCATTAGCTAAATGCTACAGTTTCTTCAATTTGACTAAAGAAATCTGCAAAAGGCTCCAATGTTTTAAAATGAATTAATTAAGGACCAGGGTGGAAATTTACATGAATTGTGCTTTTGTTTTTAATTTCGGCTGAAGATTTTTCAAGGCCAGATCTGTCCCTGTATTTAGCACGGATCTTTATCGTTTCTGAAAGTTGACAGAGAGGGGGGCCGATACCACATTGAAATTAGTTCCACTGCTTAACAATCATGTTGATCAAAAAATGTTTGAATGTATCTGTCCTATCATGCTACTTTACAAGCTTGTAAAAATGACGTCTGAGACTGAGTGCGTCTGAGTACGTTGCAAAAATGTGACAAATTTCTCAGGATTAGTTTTATTTAAACCATGCAATTACTTGTATGTTTCACACATGTCATTTAACTTTCTACGGATTTCCAAGGCTCAATATATATGGTATGGGAAGCTAGCTTAAGGCATCTCTTCTGTACTTATTCTAATGACTCAATATCTTTCTTACGCCGGAGCTCCATACTGTCGCCCCGTATTCAAGCACTGGTCCAACCAGGGATTTATAAAAAGTTTCCACTTATTGTCAAGTGCAGAAAACATCTTTATTGAGTTCCATTCTTTGGTTTGCTTTGTAGACAATATTATAAATCTGATATCTGGGAGTTAAGTCCTTGCTGATCCCAAGATCTTTCCGCTGGGACACCTGACTTAAAGTGAAAAAAAAAAACTGTGTAAAAGACATAAATTTTTACTTGTCTCATCACATTCCCTCCCCCCGCCCCAGTCTCAATTAGCGAGTTTCTGGCGAGTGCTCTCCACGCCAACAGTCCTGTCACGTCTGCCATGAAGGCAATTATTTTGCTGTAGGCTTACACACGCAGCATATTTGCTGTTCGAAGGCACCGGCTGGAGTGGTGTACAGTCCCCTTTTATAAATATACAACAGAGTTTTCTTTCGCTTATTTACTGAACAGAGAGCAAATTTACTGTCCGAAGACAATTTATTTGTACTATCATTCAAATGAAAAAAAAAAAATTCAAACAACCCGGATACAATGAAGTTCTAATTAGACCCAACACTCACATTTATGCAAATATCACAAGACCATTCTCCAACTGGTAATCCAGTGATCAAAATACAAACAAATAAAGGGGAATTATCGCTTTTATTCCAACTGCTGCTTTCGATAAAATACATTGAAACAAAAAGTACATTGATTGAAAATGTAAATGACGAACGGCATATACATAAGCCCCTTTTTATTGATACATATGGAATACTAATTCTTAATTGACAAGTTACTTCACGACAGAGTCACTGTGTATGTTGCCTGCGTGGACAGACTTTGTTACACTGATGTTCACAGGTGCAAAGGTTCTGACGGTGCTAGATTGACTGTGCAGGCACAGCATATAAAGGTCATTTCGGGAGCAACTGTGGAAGCCGCGGTGTACTCACACACTAATGTGGGTTCTTCCTAAATGAATATACAATATATCGAAAAGTCCAATGTTTCGCAGAAAGGCTATATTTCTGGAGGGTTTTTATTGTACAATGAATCATACCTTAATTAAACCCCTATCTTACCATTTATGATGCCTAAAGTATATGAACTGAAACTTTTCTTTGTAAATGGTTGGTTAATTACTTTTGATTTCAACTGTATTTCCCTTTCCTTTCCCGAGATTTGGAGTCTATTTAGTAGAACTTTATGAAACGATTGAGAAATCGTTTTGAAAACAAGAACACGGGGAATGTGGAAATAGGTATATCCCCGTATCTACGGAGCCACACTTAGCACCAGATAATCTCCCAGGAATCTTATCTTGAGTATATCAAGTTGTGTGCCGGTACTAGTAGCATGAAATCCATTTCGTTTTAAGTGCCATCCACAATTGTCAACATTTTACGTCTATGTCCAAATGATCTAATTTTACCCCCCCCCCCCCTTATGGCCATCATCAACATTTTTTATATATGTGACAGCAGAAACACATTAACATTGGTATATAGACAAATGAAGGCACAGTTGCATATAAGTTTTATTTGTACAGCTCCACTCACGTATCGGATTTGTTTGTGTCAGATCACAATCCAAACACAACGTGCATGCACTTTCTTTCAAATATCAAATTTCAATATCATTCCATAATACATAACTTCGGACCCACAGGTTTTTCTTTGTCATAACCACTAGATATTTAGAACTGTTGGCGTCACGTGACACAGAAAACATTAACAGTACAGTAGAACCTGCCCATGAACCCACCTCTGCTAAGGGACCACCTGTGCGAAAGGACCTGTCTCAACATCCCCATTAGCATCTTTTAGTTTAATTTTTACCTGCCTTAAGGGACCACCTGTCAGAGAGGACCATTTTCACAGGTCCTGTGGCTGGTCCCTTAAGACAGGTTCCACTCTACATACAAGTAAACTTTCACATATACATACATAAATACACACATACATATATACATTCATACATAGACGTACACACATACAGGTATACATAGGTAGATAGATATATGCATGCATGCATATATACCGCTTTGCAACTCATGAATGCGCGTTTTCAGTGGTAAATTCTCCTCAAAATTTCACATGCGTATATTTCATCATCATTGTCACCTGTCTCGATATACCTTATACTGTCGAAACAGGGCTCTTGAACCCCTTCAATTAATTTCTCTATTTGTGCCAGTTATCATTACCACGTATTGGCAGAAATTGTTAAGTCAGAACATGGCCCCTATAACTTATTTTGAACTTAGTTTGAACGAACTATTAGCGCTAGTATAGTTTCTTCAAACGTATTATTCGATAATCATATTTGTAATGATGTGACACTCGAAGGGCATGAGAACTATGCGTTATAATACACAGCATGGACATCACCGAACTTTAAAAGCATTTTTTTAAACAAAAAAAAATCGCACATTTAATATATTTATAATGACGTGAGCCTCGAAGGCAGGACGAAGCAGGAGTTAAGTCACACAGCATGAATTTCTCCATACTTTGAAAACATGTTTTTAAACAAAAAATCACACATTTCCATCATGATTAAATGCATGTATTTAAACACAAAGCGTTGCAGTTTACATATTGACCCCTGCTTCTCAATCCAGTTAGAATATATATGTTTGAAATGAAAAAAATAAATCACGTATTGGGCGAAAGTTACATTTTAGCCTTGAAATCTGAGGCCGTATGTTGCTTTTTTTTTTTTATATATATATATATATATATATGTTGACACCGCAACCGACCCTCCTAAGGAGGTGACGCTAAAGGTCCCTTGTTTCACATTTCACTTGTCAAACACGCATAAGAGCCAAAATTGGTGTATAAACTAAACCATCTTATGGTGCGCAAAAAGTTCACTTGAACAGGTGGGGAACACAAAACTCGAAGTGTAACTCACATTGGATAAACACGACAATTTGTAAGTCTAAGCTGTTAGCACGCGAGCAACAACTCTTAAACCAGGGATTGTTTGCAGATCTACCATTCCCCGCAAACGCATTGTTCTCTGTTCGCACACATCCAAGTAACAATACCCCCCTTGCCTTTGACCTGACATCAAGCTTTTTGACAAATACCATTTATTTTACGGGGACAGAAATGAGACAGGATGCTTGTGTAATGTGTAACTTGGCTCACTTGAGAAAACCCCGTTGTTAGTTATAAGCCCGCAGATCATAAAAAACAGCTAAACCAATGCTCAGGCAGGAGTGTTCCCCCAGAAAAGCGCACATAACTGTTCTGAGAGCTCCTCCAAATTTACGACAGTCTGGGCAGTAAAAACGCCAAGGAAGCATGCAATTCGGTGTTTCAATACCATTTGTCTGTTTATACTGGGTACTAGTCATAATACTGTCATTTTGTTCCACCCTATCCCATATACCACATCGTTAAAGCACTTATACGTCGACCCTTGTATTATTTGTCATATCTGCATTTGCCTTGCCATAAACTTGTCCATCGACATTTGACTCCTAATTTCCACGGTCAAAATAAGGAAAGAATCACCGCCGTTCAGTATTTCCCTCTTCAAATTTTGGTGGAAATCACAAAGAGGAACAGATTTTAAGCAACATTACATATAACTTTCTGCACTTATTTCAGGACGTATGTCATATAGTAACGGGTACCATATCCCCCATTTAGAAGGAAAAGGGAAAAATTTCGTTATGTCGTATAGTCAATCGCGCGAAATTGTGTCACGACTTTGGCATTTTACCTAAATTATCTGCGAACAACATACTAGTATGCATTCGGCTATAAAATAACTTTCTTTCTTTTTTTTATTTGATTTGATTTATAACATAGACATTGCTAAAGCCAATGACAGTTTGAATATGACAAAGGCCTGATGTCATATATTTCTCGCAAATTGTAACGATATCATCATAAAATATCAATAGTGTACATGACATTAATGATACATACGATTAACATACGCATTCCGTAAAATGAACATAATGACGCACTTTGTATATGTTATATCCTGGAACTCCCTATCTTGTTTCTTTAGGTATTTTTCACACATCATTAAGTATGAGATGCTCACTTCGATTTAGTTATATCATTAAATATTTGGTCATAAAAATATTTAAAGATAGGCTATCATCAAATATTTAAAGATACCACTAATGCGAATTATCGCATCATGAAATGTATCTGAATGTATGTTTCAATCGGGGTACTTTTCAATCTATGAAATAATATGATAAAGTCCATTTTAACATATTAAATCTATTTAATCATATTATTAGATCAATTGAACGACAGGATTAGAGGCAGTAGGCCTACATTCAGACATGTTTGAACGTAATATCACCACATTGATCTTATCATGTGTTAAAATACACCAAACCTGTATAAGTACTTTTGTTATACATCCCTGAATGTGCACATATTTAATCGTATCGTTAAATGGATTCAAACAGGACCCAGTCGACTTCCACATGATAAATGTTCCCTTATGAACGCCGGAACAGTCCTAGCGATGCAAATCGAACGGCACACATTATATATACATACATATCATTCATTATACATGTGTATCAAGGTAATCAACTGTACAATATAGAAATCTACAACGTTACAAACATATGATGTGTCAAAATACCAGAATAACGTTCCATGTGGTACAACATTTGTTTCAAAGCATCGCATTTTATACCTGGTTTTATTCAGTAATTTAACATATATCATTAAACATTCAATAATGTGACCTAACCGGACCGAAAATGATTTGATGATAGATAAATTGTTCTATGTGGAGTTTAATTTCTGGTTTTATTCGGTATTTTAACTATTAGGAAGGACCGGAAGTGATTAGATGAATATTCGATCATTCCATCATCAGTTCAACTATTTTCGATAATGGGGAGCATAAATCTTTGTTAGCTTCAGACGTATCTAACAAGAACAAATCGATTTTATCGTATGATCAAATGCATTTCATTTTATGTTCAGATGCAGCATATTTCATCACAAAATTAAATCGATTTTAAAATATGGTCCACTAGTGTTACCAAGGAGCCTTAAATGAATTTTAGGATCCCTGGTTTTACATAACGTTTTAAAATTTTATCACTGAAGTCATATCGTCAAATCGCTTTAATGGCATCATAAATAATGTAGAATATGTAAACGTATAAATCATTTGAATGTATCATTAAATGAATTCAATTATGTGAGTCAAAACGTTGAATAAAACAAGATATTGCGCTCCATTACACACACTCACATCTGTTTGTGTGTGTGGTAGTAGTACTCTCTCTCTCTCTCTCTCTCTCTCTCTCTCTCTCTCTCTCTCTCTCTCTCTCTCTTTCTCTCTCTTTCTCTCTCTCTCTCTCCATATATCACATACTTTTCCATGTATAAATATGGGATTTTCGCATGTTCCTCTATAGGCCCCCTTGCGGTGCGAAATGCAAACAAGTTATGCTTTGTCGTGTTCAGTGCCAGTCGCTTACTTCGTAGCACCAAGAAATCATGCTATGTTCTGTTATTTCATGATTTACCGAAAGCTGAATATATATATATATATATATATCTTATACAGAAAAATGAGCACTGTTTAATGCACTAGTTAATCTTATATATGAACGCCCAAACCATCCTATATTCCATTTTACAGACAGCAAGATACAAAATAGAAGTGGCTAACCCAGGCCCAGATGAGGCTCTGCTAGGCTGACAGACGACAGTGTAGCTAGGCCACGTCACTTCCGGTCTTAATAAAGCACTCTTCCTATCATCTGTACTCGGATAAGGTTTGCTGTGACACTCATTTATCCAGTGTTAGGCCTGTCACAGTACCTTCTCTTTGTATGATGTATATCAACACGTTTGTGCAACCAATGTCCACACACAACATGAGATAAAAACATTTAAGTTGCACTGGATACGATATTGCAAATATGTTATATTTTGACCATTTTGGCACCTTTGACATACACGTCGCCATAAAATAACAGTAGCACTAGACATGTCAACGGAAGATTTCAAAGTGTCCCATTTGAACCTTACACCAAGCACAATAATTTTAAAGTAAAAGTAATGGAGCTAAATAAGATAAAATATCAATATCAGAAACACAGTTGATTTTACACAAATCAGTATGTTGGTAATGTTGCTTGGAAAACAAATCTCCGGTCCGTCTAGCTAGTGATATATTTGTCTGAGAAACGTATAGTATTGTTTGCAATGGTAGCACCGCGTATTTCTCGTGGAATTGGACTCCTCTGCTTATCTATGTTAGATAAACGGCCCAGCAATGAGCCACACGGGGAGACTAAACGGTGGTTTATTATGACACACAATTATTTCTGGAGATAACTTTAGCGTACTCCACCAGTGAAGCCATGTGCATGATAATTCTGTTGACTTTTGGCTGATTGGTTCATTGTTTGTATATGCATAAATATGGGGTATCATGTTGATATTGTACGCAGGTTTTGTATTCTTTTAATCCTGAACAGTTGCCTGCAAAGCAGACCAAGTTTTTGTGTTACTATCCAGTTGAGTCGACAAAATATGCAGCTTGGGTCTGCTTTGGAGGCAACCTTATAAGCTAACTGTAGCCCCGAGCAAAATGCGTTGAAAAATTCAAATGTTGTCGTTTTAGTCGCTCATTTTATTTTCCACTTGTATTGACCACAAACACCACCCAGAAGCAGTATGAAAAATATATGCTTTTTTTTCTACATAAAAATACATCACATATCCGAAGTAATATGTACATTTTGCAAACTGCACAGGATTTGGTAGCAAAAAATTACACTTTTTCGTTTCAGAGGATTTTGACTAGGACAGAACGCTTGAAACTAATGATTACAAAAATATAAGCTGTATGCAACTTCGCTGTAAAAAAGGCATACACCATATTCCTGTCAATAAGGACCCCTTGCCTCCTTCGAGTTTGAAAATTAAGACAAAAAGTATTCTATATTTAATAATCATTTTTTAACAGTATTTTACTTGTAACGGTTAAAGCAGAGGAGGTTTTTTACATTACGATTGTTCCAGCTTGGGAGAACGGGGGGGGGGGGGCGGGGGGGGGGGGGTCATGGAGGAATACGATTGTTCTATGCTGTATAAAGCGCCGGCTGCCATACATTTTTTTTTTTTTTTTTTTTTTTATGTACTCACCGGGGTCCTCGGGATCCATTCCTCTTCGTGCTTCGGCTGACATGCCGGTCAACAGAGGCGGCACTGAAGACCACTGTCCTACCTCTGAAGTCATGTATGATGTATAGGGTCCAATCCCGTTGGATCGCCCCTGGAGAGTGGCAACCGACTGGGTATAGGCAGTCTCTTGACGCGAACTTGGCGCATTCCCGGGGATCGGGGAGAACTTATATCGCGGCCCCACAGCTCCGGGGCTGTTTGGGTACCCTGTGTGATCTTGTTGCATTCCTGTCCACATGCTAGGGCTTCCCGTGGGTTGGGTCGTTCCCTGGGGGTTGGCATATTGCGCCAGACTCTGCAGAGGACTGATAGTTGGTGTTGTTGCTGGGTTATAACTGTACATGGGCTTAGGGCTTGTGGTATGCATGGTGACAGAATTTCTGGGTGACTGTTGATAGCCTTGGTTTTGGATCGCATTACTTGACATTGTCGTCGGGTAAAGACCGTGTGTTGTGCTAGCAATACTGATGGGCGTATTAGTAAGAGTAGCAAGATTACTGGACGCTGATGTAACCACACAAGCCGTTATGGGAACACTTGTAGCCTGTGGGCGGTCAAGACTATTCAGAAAAACCTCCACATCCTCCGTAGCCAAGAGCTGACTTGGGGATTGAAAAATGGACATCTGTCCCCCGGGTGTGCCTGTCTGTTGGATGACATGTGTTCCGTTATGTTGGCTGATCAGAACCGACCTGATCTCCATTGGTCTTTCCCTGATAACTTCCACTGTTTCCATTCTTTTTACTTCCTCCCCTGGTCTCTCTATTGGCTCATTTGCCCCGTTCTGCGATACCGTATGCGAATGCGTGGGGTTATGAGAATGAGGACTTCCTTGCGGGGTAGAAACTAAGTTGGAGACCCTCTCTGGGCTTGATGCGGTGTTCTCAGTTTCCGTTTGCTGGATTTCTCGGTGTATCTCAACATGCTGATAATTTCTCTCCCCATCAGAATAGTCTGATCCCCGTTCTGAACTGGCCACAGATGCCGGGGAGTTCTTCCAGCTCCCTGACTCCTGGCTTTCTGTAGTCTCCATGGCGGCGACACCTGTAATGCACACTGCGCGCACTAGTTCAAAGAACCCGAATGGTCAGGTGCGAATAGAATGGTTTCCTTCTCAACCGACACCTTCCTCTGTGTGATACTTTATCAAATATAACCTACAAAGAAAAAAGAACACTTTCCTTGAAATCAAAGCGTGAAAACACAAAGCAATTTTCGAAACAATGGAGAGAAATCTATGGAAAGTAATCGTCACTTGCGGAAATATACACTATGGGATTTTTTCTCTCGATTTCGGTATTGCTGTGTCCCGCCAAAAACGAACTTCTGGACACTGGCATATATATATATCTAAAATAAAATGACCATAGATCAAAAAAAGAGAGCTTCCAGTTACCCTGAGGAACATTTGAAGAGCTGTCATCCACATCGCAGGAAGACTTCAGCTGCCGCGTTTTTTCTGGATTGTCTTGCAAGCGAATATACATTTCAATATGGCGAACTATTGTTTAAACAAGTACAAACAGTCCGCCCTAGCGCCATGACACATATATATGTAAATGTAAAATATGTATCATCGACCCTAAATACCGTTTCATCTACATCTAAATAGCTCAGAAACTGAGACGAAACGTCACCTGTTCGTAATGAACCGTTGTTTTCCACAACGTAAACGAGCCTCCATTTTGTCTCAAGTTAGTCCAACAAAAGTAAGAAATTAGACTCCATAGGGAACGCGGGTACCATTGAGAACATTCAAGCGGTGGTGTAAGTTGTGTTGGCCCGTCAGAACTGGACTCCAGTCCACGGCTAACAAGATATCTGAGCTATCAGTGACCCGCCTCAAGTAATGAGCAACACGCGTTCCTTGGTCTGCCAGTTGCCCGCTGAGAACCAATGGCACCCAAAGTTGTAAACGCATGAGATAAATCAGGGTAGACGACACTTTATTACAAAGATATGGCTCACGATAATAAGGAAAATATCGATGTTTAATAAATACAACTTTATGAGATAGCAACTGATAGTAACTAATACGGTCTTTGCTTGGACTAGGGTACTTTGACCTGTTCCTGGTTGAGCCAATTCAGATCTGAGATCAACAGATAGGAAATATTACGCTAAAGGCTTTAGGTGGCAATCGCGTCTTCACTAATGGTTCTGTCAGTTTAACAGACAGAATTAAGCATTTTAAGAAGTCTAACAGTAGAATCTGTCACAGTAAAGTAGCAGACTAAATAAGCCACAGATATCCCAATGATATGATAACAGGCATGGGCCCACATAAGCTTCACTCAGCCGACCTTCTATCGAAATATATGATATATTCTAATAGAGATAAGAGAAATTCGAGTAGCATACCCAATTAAGTTGTCCTGATAAATCTGGATAATATCATTTTTCTCGGTCTCTTTGGTCAGGCGAGGTCTCGAGCGAGATGTTGATCGCAGAACCTGCGGCGTTGCTTGTTTTTGCCCGAGGACTGGGTCAACTCTTTTCCTTCACCTGGCGCTGAGTAGAACCAAAATGGCGGAAAAGTTGTATGCTCGATCCGGGCCTTTTAAAACAGTGGATTGCTCATGCCATGGTGTAAGACTATGAAGTTTGTGTACCCATAGCATTAAGCGTTTGTCCAGATTATTGGCTTTTGTGTATTTAAATGTAAACTTCACGGATTAGTGTTACACAGACAATGAGGGCGTAAATGAACAAGTGCTATATAGACTAAGGCGCGTTATGGTCTTTGTTTCAAAGTAGCGCGTGATTTTCCAAGGTTTGTACAACCAATGGATTTTGGGCACTCTTTTGACTTAGCTTATGGGCGTGTTTGGAGAGCTTTCGACCTCCAGGACATAAATTACACCCATCTCTTTCCACGGCTCAATCGATTACCGGCCTTCGTTTTGAAGTGGCCACTTAGCACAGGACCAAAGTCCAGACTATCCTGACCTCGCCGGCATGAAAGGTAACTTATTCCTTTCTGCGGTGTAACAGTTTACAGGTCTTCCATCTCCAATGTGCATGTACGCACCCAGACGCTAGTTCCTGTCCATATGCACCTAATTGAACGAATCAATTGTTCAACTTGTTATGAAATATTTTGATGAAGGCAACAGCGCAAATCTTAGGGGGAGTGGGGCAGTACATTTTGCGCTCTGTGTCACAGTCAAGGGAATTTCTTGGCTCCCCTGTTGTCGACAGATGTTCTAGCATAAAGAGTTAAATTACAGAACGCTAGCAAGTGTCAGCTGAGGTCCTTGCAAGTATTGCCTGATATTTTTTTATAACTCTGGATGGACACTTTTTTTTTCTCATTTATCATTTGATTAGTCGAATGTTTATTGAGAACAAGACCCTGAGTCTTCATCTCCGATGTACCCGTCTTCAAGATTGGCGTCACTTGTGAGTGAGTTCAGAATCAGGGCCATGCAGTTGGGGACTATTGATGTTAAACATCAATTAAAAAGTTTGCACTCAGTATGAGAAAAGCCTTATGTTGTGAGCAAATTCAAACACTTCAAAACTTGCACTTTTTTCTAGACGTAAAAGCATCTTTGAATCGCTTCCAATTCTTTCAGACAAAGATGTATTCCAGAGCTTTACCATATTTTGCACAACAGTTTGTGATTGTTATTTTGAGCAACGGTACTTCTCAAATTATTCTTGCACTGAGATCAGATGATTTCCACCATTATTCAGTCATCAAAATATTACTTATATTGTTGCTCAAAAGTTTCCAATGCAGCACATCGCTATTGATTGCATTCAATTGTACTAGTACAACTGTTTGTCATTCCGCGGGCTAGCGGTATAAAACTGCAATGCCACATTGAGGCAGGTTGCCCGTGCAATGGGACCCCCATATGTTCTCACTTGGCTACCACATTTTTACGCTGGCATATATTCACGAAAATTATACTTCAAATGCTCTCAGTATTGAGCATGTTGATCTGGACCATCTTGTTTCTGGAAATATAAGCACATTGGCACTTGAATAGATGGTCTTTGTCCAAGAAATCCGAACATGAAATCATTATAATGATTCAGGTCAGGACAAGTTTTATTATGATGAGTACATAATATGGATTAAAAGGCACTGTAATAGCGCTCTACTTAAGACAGAAAACCGCTTCTTCAAAGATATGAACTATGACTGAATGATATATGGATATATGTGACAGTCTTTTGCTGATTTAGGCACAATATAACCCAATGGGATGACTATGTGGTCAGTTGTGCATAAGCGTCTTGTTAAAGAGCACAAGTCGTGTATTTGAGGAATCTTTTTTGTGTCAAAAATATAAACCACTTAAAGTTTTCAGTACTCTCCTGAACGCCTAAGAAATAATTACGATCAGATCAATATACAATAAATTTACGAGCATTACTATGATAACTGAATAAGTTCATTGACATGTGTCAATATATTTTGCTTTTGCAAAGCATAGTAAAAGAAACCGAAAAAAACCAAAGGATACCTAGCCAGAAAATATCTGGCCCCAAACATGTATAATTGTAAATGGACCAATCAGAGATTTTAAGGTAGTATCGCAAACCAGACCAGAAAACCACAAGCCATTTCCCACAGACCAATTTTGCTGAAGGCCAGCAGTAAAAATGGACACATCTCTGTATACTTGGGATGCTATATAGGCAACAAAACTACATTATGATTCTGATCATCTGAGAACAATGATCTGTTCTGGTTGTCAGATCTGGGCACGAGCGCAGTATCAATTGCAAAGTTAAACACTGTTTATCGTTTTGTTTTGTTTTATTTTTTCAACCTTCGTATTAAATCATTCTGATGTGCATGTATTCAATCCCAAAGATAAAGCCCATCTCAACTAATGGTAAAAGCTAAGCATGGCGATGCCTCCGTGATACATGCTACGCGACATCCTCTTAATCTGCTTTCCTGTTTGCCTGCTGAGCAGACCTCCAAGCTCATTAACTCTTTGTTTGGGGCTTTTGAAAAAGGCTTCCAGACAAAATATATGAAACTACAAAATGTTAAAGAATAACACAGAAGCTGCGTTCTTTGGTTTTTCTTTTGTGGTTTGTGAGTTTGTTGTGTTGTTTTGGGGTTATCGTTTATTTTCGTTTTTGTTTTGTTTCGTTTTTGTCCTTGTTTTGTGTGTGTGTGTGTGTGTGTGTGTGTGTGTGTGTGTGTGTGTGTGTGTGTGTGTGTGTGTGTGTGTTTGGGGGCTTTTTTGTTGTTTTGGTTTTTGTTTTGTTCCGTTTTTTTTCGTTGTTGCTTTTTTCATTTGTTTTTGGTTTTTTGCCTTTTATTTTGTTTGGATATTTTTCCTTTTGTTTTTGGTTTTATTTTAGCTGTTTTATATTTATCTTCATAAAACTCACTGGGAATATTATTCTATATTTTACCCAGTATAAACATCAAAGACGATCAAGCATTGATATCAAAGTCATTCTAATTTTTTTTCCGCGAAACGACCGTCTCATGAAAAAATAATGACGATAAAAACAGCAGCGCTGGATAACCCTGATATCAAATTTTTTTTTGCAGCATGCTCTTAATGGTATTGGATGTCTGTCAACTGACATAAAAGTTTTGCTGAAATTTGAGGCTTCCCGCTCTGTACATGAGCGAAATTGACTGCATGTCATTAGTCGGATGCAAAAGTTTTAAGAAAAAAATAAAAATGAAACGAAGCAAAAACATAGTCCGCTCGCAGGCGATGTACCTTCGTTCTTCCATCAACGGATGCTTGCCGGTGTAAGAACATTTTTTTTCGGTCCTGTCTTGGTTAAAATAAGATGAGTCAACAGCGGGCGCCCAAGGAAAGTTATTTATCTGGGGCATGCTATCATGGTAGGTTATTTCTCTAAATCTATAACAAACAACATCCGATTTAACGAGTAATTAAAGTTAACACATAACAGCGCAGACGGCAATTTACATCCGGCCGCTTTTGCGTAATTTTGTCCCAACGCCATTGTACTTGAAGCCACATACAGCCAATGGCCTTATCCATTTTTTGGCGCGTTTGGCGGTAAGTTACACAGAAGACCCACAAGGGAAAGTATTGCTTTGTAGGATACGTTTTTTTTCGTAAATTATATATCGGAGCGGGGGGGGGGGGATGAAAATACGTATGAAGAAAAATGTTTGAAGAAAAGAAATTGAAATCATATCGGTCGCTGTCGACTGGATTGTATGGGAAAATGAACAAAATTTTTTGAGTGCAAACGCGTGGCAAAAACTCTCTATATTTGTGTGCATGTGACAAGCGTGTGAAGTTACCATATGCTCTGTGCGCATGCGCTTAATGCCTGATACGGTAAAGTGATAAACCAACTGTATCTTCGCATCTGTCATGATTCTCAGTATATCAAGTATCTTGGCATACTTTTACGAAAAATTGACACGTTTAACCCAGACAGACCGTTCGTGGTTCAATCCGGCGACATTTTGCCATTTTTCTGACCCTCTTTGTGCCAATCACGACGCAAGGCGTATCATGACTGCAGTTTCTAATTACAAAAAAAAAAAAAAAATTTAAAGAACTTTCACGGAAGTAACGTCAATTTGCATGAAGTTCCAGACGAAAAAGAACTGTCTATATCAACATCTCTCCTCGGGGCCCTAAAGAGCTGATTCGGCGATGTGTATCCAGAATCAAATTTACATTGTGTTAAGCAGAAATATACAATAAAGATACAAGCGGCAGTACACATACAAATATTCTTTGATACACGTATAATGAAAGCATTGAAATTTAACTGTAAAAACACAACATTCAATTAGCTTGTCTTGGGTGTTCAATGAATGAGTAATGCAATATTAAGTGTTCTTTTCATTATTTTATGCCACTTCAAGCTGCAGAAAAACTGCAAGAGACGTCTATATATTATCGTTGCACGAAAGTGAATGTGTGGGAATTATTTACGTTTTAATTGAAACTTTTGTCAAACAAAATCATAAATATGTAAATATAATACACATATGCTAATAACTAATATTAAAGTACGCTGGTGCCCTGCATACTCTAAGTTCGAATTCTAGTACCAGACTTACTGTCGTCATGTACTCGCGTGCTTGACAGATAGTCGAGGTTTTGTGTCACGGCGGTAATCTCACCTGGGAGTGCCATCCACCACGAATTCGTAGGGTTGCTGTACCGTGCGGATTATTTTTTATTTCATTTATTTTTATTTTTTTTGAGGGGGTGTCTTGTTTTGTTTGGTCTTTCTGTTTTTGTTTGTGTTTTTTTTTTCCTTTTTTTTTTGTTTTTTATCTTGTTTTGTTTTTTTAGGGGGGGGGCTGCTTTTGTGCTTTTGTGCTTTTGCGTTTTTTGGGGGACTCAGTTCGATTCTAATAGGTCAACTTGATCCAAAATGGCTCATAAACGCACTGTGCAAATGGCGCATGTGCAACTTTCCACGTACAAAGGAAACTGAAGGAAAAAATTATCACAGCAAAGGCTCTATCACAAACCACTTAGTTTTTCTGGGGGCTAAACGAGTAACAGTCGATGCATGGGTCTTCGGGTATTTCAATATTGGAAGTTGGAATAGCGGTGTATTAGATATATACCCAACAATGCTGTAACTGCCACCCAAAGTAAACATATTAATGCAGAGCATGCCATCTGTAGGCGACGTTACAGGTAACTTGTTGAAAATGCCACGTGACACAAGAAGCATGTGCAGCCTGATGACCCCATGCAAGACATTATATCTGACATGCCATGTTACTGCAGCAGGGAACTAGCACATGAATCTTGCTGTTTTCTTTGCATCTTTCTACTCCCAACATCCCCGTTAACAAGTTATACCGGTATTTCATTTACAGTACCAAACAACATTAAATGTTCTTAGCTGTCACAAAATGTCGAGATGCAACAAGGCCACCTGGCTAATTGGAATCGGTCTGATAGTCATAAATGAAGCAAAGTCAAATTGTTCTTATCGGAACCTGTACTGTGCAAATTTGGTAATTATGGTTTGTTTGACAGGTATTCTTCTTTGATATGAAGCTCTGCATTCATAAGCATAACTTCACGTATTTAGCTAATTCATCAATTGCCACCTTCATATTTATTCATTATTATGTGGGTTGTCTTTGCTGAATATTTAGCTTAGACAAGGAGCCGCTACTCAGAGAGACATGTACGGGTAAAAGGCTCCGAAACATGGTGAGTAGTTACCCGCTGAAGACCCTTTAATTTATTTGGGCTAATACAGCCTATGTCAAAATTTACAGAGGAACGTGTTCAATATGGACAATAGTACTTCTATGTATATAAGATAGACAGGGAGAGGTTAGCTTATGGAGAGTAAAGAGTTCGGACTGCGGCATAGGGTAATGACTACTAGGAAGTGGTTTTGGACAAAAAGACACAAATACAATATTGTCCACATGAAAATCTTAAGCTTTGTATTTCGATCTTTGCATGCAAACATGTTTTCCTTGTGAATGGAAAACAGCCAATATGACCGATTCTAAGAAATGAGGATAACCTGGGCAGGAACACGAGACATGCATATCGATTTCCCGCCACGAAGCACGGGGCTCACACCTTTGAATCAAGGGGTACACACGGGCTTATCGCTGTCATTGACAGAAATAGATGCTTCTTTCTCATAAAATGAGTGTTTTTAATAAAAATTTAATTTTACAAATACCAAAGTCATATTCAATAGTGCTTTCTAAATTAGTTACAAGAATAATTTCCGTCTTCCTGCTCTAAGTATTCTTTATTTCCAAAATATAAGTAATATCCCACTTCCCCGCACAGGCAACGGCCCAAATCTCGTCAGGCGAGGCTATATGGTTACTAAGAAAACCAGGTATGAAGTTGTGGCGGGAAATGAATATGCATGCCTCGTGTTACAATAAATTTTCTTACCAAGATGCGAGAAAAGTTATGATAATATATTTTACACACCAACTTCAGTAATATCAATTTACATTTTTTTTTCAGCGATTCTACTTTCGCTTCGGTGACGATGAAGAATCCGTACGGTACAGCAGCCCTAGCAATTCGTGGTAGACGGCGCTCCTAGGTGAGACACAGAAACCGGCGAAGCGGTGAACTCGGCATCCAACATGTTTTCGGAACTTCATTAGGAATCTACAGTTCAGTGAATAGGTCAGTTCACAAATGCGGGCCTTTCGAAATCCAGTTACAGACTCCGGTGATTATCGCGCGTATGACTGATTTCACAGTTACTAAATTTGAGCTGTTGACGTCATGTTAGGTCAAGGTTGCTCCGTTGACCCGCATTGAGCATAGTTGAACATGTGTGAGAAGCTATGGATAGTAACCGTAAAGATCCATGGAGTTTCTCAAATATGTGAATTTCCATGCATCAAGAGAAGAGACTGGCACATTACTATTGTAAACAGGTATGTTGACCTCTGGTGTTGTTAAAATACAGGAAATTTAAACATCCTCACAACGTCATATTCAGACTGAAATTTAAGATTTCAAGGGCTCACCATCAGTGTGATTTCAAAGGTCACAAGCTTTGTTCAAATTTCATTTGTAGTACACATATAAAATGCGTATGTTGACACACGATGTAATCCTTTTCACTCAACTGTCATCAATATGACCTGGCTATGCTGCCCTTTTTAGTTTTTACTCAATGCAAGTGCCTCCGGCTGTGCCCAGGTAACAGATTAAACTGACGTCAAAAGAGGTAATGTGTAAAAGGAGAAAGAACATCCATTTTCAACATGTTTTAACAAATGTCCAAGTTACCCAAGGCCTGACAAAAATATATGTGTGGTTCCGGTAACCTGAAAGACCCTACAAAGAAGGCCAAACCCTAAAATTAATGGAACAAAAAAAGTACTGTTAAACCGCCCTTCCCTAATAAATACTGATCGACCCAGGCCAGTGCTACAAACTCAGGCACGGACTCAAGTGGCGCAAAAAAGTCTGTACATTTTTTTAGTGGCCCAAATGTGACCTACACGGCCCAAAGGGCCGAAGGCATGCTGGGGGGGGGGGAGGCGGCGAATTCTCGCGCTCCCCCCCCCCCGAAAAATTTTGTATTTGAGCATGCAAAATGGTGCATCCTGGGGAGCTTCGAGTATCTTGCCTTCACATGGTTGAAGAAATCACAACATTTTACTCATTATTGTACTGATTTGGCTATTTTCCCTCAGATTGTACAAAAATCTGATGAAAATCAGCAAAAATTTGTTAAAAAATAAATGAAAGTAAAAACATCGCCATGTTATCAATTAAGATAAGACGATTTTTGTATTCATACATGTAAGGCTTTAGAGAATTTTTGCACACATATTATGTTTATTAATTCGGGGAAAATTAACAGATGCAATTAGTAAGTTGTGTATTTTCTTTACAAAAGCAAGAAGAAAAAAACATTCAGATAATCTTTAGGTCTAAATGTACCTCACTTTTATCACCGAATGTTGATTGATAATATTTTATGCACACATATGCCAGGGTGGTGCTATATAATTGCTAAAAGCACACCAAACTATGATGCATGAAATGGGAGGACCAAATGCCCAGGGAATCTTGCCTTGGCTTATTTCCATGGTGGACCACAACATGAATATAGCAGAAATGCAAGTATGAAATCGGAAAAATATTCAGTTGCTTTGCGCAGGTTTGCAGCTGAAATGCTTTAATTATTTCAGAATTAAAAGATTGATCTAAGTTTTCAATAAATTAATATATAAATAAATATAAGCACCAAAGGCGTAATTTTTAGAACTCCAGAGACCTGCTGTATATATAAATTGCAGGTCCCTGATAACAGCAATATACTGAAACTGTAAATATATAAACGGTCCCTCTCCAGTACTCCCATCTCATGCATCATGATTTCACCTTATTTTTGAAAAAATTCTTACATTCATTCTCTTTGATATACCCTGGCAGGTTCTGCATAGGAATAGGCATAATCATGGTACAGTAGTACCTGTAATTACCGACCCCAGTCCCCACATGGTCAAAACGACCAGATTTCCTTGGCCCGGGCGCTTTTGCAATGTTAAATGACCTGACGTGCAAGATCACGGTGCTGTCCAATTGCAGCAGCAAATTTACATTCCCTGGATCATTTTGTCAACAAACTTCTTCATATCAGGAACACTTACTTTGGATTAACTCTGTAGCATTTTTCAAGAACTGTGATGCAAAATTCTGCTACAATGCTCCAGCTGGACAGCCTTAGACCAACTGCAACACGCGACCGACCAGCAAAATCACCCCACAAACCACCACCCATAAAAAACATGCTCGTTCAAATCAACCGTAACCAAGTTGAAAGACAAAGTTAACAGAAAAGCTGGCCAACGTGTGCCGTTATTTTGAAGTAAAGTCAACTCAAACACAGCATTTTATTTCAACTTGTCTGGACGGTCAACTTGGGCCGGGGAAAAAGCATAGCTGCTGCATGTAGCCACGATGGGTGGGGTATTTTATTTATTTATTTATTTGTTTGTTTGTTTGTTTGTTTGTTTGTTTGTTTGTTTGTTTGTTTGTTTGTTTGTTTGTTTGTTTGTTTGTTTATTTATTTATTTATTTATTTATTTATTTGTTTATTTATTTATTTATCTACCCCTTTACACCGAGGGCACCAACGAGCAGGGCAGAACTCGTGGTGCGTCTGAAACACAGGATTTCACAGTTTGCATAAAACGCATATTGAGAAGTTAAAAAGACACCCATTCACATAACAAGTGTCACCTGGAGCGTCACTGCTTGCGCCCGCATTCAATATACATAAAAACATGTCTACATAAATGTCTATTTACAGCTGCTATTTACAACGTACAAAATAAATAACTTCACATATGATTCCTGCCATGAACTATTCAGTTTGGTCAGACTGGGGGTCACTGATTGACTGCCTCCTAAAGTGCCAAAAATCTTTAGAGATACGATCAAAAGCGTCGCCAATCTCAGGGCCAAATTCGTAGAGATGCTCACCAAGGAGCCAACAAATTTTATTATTCAAGGAAGAGGCCGAAAAATCGTTGCCAAACGTGGTCAAAATATCGCTTTCTGCACTCTCTTTCTAAACATACATACATTTCTGATCGTATTTGATTGAGTGCTGGACATGAAAATAAAAAGTGGGGTAAATCTCCCTCAGCACTGTTGCACAAAACACATTTACCATCAGAAATATTCCATCTTTTCAAATCTTCACCTAAACCCAAACATCCTGTTCTGGCCAGAAATTTCAATCTTACACCAGCAAAATTGTCTACACTAAATAGATATTTCTCACCGAAAGTAGACCGTTTAAACATTTGGTACCAATTAAGCGACCTTTTCGCATCAATTTCCTGAAAAAAAATGTAATTTATACTCTTCGATGGATAAATTTACAAAACGACGTAACCAATTTGGATTTGTCGATCGGAAAACATGGTCCATACATACATTATTAAACGTTTTTCTCATTTCATCCACATACGGCCATGCATCAGGAGCGTTTCCACTATTAGGCTCAAACAAAGAATCAAAGATTTGTTTACACAGCCTTGTGTCCGGCAAATCAAATTTCATCCTGTGGAAGTACTTAACTCCGATGTGCTCCAAATAAACATAGAAAGGCAACCACCCTAGCTCACCTGTGGTCGCGGCCATTGAAGGTGAAGAGTTAACCTGCAAAATGGCTTTAGCCATTGCATATTGTAATCATTTTACAAACGCCTCAGATTCTTTCGTGTTACACACCCAAACTGCAGCACCATGTGAAATAGACGGCAAGATGATGCTCTTCCATATAGTATTACCAAAACGTACACGGTTTACATTTTGATGGGATGAAAGTATACTACTTAAATATCCTCTCAAACGCGTCCCCTTGGGAACGAGCAGTTCTTTTACATGTAGTGAGTCTTTCAGGGAGCTTGAAACAATAATGCCTAAGTACTTATATGTTTTACATTCGGAAATAAAGTTATCACCCAACATCCATTTTTTGTTTAAATCTACTCTTTTACCTACAACCATGACTTTAGATTTAGAACAGTTGAAAGTCATATTCCATTTTGAAACAAAAACTAGGGCAATATTTAGCATACAGTTCAGTTGGTCTTCTTTTTCAGCCAATAATGCTGTGTCGTCGGCATATAAGAGACAAGGAATACGTTCATTTCTGAAAGGTATACCAACATTTCCTTCCTTTAACAGATCAATCAAATCGAGCTTTACAAGGGAGAACAATGTGGGGGACAGGATGCATGCTTGCTTAACTCCATTTAGTGTCTCGAACCACGAACTCTCAAAAGCACCGAATAAAACTTTGTTTTCAACCTTATCATAAAGGCCCTTAATGAGACGCCATGCTTTTCCCTGAATTCCTTTTTTCCATAGAAGTATAAAGAGTCTTTCCCTATTCACGGTATCGAAGGCTTTAGATATGTCCAAAAATGAGATCCAAGTTTTCAATTTTTGTCTTTTCCGTAAATTGCAAATTCCGTTTAAAATAAATACTTAATCCTCCAGTCTTCGATGCTTCCTATAGGCTCCATGCATCTCCCCTAATATGTTCTCCTGTTCTAAATATCTCATAATTGATTTTCGACTATCGAAGTGAATACTTTATAAATATTGGATGTGACAGTAATTCCACGATAATTTGACAAAATTTTTTTAAATCCTTCTTTGTGGATCGGTTTTATGTACCCTTGAAACCATTGATCTGGATAAACTTCTAGTGTCTTACACATGTTAAACATATCAACCAGGGAAGTAATCAAAGCTGTACCACCTTTCTTCAAAAATTCATTGGGTATATGGTCTACCCCACAGGCTTTGCCATTCTTCAATTTCGAAACTGCTTCCTTAACATTATCAAAATGGATTTCAATGATGTTCAAGCCTGTAGTATCACCATTATAACTCATAAGTTTATCCACCTGACCTTTCATAATGTCGTTTATGCAAGAACTTTGAATTTTGCCATTTGAACCAATATTTTTCCAGTAATCCGCAAGAGTTTGACTAATTTCTTTCGGGTCAACTATGGTACGTGTACAATCTTTGGGATCTATAATTCTTAGTGGAAAGTCATTGTTCTTTTTTAGGCCTCGTAGCATTCGCCAATACGCCTTTGTGTTTTTTGTTCCTTTCCTCGAATTTTGAATGACCACCTGAATCTTATTTCTCACGCTTTTGACTCTAATCTTTTCTTCAAACTTATGTTTTTTTGACATTTAATTGTCCCAAAGGGTATCAGTATCTAATATCGCTAGGTTTCAGGTGTCTGTTCTCCGAGTAACCAGATCAAACGGTCGTCAACGTATTTTTAAAAGATGACCTACAATCTGCCCCGTCGGTTGTGTCTGAAGGAGTTATCATCGTTAGTTATAAATCCAAATGCAACACAAAGGCATGCATGCACACACGTTGAGTGCCATTTTAAACATGGCCCAATACATTGTGGGAAAGGAAAATCTTAGTGAATCGTGACTACATGTTTTAAGCATGGTTCAGGTGTGCGTTCTCCGAGTTACCAGGACTTACCATCTTAACTTTAATCTGCCGCTCGGTTGTGTCTGAAGCAGTTATCATCGTCAGTAGCAAATCCAAATGCGACACGGCACACTCGAGCGCCTTTTTGAACATTGCACAACTAATGCATTGATTGCGGGAAAGTTTCACAAAGGTACACTTGATTTGGATATCAAAGTCAATCGCGGCCATAGCATGTATATCAATATTGATGCTCTGAAATAATTGCAAAATATGTACTTTCAGTTTCATATATTATAACTCTCTTTCCACCCCCGCTCGGCAAGATCGTCCCAATGCTCATTTGCAAACCATTGGCATTGGGTACGGAACTCACTACTTTCACAATGAGAGCCAAGTCGATTCTCTATTTTGAAGAGGTAGCATCTGAAATATATGTGTGATTAGTGTTAAGGGCAAGTAAATTTGTCCAATGAATGTCATGTACAATATATAATCGGACTTTTCCATAGTGAGCATTACCTGAAAATGTAAATGCAACGACAAACAGTGACCAGTTGTCGGCCCCAGAATTAGGATTTTGTATCAGAGAGTGAAGTCGCCCTGAGGCAATGAAATAAAGGTCAGCAATGGGCTGAGGGCCAAGCGCCCAACTGCGTCAAAGACGAAGCTCGATGGGGAAGGTTGCCCCTATAGTGTATACAGATCCGAAAGTACTGGCGAGTTTTTATATAAGTGGTAAAAAACATTAATTCCATTCAAAGGTTTTGTGTGATGCTGCCAATGAGATACACCCATCTGTTGGTCCAACATTGACACGAGGGACCGGCAGCTTTCGCTTTATAAGTGACGTTTTGTGTCGCTTTTTGAAGACACATTGACATATATTCTTCACGCCGTTGGAGTGGATTGAGCTTGGTCTGCCATGGAGGTACAGTCACTCAGCGGTGTTGTGCAAGGAGTGGTATTCAAAATAATTATTCGAGCGCGGTGGAATAACATATGAAATGTTTGAATATTTATAATAGGAGCATAATGTTTTGATTATCAATGGAACGTGTTTTGTTGTCTGAAGTCCCCTAGCCCTTGCTTTATAAATGTATTGCAACACGAAAACGAAGTTGGTTTCTATTCTGCAGGAATCTGGTGAAACGTTTGGCTTCAAGAATGTAGATTATAGTATCGTCTTGACACGTCAGTCCTGTGTTTCCGTCTTTTCCAACAAGAAGGATTAATATAGGGTGTAGCCCTTCTTCCTAATTGTTATTCTTTTTGAATAAAATATCTTTAAACCATAGTACCGGTAGCTTCAATGATCCCACAATTAGAAGCATACGATAACATGTCGAGACCAAATAGGCATAAATTAACTTTGTTGTTATTATGCAAATTAGAAAATATGCAGGGAATATTTTTCCGCTAGAGAATTTCAATGATCCGTGCCAAAAATGTTTTTCTTTGTAATGTGAAATGTGGACACTGGGAAAAGTAATGTACACTATGTGGGCAAAGGACCAATTTTTGTTTATTTAAGAATACATTTGGAATTATCTTCTGAAGTTAAAGGCAAATCTTCATGAAACTTAGCAGATAGTGAGATATTCCTTAGATATATAAATCTTGACCTTCTTTTGACCTTGAAATTACCTTGAACATGTAAATGTTGCTTTAAACAGATTTCTGTGTCGATTTTCACCCAGATATTGATAAATTTACTCAAAATGGCTATTCTAGTGGTAAACGGCGAAGTCTGAGGATAACCATGAAAAAAAAATTGTATATAACCAAAAATTGACTGATCGAGAACATTCTGGGCAGGAAAGGTATTTTTCCTAAATATCAGAAAAGTTTAGAATGGCCTCATAAAATTATGTCCACCATTGGATGCAACTAAAAGAGTATATAATTTAAAAAAAAAAAAAAGTCACGTGAATTTGTTTAATCGTAGTGAATTCATTTGCATTCAGAGCCTTGTTTTTTATTTCTCAATCCAAGATGGCCAGCAACAATGGGTTTATGGGTTAAAATTTCAAGTGAGCGTAATTTCTGTAAAACATAAGATTTTTCGGTGATTTTTTTTTAAATTACCTAATCAATGAGCGTAATCTTTGTGTTTCACATATTTTATGTACTCTAATGTAAATATGGAATAAGCTATTGCAAAATACTCTTGTACATTTTTTTTTTATTTTTGGGCTTATTTCGATTTTTTTTCTAAATGTTATTCGCAAAATTTTACACAACTTGTCCTCTTCGCTTTTTGCGATTTCTTGTCTTACATGTGTCAAAAAAAACGAAAAGGGGCCAAAAACGACCCATCTAGATCACTAAAGTGACCGTGAAGGTCCCTTCAAGGTCATTAAACATGTTTATTTTTTTCTGCTGGTATGATCTATCAACATGCCAAGTTTCATGAAATATAGATATCTGTACCATAAGTATCCAGCACAACACCCAAATATGGCTCTTCGATGCCCACTTTTCGCTTAATTGGCCCGAGTGTGTGTATTGTAGTTTCAGAGTTGAAACTATTAGCTGCGCGCTTGGTTTGCTTGGTTTTTTTCATCCTCGACGTATAGCTTTGCTACATTTTACCTGTTCTTACAAAGTGCACATACTGGGGGAGTGTTTACATTTAGATCATTACGGTCCGGTGTACCTTCTTCTAGAAAAAAAGGTGCATGGTTACGGAGTATATAAGAACATTACTGATACGGCACAATATAAACTTCCTTAATGCGGTTCACAACCGTGCGGCAGATTCTGATGGTTTGTTTGCCTGCGCAGATAAGTTCAACGTAGACGCTCTACTTTGCGGGGCGGGAGGGTCATGTCGGTTTGCAGGCAAACCAAATGTATCCTCTTCCAGTTTCGTACAGAGCAGTTGGCTTGCTGAGAAGGTATGCATCTGTACTGAGACTGTTATTTTTGGCACTAAAAGATCTTCAAAGGGCTTACTATAGTAGTCGTGAGAAAAATAAATAGTACATGATACATTACGTTCTTAGAAGAGGCATGGATCTATTAACGCTAATAGGTCCATGGAGAGGGGGTGGAGGGGGTCCCAGTACGCTGGGACAGGCTTTTTTTTCCGCAGTACAAGATACGGTAAAAAGGAAATCTTATCAATCATGGATGTTCCAAAGTATGTAAAATGAAAGGGGCTTCCAGGCGCAAGCACAGTAAATAAAAATTCCCAGTTCATCAATATGTAAAAACCCTTTAACTCCTCCGTTAGGCTAGTTTTAACACAAACCGTCATTCACTATGGTCTATTGTTTGAAGCTCTTTAAACAAAGGCAGTCATCTATGCTGATTGTAAATATGAAAGAATCGCGTTGTTTGGAGAACGGTTAGCAAACGTTCTGTGTATATGTATACATGGAATCAGTTAAATGAATGGCTACGTATACAACAGAAGGGTCCCTCAATATATGTGCTCACTTGTTTAGCGTCAAGGGCAGTCACCTGTGGAGATACTTAACAGGATTTCTTTTTAACTGTGCATACAAGAGTTTAGTGTTTTCTGGTATATATTCACGCAACAGGTGTCACGGAATCTTCAACTGCGACAGCGGATCCACCCACAACTACAAGCAATTATTGTTTAATGGAAAATTATTGCATTTCTTTCTTTTTTTCTTACAGAAAGTCGGTCTATTTCCTGTAAACTATAATCTTATATAAAATAATGGCAGTTTTTTGTTGTTGTTGGTGGTGGTGGTGGTGGTGGCGGTGGTGGAGTTTTTTGTTTGTTTTTCTTTCTTTCTTTCTTTCTTTCTTTCTTTCTTTCTTTTTGTTTTGTTTTTTTTTTTTTACAGAAAGTCGGTCTATTTCCTGTAAACTGCAATCTTTTTTGCCTGCAAATATTGCTTCCAAGTGGCTAAGGTACAGCATGGATGCTTACGATTAGTTAAAGTACGACACGTACAAACAGTTGCCTGCTAAACAGACCCAACTTCCGCGTTTGTGTCCGCTCCACTCATGGAGATGATATAGAGCTTGGGCTGCAGTGAAGACAATGCAATAAAGTAGAAGATAAAATAGTGGGAAAGTATGCCACACCATCACATCATTGGGCCCATGAAGGTTATATTCGAATGTGTAACTTGCAAATTGCATTAAATTACTATTATAATTATATATTTTATACACAGTATAGATAAACTGATGAACACCGATAATGCATGGATAATGAAGTACATACTTTCAATAATATATTCCGCATTCAAACTCGGTTTTATGCTTTATGGTTCTCTTCTTTTTTTTCTCATAAATGCAACAAGACATCATAAATTGTTAGGCAAAGAAGATGTTTGTGTCCATATTCATGTTTATGTGATATGGCAATAGAACATCAGATATTATTTGTAACGAAGTGGTTATAGTTACGGCAACAGTTACCCAAATTTTATCAGCCAAACTTACGACAGCCGGAAGTACAACCTTCTCAGGCCTAGCAGGTTATTGTTTCGGTAATGACGTAATCTTCCCAGGAGCCAATCGGATCGGTGCGTGTTGTCGGTCAATACATTTGGGAAATATTGCTGTTGCGTTATGGTGATTATGGAGTACATGAAATAAAGAACCTAAAATAAAAGAGGCTCGATTCCATGGGGGCAAATGTCACAGTTGGAACGAATATGGTACAGGCCTATTGGCTACTACCACTGAATTGGTATGAGGCCGTTGCATAAGATATACCATTAATCGACTGTGCGTCCCTTTGATATGAACAAATATATCACGCACAACATATGAACAGATATACGTAACTCCAGGATCAGGGTTTCTCATGTTTGCGGCATTTCATCTACTTTGGAACTAATCGAGTTTTCTCTGGAATTGTTTCCCAAAAGATCTTCGAATTTCTTTCCTCAATTATTTTGATCTATGCAATAAAGTTTGTTCTTTTATTAGTAAGGAATAAAAAAAAAGGTTAAACAGCAAGACTTCCGTAGACATACTATAAGTTTACGTAAAACATAAATATATACTGTAACTTTATCAGCCCGTCTGTGTTGTTACGGCAGCCGTAACACCAGGCTCGTGGTTTGTTATAGTTACGGCATTGAAATATGTATGTATGTATGTATGTATGTATGTATGTATGTATGTATGTATGTATGTATGTATGTATATATATATATATATATATATATATATATATATATATAACGTTTACTTTAGAGCCATGTGAGTTTCCTTCTTACTTATTTGGACTATTTTTTTCTCTTAGTCGAAAAAGAATCAAAGGTGACACAGCACTTTCTGGGACATACCATGCACATAGTGCCTGTAACATGCATATAACGTAACTATATCAGCCCGTCTGTATAGTTACGGCAGCCGTAACTCCAGGCTCATGGTTTGTTATAATTACGGCATTTTTTCTGACTTACATGTACAAACATAAAGGAATTCATATAAATTTTGCCTAATTTCCAATTTCCATGAAAACTGCACTTGAACATAGTAATGGTCTATAAAAAGTTTATTTTCAAGTTCTATAACTTGCAAACAAAAATTGGGTAGCCCATAGGCCTACACGTTATAAGAGCGGTAGACCAGTAGAATCACTGTGGTCAGACTAAGGCGTCCCTCATACGTGAGCTCTGCAATATTCGTGACGGGCGACTTAGTGCAATATTGTGTCATACTGAAATTGATGACCTTATTGTGTATTATTTAAGTTTTCTTATTTACTTTTTCTAATGCTTAAGTTACAACCTGTTTGAACTGTGTACCACGGGTACGAATATGTAGATAGATAGATAGATAGATAGATAGATAGATAGATAGATAGATAATTAGATAGATAGATAGATAGATAGATAGATAGATAGATAGATAGATAGATAGATAGATAGATAGATAGATAGATAGATAGATAGATAGATAGATAGATAGATAGATAGATAGATAGATAGATAGATAGATAGATAGATAGATAGATAGATAGATAGATAGATAGATAGATAGATAGATAATGGCTGTCGTAAGATTAACCTTTCCTTTTGTGTCCTGTAACGTTTACGGTAGTGATGCGATGGTGTCATTATGCAGTAGTTACCAATTATAACAGGTTCCCTACTATCCTGCGATTGTCACGGCAGTCACGATAATGCTGCCACCACACAATGCTGATTGTGCCAAGTGAGGTGGGTGTCTCTATTTATGAGTCATATTTATTTGATTTTTCCCAACATTCCTAATTCTTATAGCATGGGAATAATTTTGCACGACTGTAATTACTTTTTCGATGAAGTACGTTGCTGAATAATAAACACTGCGTACTAATTGCACAGTTCGCCACAACGGCTAGGATTATGCAAGAATACCATGGGCGGTACCTCAGTGTCCCACACAAACTCTTTCAACATTTTAAATGTCAAAAGTTATAGTACACTTGATTTCTTCCTGCAGATGATGATGAAGAGGATCACTAATTTAGATCACTTAATTGGATGCGCTGCAACAGTATTAAATGCAAATTGGCAATTATGTTGAAAGATAAAACTTTTACAAGTATTGCGAATCGGTTGCAGTTCTTAACAAGGAATATAATATGAAATGCTGGCTCTATTTTCATATTTAGATACATACGCCGTAAGCATTTTTGCGAAACCCTACATCCTATGCAGGTGCATAGTTGGACAGGAACAAACATATGTGCGCGTGTGCATATATATGTATATGTATATATACATATACATATATACATATATATATATATATATATATATATATATATATATATATATATATATATATATATATATATATATATAATTCCAAATTTTTTCATTTCATTTGGAGAATTTTGCTCGGTAGAAGCACAAAATTTAAATACTGTCATAAGATGGGTACTGACAGTAAATGTGCAAAATTTTATTAATATTACGTAATTCATAATTGAGTTTTGGCATAATGAATATTGATAAATTCCCAGGATTTTAGGCAAATTCCTGAGACTATAAACAAATTTCCAGGAATATAAACAAACTTCCGCATGGGAACATAAGGTCCATTCTGCCAATTTAGTGAAAGTCCCAGGAACATTGTGGTAGGTTCCTGGGAACGCAACCGGTATATGACCACCCATTATGAGGATATCAGATCTATCCTGATGTAGGAAAGAAGGTTGTCTAATTGAAAGAAAGCCTTTTCCCTTTGCCTATGCGTGTGTTATGGGTGTTTTCTGAGTTTTGAAAAATGTTATGTAAACGGATCTTTCCATGCGGATTTGAAAGTAAGTAATGTAGGTCAATGTAGTTTTACCTAACTTAACTACAAAGACACGACGTAACCATAAAATCAGTTATGCCCGCTATTGTTGCGCCGTGGTGGCCAGTGTTGGTAACTGGATCTCGAAAGTAGAGCATTGTGTCTGTTTTTGGCCACTTTGCACGTGGTGGAACTTTGAAAAGGGTAGCCAAATTTGTGTCTATTTTTCGCATTCTTAAGTAATGTATGCATGTATGCAAATGTACTGCATGTATGTATGACCGGTCTTGTGATATTTTCTTCAAATATTACAAGTATAAAGTCCGCAGTTTTTTAATAGGAGGCATTCATATGCTGCCCTCCTCTGCCCTCCAATGTTGCTGGCTACTAGAGCTTTGCCCTCACCATGACGAGGGCATACAAACAGGGCATGATACTAAAACATATATTAACCAAAAAAAAAATAGCTACCACACAAATTTAAATTGCTCAAAATATACTTCTTGTTTGTTTGGAAAATGTTTGGAAAACAGCTCTTAAGTACACTCCCTTCTCTTGGATCTACCCGCCTTTCTGTCAGCTCCTTGCTGCGGGATAGTTGTGTACAGCAGGGCAGCAACAATATTAATGTGTCCCATTCGCATGGCTCCGAAAGCTACAGAGGATGCTGCATGGAGACTCGCCAGGTAATGCAGAAACCACTGATCTAGTCTTTTATCACCATGGTGTATGAAAGTATTGTGGAATTAAATCAATACAGAAGAGTGACAGCGGTTAGCCTAGTTCTTTAATTGCAAGTTCAATTCAGCAAAGATTTATGTATCCGATGTAGATTAAGCCGATAAGGTTATCGCTGAGTCATCTACCGTTGTGCTTGTTAAGTTTTTAATCGATGCACGTGTGTCACGTGAAATGGAATTTCATTTGCATAATGTCTTGATGTGATCTTTTCAAGTCTCAGCTGACACTTGAAGTTATTATCGGGGACAATAGGGTTCGGGCAAAAAAAAAATACTATTACCAAATAATGAACTTGAAGGCTTGCAACATGGTTGGTCCACAAATAACAGGTCTCCTGTCCTCTGTCTCTCGCCATTATCCCATCAATAGAATTAAAACTATTTCATTGGCTGTTTGTCTTTACGCGAGTTATTATTTTTTATCGTCTGTAGGAAACTAGCGTTTGCAGCGCACTGTATAGCCATTTGGCCCCCAGGAATAAAATAGTAGAATTTGACTAACTCTTGCTCTGTCGTTGTCTATCTCATCCCCAGGTTTGTATAGACTGATGTCAGACCATAAGATCACATTGATACAGCTGTGCTGTGTATTATAATAATCACGGGGATAACAATGACTTGCCGTATTTGTCACATCTGTGTTGTGACCCGGGGATTCCCTTTCATAAGATATCAGAAGAAACGATGTCCCTGTTTCTGTACGCAGCGTTCTGTTTGTCCAGACCTTAAACATCATATTGGCAGCCTCTTGGTCCCAATGTTCTCGTCCCGTGTGTCATGTCTTTATTTAGTACGAATGCTATTTCTCTTTCCTGAAAAAAAAACTCACGATTAGAACTCACCATACTATGAGTAGTAGCCAGTTTGAAATAATATGCATCCAATGTAAAGGAAACCATTGTCAGTTTTCCCCAGGGGGAGGTACTCCCATTAGAGACGAAACTGGGTATGTGCCGCTCTGAAGGCCCCTCTTTTCAGCGAAATTTCCCTAACAAAGGTCCAGTATTTTGCCAAAAATTCCCTGAAAAGGGATACTTTTTCTCTTTCATTGCCCAAAATTGGAGAAAATTTCCCTAACTAAGGTCAAAAGTTTCTTTCTGGAGCACTTTTCACGCCAATTCGAGGCCACATTTTCTACTATTTCCGTTTAAAAAATCCCCGAACAAAAGTACCATTTTTGTGAATAAGTGCCCTAACAAAGGATGTTTTTTTGAAAGGTCAAGCCGCACACCTCCACCCAAAATATTGGGAAGTAACCCTCTTCCCTCCCCCCGGCAGCCTGCCCACTGAAATATCAATTAGTTTGCACTTATGACAACCACACGAGATGCTGTTATGCTGCAGACAGGTGTAAAGGAATGCAGCTAGCTATCGCAAGATACGTATGACGTCAGTAGGGTACACCAAGATTAAATCATGCAATAATGGACAAGAACCCTCCCCCCCCCCCCCGAGTGCCGTCCAATTTGGAAATCAACTTAGGATCGAAGAAAGACCGACCTGCGCACTGACTGGCTCTGAACCCTTTTATTTTTCTACTGTGTTGTGAAAAGCAATGTTTACGTCTGTGATATATTTGGTATGAAATAGATAATGATGTTAAGACCGGAACTTGCACTTCACCAATGTTTAGAATGAATAAAAGAGAATATATATTTCCACTTTGTCAAAGAGATTCAGAAGCCAACTGGCCACAACATCACACGGAAAGCAAAAGTAATATTATGGGATGTACATTCGTCTGAACCGAATGTGTTATCCTATGATGTAATGATCCGAGCGATGCCTTCAGGAACGTGTACATGATATTTCACTGATTATTGTTATTTTTATCATTGTGCCCGAATATTCATGTAAAACTTGTGTATTCATGGCATTATGGCTGCCATAGAAGACGAATCGTATCAATTATATTATATATATAGTCATTAATTTATTATTTATTCATGTTTTTCTTGTTCGTTGGCTAACACTCAACATGAAGATATTATTAATTAAATGACAAGAAAGCAATTGTCTGTTTGATCCTCGTGTTTTTGTTATATATTTTTAATCATCATGTTTATATTTTTTGTTTATAGTAAATTACATTTGTGGTAGATAGACTTTTGTACCCGTAGTGGAATTTTCCTGCTTAGCTTGCCAGAAAGAAAAAAAATAACGAAAAACTTTAGGTTTTTTTTTATTTTGGACCCCGTCAAAACTGCGAACCAAAATTTATCCACATAATCTTTAAGCAGAAGAGGAGGCCATTGGCACAAAATGAATCAGAAAGGACAATAGTTTGACATTGTGCACCACATACGAGGGCTGACTGAAAAGTTTTAAGCCTGGCTGTCAAAAAGACAAGCACAAAGTAGATGGTTTTCATTTATTTCTCTACATAGTCCTTTTCCAGGTTTACACACTTCTGCCAGCAATGCTACAAGGCCTGGATGCCGGTCAAGAAGATATTCTCTTCTCCCACCCTGATCAAGTCACTCACAGCGGAAATGACGTCATCTTTACTAGGAAAATGGCGACCGGGCAGTTCCTTTTTCATTTTGGAAAACAGGTGGAAGTCTGACGGGGCTCAATCGGGTGAATAACGGGGATGGTCAATGAGTTCGAAGCCACAATCATGGATCGCTGACATGGCAACCGACCGACTTGTGAACAGGAGCATTGTCTTGGTGGAGCAGGACTCTTTTGGTGACCATCCCCCGTCGCTTAGCTTTGATAGCCTTGCGCAGCTGTCTAAGTACGTCAGCATAATATTTTCCATTGATAATCTGGCCTTTCTCAAGGTAGTCAACCAGCAGAATACCCTCGGAATCCCAAAAGACTGAAACCATCACCTTAAAGGGAATTAGAAGTGCTGCTACCACCAGGTGGCTAATTGTACGCTAATAATATACACGGAGCAGACCAGTCTACATAATCTCGTGTCAGCTCAAGAAGTGGGTAAAACTTCAGCCAATGTCACCCGGGTATGCCCGGCCCACAAACAGAGATGAAAGAAAAGTTAATTATCACATGACCATTGTAGGATGACATCACAGCTAAAGAGCCCACCCGGGAAGTAAAAAGTTGCCCACTTTTTCTGCCCACTTCCTATTACCTTTAAGCAGCAGGAACTTTTTTTTGGGGGGGGGGGTGGGGGGGGGTGATCCCGTGTGCTTACATCAATTGTCATGGGACGCCAGGAATCTGATGTTTCTGATCTGCTGTCAAGAGCTTTGGCACCCATCTTGCAAAATCTTTTGTCATCCCCAACTCCTGTTGATAATGTGCTCAACCCCCTCATGAGAGATGCCCACAACCCTGGGAATATGTCAAGTGGTCAATCGTCGATAAGCCATCACCATGTCATGCACCTGGGTAATGTTTTCGGGAATGGTTGCTGTTGAAGGGCCTTCCTGGACGCGCGTCATCTCTCTGCCACGCTGGAATTCCGCCTCCTACTTCTTAACAGTGGAAAAGGACGGGGCATCATCCCCTGAAGTGGAGACCATGTCGGCATGTATCGGTGTTAGAGTTAGCCCTTTCAGTTGCAGGTACTTGACGCCTGCCCTATAGCCAGTTTTGTCCATTTCTGGCGATTTCAATGGGTAGGTTCACAAGATGGTCTGGTACAAAGTTACTAATCACACTACAGTTGCAGTTCTAATGTTTATGATTCATTAAATGATTGTACTCGTTGGTGGCAAAAGTTTCTTTGAATCCGACTGAGATATCCCGCTTAGGCTTAGAACTTTTCAGCCAGCCCTCGTAAGCTCATAATATCACCGAGGCAATATTTCAGTCGGAGACTGCTTTTTCACCTCGAAACCTGGTTATTTGCTTTTCACATTTTCCAATTTAAACTACTTTGTTATGGTGAAAAAGCAACAAATGATACAATCAAAGTAGTTAAAGCAAAACAGCCCATTCAACAAAATTTACCTCCAAATACTGGTTGAAAAGTTAATGTTGTCATACTCTCTTTAATGAGATGTTTTGCTTAATTTCTTTAGAAAAGATTCTACAGCGAGGCATGAAGAAGGTTGATTGGCGTAAGGCAGTGTACGTTATACCTGGGCCCTTTTAACTCATTTCACCCTAATGACGCTTTTTCCTGCTAATATCTAAATGTCGTCTGCTAATTGTATTTTACAAATTTAGGGATTATTTTTTCAAAATTTTGGATGAAACTTGAATGGAAGATCACCCCCAAATTATATGCTCATAGTCAACAGCTTTCCTTGGCACGCTCTGGGCGCATTTTTCATCCAAAATTTCAGTCTTCTGCCCGGGTGGAATGAGTTAACGTAACTTTCTATGATGCAAGGTAATCTTTCTACTTAGCAGGAAGCTACCATCAAATCTAAATGCAGCTTGACATCTTTATCACAAGCACCGATCATAGGCTTTTTTGCACACATAATGCGTCGGTTGCCTGACTATTTTGCAATTTCTTTCAAGTCATTTATTGGCCGCTGCCGTGGGTGCACCTTACCTTGCTCCGTGTACTTGTTAAACGGCGCCCAAAGAGAGCCACAAGAGAGAGAGAGAGAGAGAGAGAGAGAGAGAAAGAGAGAGAGAGAAACATGTATTCTATAGTCAGAAAATATTTTTATTTGTACGTTATTTACAGTGTTATGGCATGTTTAATTTTAGCATTTTGTACCAGCAGATTCATCTCATTCAGTGGTCAGAAGACGACACTGATCATACATGTATGATAGCATGGGCCACATTGACTTTCCCGGTAATTTTTTATTCCAATTTTGATTACTCCCGTTTATCCGATAATCGGTGTACATTATTTGTACTGGTGAAGACTTTTAAGTCAACTACATTGCCCCTTTACATAATATGATCACCTTTGACTGTGCAAACAACGACTGTGGTGAATAATATTAACGTTTAAATTCTATGTTGTAATCCTTTGCTGTCTCTGTCTTATTAATTGATTAATGGCAAGGAAAGTGGGAAAGTTGGTTGTTACCTTCACGCTTTATTGCAAGTTCAGTTTTGTGGACTTCTATAAAAACTTGAATGCATGGAAAAGAAGAAAGAGAAAGAAAGAGACAGTAATATGCCAACAAATTTATAAATCCTTTATGTAGCAATTAAATCTGCATGTCATGCTTGAACCTGAGGTCATCTGAAGTCTTGACACATTTCGCTAATACCAGTCCGCACATCAATGAACACATCATCATACACTATGATTGCCCTGGTGGTGAAGCCTGGAACCACATCAACACTGCTTGCCTGTCAGATATACACACGTTGCTTTGATGAGGACTTGTATATCTATATATTTGTGTGCTCTACTCTACACATTTTCTTGGAATGATACACTTTTTTTTCTAATGCGAACATCGAATGATGTGACGAGAACGAATTGTCACTAAATTAAACACAAAAGGGCACATGCTGACAATCGGCATAAATGAATTAATGAAACCAACCAAAACTGAGACCACTGGTATGTTAGTGCTGTTAAACTGTAGGAGCGAAGTAACATGAAATCTCAGCTCCCACCAGCACAAAAAATCTGTAGTTGTTGCTGGGAAGTCATTCGAGCGCACATTTGGAAGAACAGTAATATAAACCTTCGATGCTGTGTACAGGGAACTGCTTGTTAGCCGCACGCCGGTGTACGTTTTATTTACATGTAGAGAAACCGCTTTGTTCATAAGTTACATGTTTGATACAGGCAGAGGGAAAGTAATAGCATATGTTATGGCATGAACATAAATGGCAAACACACATACAGATTTTATTGTCTTTGGCCGCCCTACCTGGTGGTATGGTGATGAAAATATGCAGGAAAATATGGGGGACGTTTTATACATGTTTATATGTTAAATAGAACACTCAATAAATATTCGAAACTGGTGACTTGTGGATGTACTATGGGCTGCGTAATCAATAAAATTACCTATGATTAGGCAGAGACATGCAAACAATGACTCGACCATCAACCTCCTAGGAGTATGCCCGTCTTTTGTATCCTCTACTTGTAAAACTTGCGGGTACCGAACCTGAAGTTGTGTGTGTCATCTCACCTTAAGTAACCTCTGGTATATGTGGTTCTTATATTGCCTTTTATATTGCCACACATACGTCAGCAGTGACTTCAGTGCTAAACTTAACTATTTTATGGGCTCTGTTCATGTCCTGGTTTGTAGCGGTTGAGACAAGTTGACTTACTAAGTGGACTGGGCTTGCCTGCGAGGACTCCGAGAAAGCGCAAGGTGCCGAGGGTGGTTGAAGCTAGTTATTATGCAAGCAAGGGTTGGGCACTCTTAATCAAGTTGGACATGCAGAGCACAAACTTCTGCGGACTGGGGAAAAAAATCCTTGTGCCACAACATTTGCTACTCTGTGATAACGTTGATGCTCTACTGGTATGACCAAGGGGCACTCAATATTCCTCCCTCCCCTTCTAATAACATCTAAATCTATAATATATGTAATATTTAGGAAAATTGCCAGCATATTATGTTGCCTGTGATAAGCCAATGTGACAAACTGCCGCTACGTGTAATTGTTCATGCCATGATATATATCAAATTGTATTTTTCTTGATTTCCTTTTGTTTTTATAATGTTATTTTCATACCAAGACTTCTTTCTGGTCTTTTTCTTGTTTTCGTTGGCAACAGTGCAACATAAAAAAAGTTTCTATTTTTTTCTTTGCTCTTGTGCTATTTTCAAAGCTTTTGTGTACAGCAGAGACACCTGGTGGGAAATTTTCGGTGAAATAATTTTAGACAAAATACACCCGATGCAAATGAACCGAAAATGAAAATTTCCCCATGATCGATTCAGGAATTACTCAAACATGCTGATTGAAATTATTGTGTTGTCATGAAGACTGGGCTGTAGCTTATACATTTTAGAACATTTTTGAAGTCATTTGTATTTGATTTAGTCATGTTAGAGTATGAATTATTCAACTAATTACGATTAAGGAGGGTAACGACACTACTTTGGCGACAGTTCAAAAATAATACCAAAAAGCATGATTACGGAACTTTCCGAAAAACTGATTTGGGGGCACCTTTGTTTTTTCGAGAATCTGATTTCAGACAAACATGTTTACAACACTGATCCTCCAACTATTGTACTTGATAGTTTTCTGTCCCAAGTATTATCCTGTACCCTTTAAGTGCTTACTAACTGCGTAAATACGCAAAATGTCACTCAGGCAAATGAAAGAGTACATTTGAGACCAATATGGTATAATTTTCTCTTTCTGTCGGTATAATCTTCACTGACTACACATAATAGCCGTCTGTTCTTTCACTAATTTGTCTCTCATGAAAGCCGTTCCCATGTAAAGTTATCTCTACAAAAGGAGGGGCGGGTTTTTTTTATGTAGGTTTTTGTTGGGGGGGGGGTGTTTTGTTTCATCATCAACATCATCATTAGTATTTACATTTAGAGCATGGGAAAAGTTTTGCAATTCACCAGAACTAAAATTATTAACCTTTTTAGCTCTGCTGACTTGTCACTCAGATGAGGTTACATAATTGTTCTGGGTCCGTTATGCGTCCGTCCTCGTCGTTTGTCCAAAAATACATTTTCAACTCCAAAACTGTGAGTCAGATCCTTTTCAAATTTCATATCATGGGTGAGTTTCTGATTTTTTTGTTCATTTTTTTTTTTTTTTTTTTTTTTACAAAATCTTAGAATAATCTTCTCCGACATAACTAGGCCAATTGCCTTGAAATTGTATAGGGTACTTAATCCTTAATCCATTCGACAGGCGGAGCTCCGTTTTGTTTGTTTGTTTTTTTTTTTTTTTCATCTATGATTGTGTTCTTTCTTTATTTTCAACTTCCCCAAACCGCCACTCAGATTATGCTGAAACTTGTTGAAATTGTACCCTGAGGAAATGTCAAACAAAGCTCTTTGCCAGATGGCGATCCTCCGGATAACGGTTTGGGTTTTTTTTGTTTTTTTTAACGATTTCCTCAATTCGTGTTGTCATCAGATCATGCATACATTCCTGTAGATTATTGACGAAGCTGCAATGGGAATTCACATTTTCTACTTCTCTAGAATCGCCAGCCAGCTTCTCGTCAAACTTGGAAGCAATGACTGTTTTTTTTTGTGTGTGGGGTTTTTTTTTTTTTTTTTTTTTTTTTTTTTTTTTTTTTTTTGAATAAATTGTACTTTTCGCTTTTTATTTTAAATAGGGGTGGAGGAGGGGAATCTCAGAAATACTCTTTCTCCGAAATTGCTCGTTCAGTTGCAATTTTTCTCAATTTTCTACTTTTTTGTATGTTTTTGCCACTTAGCGATAAGGTTACATGTATATGTTAGCATTTTTATTATAGGAACAGCAACAATTGTGATATATTGGTCTATGTATCGGTTCTGTTAGATCCTGGGCTTATGGTTACCAACTGTTAAACACTAATCGCAAACCAAAATATTAAACACAGATTAAAAAGTGCCTGTTGAGTTTCTTTTGGTGTCGTTAATTTTGACCTTAAGTGACTTTGAAAAGCTGAAATGACAAATTTGCTTTTGTCTTGGTAATAGTAAATCCTGTCGCTTTTCGTGTAAAAATGATGACTCCTCAACTGTATGAATAAAGACATTTGATATGATGGTCTAATAGAAATGTAACCTTGATGTTATTCCGAAGGTCCCAAGACCACACTTGTCTGTACATCCAAGGTCAACTGCATGTGCACAGGAGTGTCACAGGCCTCAGGTTTCACGAGTTTTCATGTGTAAAGCTATTTTTGACTTCTGCTCCAAAAATTTTTCGGGTACTTATCGGTGAATGCACATTTTCCGATAGTGTGTAAGTCAATGTCTATCGCAGTGGTTACTTCTCCAAAACTGTCAGCTAGATTCAAATTCAAACTTGGTGGGGATGGACATTGGCTGGGTCTGTTCTGATTTTTTTTCAAACTATTATTATTATGATTATCATCATTGTTATTATTGTTATTATCATCATCATCATCATCATCATCATCATTATTAGGGTCAAAATCTTGAATCTTCCTTCGATTCCAGATGAAACAGTTTTCGGGTTAAAAAATACCAAATGTGATTATTTTACATTGTAGTTCGTTTCTTAGTATAACATATTTGTTACATTTAACGAAAATGTGATGAACTGTCTCCAGACTTGCTCCACATGAGCAGGATAGGGACTCAACAACTCCAATTTTATATATATCACTATTCAGCTGATGCAGCCCATTCTCATTCTGGAGTGACTTATGGCATATTTTCTTTCCCCTAAATAGCACAGTTCATTACATTTTGGGTTAGTTTTGTTGCGTTCCCTTTTGAATTCGTGAAAATGCTCAATGGTCCTAGCTCTTCGGGATAATGAATTCCACTCACGAATGGCTGATGGGAAAAAAGAGTTGTAAAGTGCTGCTTTCTTGACATCAATAATTCTAATTTGTTTGGTCCGTTCTGAAACTGTTTCTGGTAATAGTCTGGAGACATACGCAGGGGCTGATCCGTTTATAATTTTGAAAAAGAGTACCAATTTTTGTTTCGTTCTACGCTCGGATAATTTTTCCCAGCCTGTCTAGATATAGATTTGTTTTATATTTGTATAAGCAAGTGCCCCTGCCACAACCCGGGCTGCATCCAGCTGAACGGATTCAAGTCTGTCCTTGTTCAGTATCGTGCAACCATCCCAGACCACACTGGCGTACTTCAGGCGAGGAAGTACAAATGAAAAATAGAGAAATTCGAGAGATTTTCTGTTTACCTAATATCACAGGCGTTTCAAAACACTTAGTGGTTTAAGTTGGTTTTTTTTTTTTTTTTTTTTTTTTTTTTTTTTTTTTTTTTTTTTTTTTTTTTTTTTTTTTTTTTTGTTTTGTTTTTTGGGTTTTTTTTGGTTTTTTTTGGGGGGGTTGGCTTGTTTGGGGTTTTTTTGGTTTTTGTTTTTTTGTTTTTTTGTTTTTTATTTTTTTTTTTTTGTTCTTTTGGGATTCCCAATAACATGATTGAGGTGTATAGATCATGAGAGATTAGCAAAAAAAAAAAAAAAGAAAAAAAGAAAAAAACAAACAAAACAAAACAAAGGCCAAGATGTTTGTGCCCTCTACATTTTCACGAGTCTTATCACTAAAGGTCAATTTCGGATGGTTTCCAGGGACATTTTTATTACTTACGATCAAGGATTTTGTCTTATTAGGATTGAAAGAAATGAGCCATTTGTCTGACCAACGTAATATTGATTCAAGGTCCTGATTTAGGGCCCAAGCTGCCTCTGTTGGATTATCACTTGTGATGAAAAGTGTCGTGTTATCAGCCAAGAGACGAATTTCAGATCTATCTATCTCTACAACGTCGTTTACATATACAAGAAACAAGAGAGGCCCCAAAACTATACCCTGTAAGACCTCCGCTTCGACTCTCCCCCAAGATGAAGCCTGGCCCTGGATGTCAACCCTTTGTGTTCTTGCATTAAGATAATCTACCGCCCATGAAATAAGTGGACCACAGATACCTGCGTTTTTTTAAATTGTGTGTCAGCCCTGGATGATACTCTTCGTCGAAGGCTTTTTTAATGCCACAAAAAAAAACTACTCTTGCGTTCTTTTGGAGATCAAGCCCTTTGAAAATTCGTGATACAAATATATAAGCCGGTTGACAGTCCCTTCTTGGGGTAGAAATCCGGATTGATTTTCAGATAGTACAAAATTGCCTCGTAAAAAGTTGAACATGTTTGTTAAAATACCTATATACCTCCGAAGCTGTTTGGCTAATTCAGTAATTGGCTTGAATTTGCATGGGGACACTTTTGGGTATGAGAGCAAGACGTACATGTGTGTCCTTAATCTCATGGCCATGGTCATAGGGAACTTCCTGCATTTTACTGTTCATTTCATAACGTGAGAACTGTTGGAAATAAGACTTTGGTGCTGGACGTCCTCTTTATGGGCCAGATTTACACAGTACATGATTGACTTTGACTTCATTCACAAGGACCCAGGGTCACTTTAATTCATGACTTTACTGAGATATAAGGCAATGTCACATTTGTCTTCTGAATCTTGACATGTGCAAATGTAATTTGGCAACCAGTCCTCTATGGTCTTGTGGAGCAGAAAATTATGCAATGCAAAATGTATTCCAGAAAGAGGAAAGAATTACTTTTTCCTTACATCAATTTGTACGACAGAAAATTAGCTCCCAGCTGCTATTACTTGGAGATGAAAATGTTGAGTACGACTGAAAAAAGCTGTTGTTCACCAATGCTTAAATGTATATAATCTAATCAAACGGTTTTGATGGAACGCAAACCACAATACGGATGTAGCTATAACATTTATTTGTTTGTTTGTTTGTTTGTTTGTTTTTGTTTGTTTGTTTGTCTGTCTGTCTGTTTGTTTGTTGGTTGGTTCGTTGGTTCGTTGGTTGGTTCGTTCGTTCGTTCGTTCGATCGCTCATTCATTCATTCCTGTGCACCAATAGTTTATTGCATAGATCGATCGATCACACACTCCTGGGTACTCCTCACTATTTGCAATGTTTAAATCATTGTCACACGTTGTGTACGTTCTGCATTTCTTCGTAGCCTTCTTTTCATTGTCTTATGTGATGTCTGATTGTACATGTCACCCGAAGTGGAATTAACATGAGGTTTTGCTTGTTTTCCAATCCCTTTCTTTCTCCTGAAGCAGAATGAAAAATAACAAAATCAAACCGCTTTCATGAATTTACTGTTCGCTTGACAAATTGATACCTATTTGAGCTAAGACTCTGACTATTGAGCCAGTACTTTGATGTATGACCACTTCATTTTGCACATGAAAAGTAGGATGGGCATAGCACCATCACAGTCCTCTTGTTGATTTGTCGTAGGCATTGATGCACAAAGCTTTGTTGGCGGATCGAACAAAGAGCTTGACGTAAACGATATAAATAAAATAAATTCGTGTAACTTAACATAACCATTTATTCCAATTAGGTACGATATTCACAACTGTGACACTTATTCACCCTGAAAAAACATGACTCGGGAAGTATCCAAATAATTTTAAATTAATATGCCTGCGATCAATACTTTTCGACTGTCTGTGAGCTGTTGCTTTAAGAGTTGGTGATAATGAAGCGATCCAGGTCACTGTCTTCAAATCGGATTGACTAAACAAATAATTTTCGTGAACTTTGACATGTCACTCATGGATCACATTGGCAAGGTTTCATCAACAATCATCTTTTGTGTACATAAACTTTTTCTCGACCTTCCAGCGTTATTTCAGGCTACTTGTGATGTTTGCTTAGAAAATAAATGATAGCATTATCATGTTGAACAGAATAATAATAATTGTCTATACAATTTAGTAACTATGAGGATACGAACCCCGTGAATGACTGGGTCACTTTCCAACATCCAATTTCAATATCGTGTGACTCAGGGAAAATTAAGTAGCCCTGTGTAACTTCGCATGCAACTGAGAACAGGGGAATCCTTGGCATGGTTTATAGTTGTACCTAAAACTGCTTCAGCAATGTTTCCTGAAAATCTCTCTCTCTCTCTCTCTCTCTCTCTCTCTCTCTCTCTCTCTCTCTCTCTCTCTCTCTCTCTCTCTCTCTCTCTCTCTCTTCTCTCTCTCTCTCTCTCTCCATCTATTTATCTATCCATCCATCCATCCATCCATCCATCCATCTACTTACGTTTGCCTTCTTTTTGTAATCTTTTAACAAATAAATCGTGACAAGTTAAATGTTAATATTTTACTCTGCGAATGATTAATCAGAGTTCTTCTTGTATTCGTCATTAAACTCTGAAACCAAACATTTGAAATTCTTACAAGCATTTGCCAGGGTATATATAGCAGCCTGCAACCCACCCTCCTTGTCTGCTCAGATCACTGATCAACGGCAATTCGTTTCGTTGCCACAAAACTGATATGGAGTATGTCAAAATTCGTGCTGTGGATGGAATTTTGCCGATGCTCGTATACAGTGGTCTGTGTGGAGGTAAAAACCAATTTTGGTTTGCATGTGGTATAAAACCGTAGCCAACTAGAGAAATTGCACGTACATTGCTACGATACTCTTGTCAACGAGCTATTCTATTGGTCCAGACTATACGGCCATCAACCGTAAGATATTTAATTTCTACAAAATTGGCAAATCTTTGTGCAATTCTCGACAACTGGGATTAATTTTTGTCTTTTGCATTTTTGGGAGTCAGTTTTGGCAAAGCCTTTAAGTTGTACCTCAACATCTGCCGCCCTTTCAGTCGGACGAGGCTTTGTGGATTTGTACTACACGCCCCAAGTTAATAAGCTTATGGCCTCTGCTTTTTTACTTAAGCTATTTTTGTTTTCTCACAAGTAATTTAAACTGGTGCATAAACGCCTGCTCCCTTGGAAGAGACCTTATTGCAAATGAAACATGTGACAGTATACGATTTTGCAAAATGAAAAATCTCCGCAACTCTGGCAAAAAGAAAATAGTCGTTGGGTAGTTAAGCCCTTGGACAAGATACGGGCAAACATTGTCGTGTTGTTGCTGGTCATCGCTATCATGTGAAGGTTGACAAATCGTAATTTTTATTTGCTTAATTATGACAACTTCTCTTCACTCTGGATCTGATGGGCTCAACCATAAAATAGCTGAGGGTCAGTGCTCTCTGAGACCTATTGAGCGCACGTTGGGTCAGCGCCATCTGCCGACTAGTGTTGATATTATAGCTCAATAATCGGTATAAGGCGCCACCTATGCAACGAAAAAATCGTGTATTGTAAATTGCTTAAATCTCTGTATTCTTATTTTCGCTTCTGGCAATCAAATAGTGTTTTAACATTGTTGGACTAGGAATTATGTTCAAGATAGTGGAATTTTATATATATATATATATATATATATATATATATATATATATATATATATATATATATATATCCTGAAACAATTTGGGAGCAACATTCAAATGCCACTGAAAATCCTATTGCAAGCTAATGCGTACATGAAAATATGAAAACTAATCTACATAATAAAATAGCGGTTCCACTTCCAACTACTAGCAAAATATGTCTCACAAAAAAGTGTAGTTTTTGCTTAGCATAACAATGCCCATTGTATGTTAATATGGGTAATTTTTTATAACAGCTTATAATGTTTATTTTTAGTCAGTAGGTAGCAGGTATGAATCACACTGGGCCAATACCAAGTATATATTCCAGCCATACCTTGCCCATACATGTGACAGTTCTTTGGCAGTTGATGCTGACTATACATGTAATATTTAGCTTATCACTTTAGCTATTTCTGTCTCCTGTTTTAGCATCTCTCAAGCTCGCCATATTATCAATAAACTTGCAGCATATCAGTGCTCGACAAATTAGATATGTGTTTGTCGTGACAGAAAACATGCTTGGTGTAGAGATAGATGTATATTTCTAAGCTGGACATTGCCAACTAGGAAACGTTACAAGCACGGGAGGTTTCAAGCGTTTTTTCTTATATCATTCATAGCCAGACAAAATACCAACTTGTGCCATTTAAATAATACAACAGAACAGAATATAAAATCAGAAATGTCTAGAAGAAAAACAAGATCTGGTTTCTTCTCGATTTTAAGATTATGTAATATACATTGAATGCATAATATATATTAATATATCAGCACAATAAACAACAGAGGTCTTATTTACATTTGAACAGTACTTGCAGTATTCAAAATGCAGAGTTTACCACTTATTATACTTTAATAACACCCCTCTATTATTACAATTTGGGCACTTTGATGTCGGTGCACAATCATGGGCTAGACAATCACATGTATCCTTAACAAATTCTTGACTAAGTAGCAATCCACAAAATTACAAATCAACACATGTCCCACAAAAAGTATCCGTTCTGCGAACAATGTCATTTTCGGACTTCAGCGAGGACAGCGTGGATACCAGTTGTTCATACCAGAGATTACACTTAGTTTATATACGGAAAATATTTCTTCCTTGTGTGCGTAAATGGTACACAGGTATATGTCAAAATTAATCACACGCCCTTAGCCAGCTTTTTTGAAAGTCCCTGAATTTTGGGAATATTTGATACAGTTCTCCACCTGTGCGTGCATGGAATAAATTAAATACTTGCAGGGATTCAGCAGAAGAGCGGGGTAGCGTGGGCGGTTTGTTTGAAAAGGGGATTCTGACGAATACCTCGAACCACCACCACACCACCCTCGGCAACGGGCCTGCTTCATACTGTATCCATTAGGTAAACGCCATGGTCAAAGCTTCTAGCGAATCCAAACGTCGGCTGAGTCGACTAAATATTTTGAATATACACCGTTAGTCAGAAATTTTCCTTTCAGTTGCAAGTGTCAGGTGATTTCAATGCTAAGATAACAATGCAAATTAGTTATTTCTCATGCTGGAAACGACCTAATTACTGTATTTTGTCCTTTAGAGACAATCAACTGTACATATATTAAAAATCAAGTTCATAACTATTCAATAATTGTCTTAATTACTCTCTCCATCAATACATTCTCGCTGACTTGTAACAAAGGACACTCTCACATCCCAATTCCCTCAAGTTATCATTTTTGGTCATAGTTTCGTTCATATGTACCCTACATTCCAAAAGATGAAATCAGATGTTCATGATATACTGTAAGTCATTTGTAAACCGATACCAGAAAATATGTAATTGGTGTCAGAGACATTGAGATCTATATCTGTGTGACCTTTATGAGGTCACTCAAGGTCAAAACCAACAACCTCAAAAGAAACCCATGCAGTCGGTACTTTCCTATTAATGTTTAATAGTGACCATGATCCACTATTACATAGATGCAAGCTGGTTTTTCAGATTTCCTGTTATCCTAAAAGTAACAATGCTAACATGTACATGCACCCTTATCGATAATCTCTAATTTCCATAATTCATTAAAATCAGGAAATACTAACACCTTTATGTATTTAACAAACTCAATGGAATTCGAGTAGAGGTACATTGCACTAAATTTGAAGAGAATCAAACTTGTGCTTTAGGAGGAGTCAAAAATAGCGAAATCGCACAAAAATTCATTTTATGAAATTGGACCTATGTATGGAAAATATTGGATCGCCACCTGTGGACAAAAGTAAGGTGTAGGGGTCCTCAGAAGCGTCCCTATGTTAAAGCAATTGGCCTGGCGGTTTACGAGAATTCTTTTTTAAAGATTTGGCAAAAAAAATCATGATTTAAAAAATCACTGGATCGAGTCTTGTTAAATATACTTGATAGAACCCATCCCTACAGATAGATCCAAGTTTGAAGATGATCTCACCGACGGTTTTTAAGAAGTAATCGAAAATGAAATTATGGACAAAGAATGGATGCAGATCAAAAATTTTAATTGACATTCGCAGGCCATTCAGTTATTTTTGACCAATAAAAAAGGGATTATTATGATTGTTTGCCCCTGAACAAGTTCTTTCACTTTCACATAACACTTTAATATTCATGTAATTTATCAATATGTAGGCAAATAAGGTTTCCACTCTATATGCTTAGCAAAAATTAAATCATGTTTTCAACTTGTACTGAGTTACATCACCCAAAACTTCAACACATATTAAGTGACATATATGTGTCCTTTTTCATTTCAAAATGCACAAGACAAAGCACAAGGGACTGTTTTCATATCTGCCTCAAAATGAGTGATCATAAGTGCGGAGTATTGTGCGTGTACAGTTCTTGGTACCTGCGGGAAGAGCACATAACAATCCTGATCGTCTTGTTTGAATAGGCACCATGTTTTATCAGTCTTCTTTACTGTTTCGTTTTATGAGACTTTTTACTCCCAAAAGAGTAAGAATAAGAATAAGTTAACAAAATTCTTTGTTGAAACTCTTGTTAATGAAAGACAACTTCAAAATAATTTTATCGTATTCGTTCGCTATTTCAAATTTGCAAAGTGTTTTGTCTGAACGAAACGATCAATTTAATTCTTTTTTCGTGTATCTAACTTGCCTCATTTCCACACATGCGCCAAATTGAGAAAAAGAACGAACTTATGAATGAATGAAAGGAAGGTCGAGGGGAGAGAGAGAGAGAGAGAGAGAGAGAGAGAGAGAGAGAGAGAGAGAGAGAGAGAGAGAGAGAGAGAGAGAGTTATGTGTCCTCACCTGTTTGGAATATGCAAGTGTGGTCTGGGATAGATGTACTCAAAGCTGTAACCTACGTTTTAAATTATACATGGACTTGTTCCTAAGTATCCCTCTCAATTGTGGAGCAGCTTTGGTTCGGGTCAATCAAAAGTATAACTTACAGGCGAAGAAAATGGTGTTTGTAAATATTTCCTTCTATCAAAGGTGCGCGAATGGAATTTACTATCCAGACCAATTAGGAACTTTGATCACCTTGACAACTTTACAAGACAAAACCTAAACACAATGAGTTTACCAATATGGTGAAAAAATGGCTGTTATCCATGCCAGGATGAGGATGGCATGTATGCAACTGAACAGCGACCTTTACCGGTAAGATGTTGAAGAATCATCGTGCTCATGTGGAGCAAGTTCAGAGTACAGCTTTCGGTTTTGTTTTGTTTTGTTTTGGGTTGTTTTTTCAATGTCATAAATGTCTTGTTTTGAAATACTGTACATTCCAAAATATTAGATTTTGGATTGTAATCAATGATACTTCACTCTTCAGAATCGAATGGGAAGGTAATTCCTAAAGGGATAATGAAGATTTTTTTCATTAATATTTACATATAGGTACATTAAGCATTCGGGAAGATTTAAGATATGAGTTCGTGTATTAATTTGTTAGCGACCGGGTTACCTTGATTAAACAATTTTTTTATTCAATATCACACATCTTTTTTAATGGTCTGCCTCTTTGCTGTACTTAAATTGCGGCCATGTATGTCGCCTATATCTGAGCAACAGCATCCCGAAAATCTTAATGTTGTGCCGCCTTTGTATTTACAAACAACTTTAATGTAGGCTTGTTAGCCTGTCTGCTAATTGTTTGGGTATTTTTTACAAATAACATATGTAATTGTCGGAATGTCCGAAAGAAAGAAAGAAAGAAAGAGAGAGAGAGAAGGAAAGAAAGAGAGAGAGAAAGAAAGAAAGAAGGAAGGAAGGAAAGAAAGAAAGAAAGAAAGAAAGAAAGAAAGAAAGAAAGAAACAAAGAAAGAAAGAAAGAAAGAAACAAAGAAAGAAAGAAAGAAAGGATTGGTATTTTGATGGAGCCAATAGAGGTAAACAAACCGGAGCCTCTTCTGGGCACTTTTAAAAGATTGAAAAAGATTTTTATTAAATCAACTTGGTGAAACATAACTGAGTTTGCTTTTTGATGAGGAGATGGAGGTTTATGATACATGTATTTATCTTGTTGATCCATGCTACCTCAAAACTGTGAATAAAAAAGTGATCTACGAAAATTTATCCTCATCTATCTCGGTAAAATATTTATGTCTATATTTTAGGAAGGTACAATGTATTTATAAACAACTACAGAGTACCATATGTCTTTGCCGAGCTTCGAAAAAAGTTGCTGGTCCAACGTGTTTCTTGCGCAGTCCTGAATACAATGGGGATCTTTGCAAGATAATTTCGAGAACAGTCATAAGACGCATATAACTGCTATCCCAGGAGAAGACTGACTTGACTGAGAAGTCATGGAAAAGCTTTTAAGTGGGAACATTCTTTTAGCTTGGGTGCTTTTCCCGCTTCAGAAAACATGATTATTAAACTGCCTACACAATTAGGGGGACAAGTGGCACTTCATTCCTGCTCATATCCTGAGGGTTTACAGTGGGGCGTGGAGTTGCTGGGTTGATTTTGTTCGACTAATTCGTGTTAATAACTTGAAGGTGAAGCCATGTTCTTTGTGCCTTGCTGTGTCACAATAAAATTCCATATAAATTGAAAAAATGTTTTATTGACAAAACTCTGTAGCGCCTTTGTAAATTAATATCTATACCTTTAAGTCCATTTCACAAACATGTAACTCTCATTGTTTTTAATGTGGTGTATGCAACCTTTGGGTTGTTTTCACAACATCGCTGCTGGTGGACCCTGAAGCGGTTCTGATCAGCATAAGCAATATGTTCCCAATGAGGTACAGTTACAATAAATTAACCCCATATGCCCTTGTTGACAAGAGATGTGTTCCCTATGGTATAATTTTAACAATATCTATCGCGGGCATTTTCCACTCACGATCTTTGATGCCAAAGAAACATTATTGTGCACCCTTCCCATGCCCTACACACTTGTTTCTTTCTAATGAACACCGTATACTCGAAAGGTATCCCTAATTTCCCTCCCAAATTGAGTCGCCTCAGCTGTTGCAAAATTGGACGTGGGTTATGGTCACTCGTCCTTGAATGTGATTGGCTGCCGATGATAGGAGAGACGGGTGTTTTCCGCAAGAAAGGCTCCAGCAGACGACATTTTTAGCGGACAGGGCACAAAACGCGCGAAAGCTCACCACAGGTCCACGCAATATGAGATTCCCTCCACCTGCGCGGATTTGGTTGGAATTAATTCTCTGCAGCCAATATGGAAGATGTATCCCGTGACAGACTCAGCCAACGGAACTTGGCGAGAGTCATTTATTATCCCTGCTGGCAGGTTGCGATCCAAGTGGGCCCTCTTGGGCCGGACAAGCCAGTTCGGTCCCTGACACGTCGCCCGGTATTATGCCAAATGAGCGTCTGTCAGGCGCCAACAAGTCATGCACCACCGTTTAGCGTGCTTCAGCCTTCTTCTCGTAAAGATGTTTGGAATAACTTTCGGTTAATTTCTGTGCACCTGGTCATAAGCCCAGTTACAGCAACGCAAACATATGTTAATCCAACAAAAAGAGCCAAACGCCATTGAAAACTATTATCCTCGTCGATGAGTTAGACGTCTAAGGCCTTCGGGTCGGCGAGGTGCAATATCTTTGACACGTTGGTAGTCATTACTTATTTGTAATAATTCGAGCTTACACATACAAGGTAGAATTTTGACTCTGCCTATTCCCTTTTGCATCCGACTAAGTACTTATTGACGTACTTTTGACAGGATAAATAAATTGGACCTGTCGCAGATGCTCAACGAGCTCCTATTTACTGTGTTCATGTGACCTTACCTCGTCTGTATTATTATGACAGTATTCTTGTGACTTATGTTCTTTCGGGGTAGATCACACGTTAAGTTTGCCGATCCTGCAGGATCATTTACCAAGAAACCACACCAGGCTTTGGTATGCCTAAACTTTAGAGACAATAGGATCAAACTTGTCATGTGCTCAATGAAATTTACGATGGTAAAATAGGTAGACAAACGGATAGATAGATAGATAGATAGATAGATAGATAGATAGATAGATAGATAGATAGATAGATAGATAGATAGATAGATAGATAGATCGCATTAAGTCATGCTGTAGCTGCTCACGTGGAAGCTGCGACCCAATTTTTCACGCATCGTAAAAACACTGACGTCAGACGAAGCTCTTTAATTGATGAAACTTTGAAAGCACTTTCTATGAATAATATTTATATGCAATGGTCATCTTTAATCCAGGTATTTATCGGGGGGAAATGGGGATTGATGTAAGCTAAGCATACAAGAATTCGTGTTGCTTGATGGAATATAGACAAACTATCGTGAGCAGTTTTTACGGTCGGAACGAAATCAGTCTTGGTGGCGAAAGCCACGAACCGCTTGCGGCGAATGGTTTCCACCACCAAGATTGATTTAGTGCGATTGGCTTCAAAGCAAATGTGTCTTTGTGTTTTCAATGCTTGCATAGATTAAAATCCTACAGATTTGACTTTTTGCACCTTCAGCAAAATATATGAGAATTAAAACAATGGTCTTCCAGATGCTGAATTCATGCACATAACTCCACGGCTTGAAATAAAGAATTAATTTTACATTGCTCAATAAATCAATGCAAGGTAAGCCTTCAGCAGTCATTCAAATTTATGACTGAAATTGCAGCACAAACCCAATAAATGAAGGAATGAAAGAGGACGCTATCTCATTGAAATTGTTCTAGTGTCCATAATTAGCATAAATTAAAATTCGATAATTTTTCTTTGTGGGTCAGTTGGATACATCCAGAGCACAAACTTATGAATTGGAAGTAAGATTTGCACCTTTGAAGGTATTCAACCTTTAAATTTTCAAGAGCTCCTAATTCCAACTTCAATTCAAACTATTACGTGCGATGCACCGCAAACGAAAGTCGTGCAATTCTAATGCACGCAAGGTAGGGACATGTGAACAAGTTAAATGAGTAGAGGTGTCTGTCATGCCTGAGATTCTTAGGTCTGTGCTAATGTAGCTTCCAGTTAAGCTTTGATAGCACACAGACAGATTTGCTTTTGAAGTAAATACTTTCTTCCTTGTTTATTTATTTATTTATTTATTTATTTATTTATTTATTTATTTATTTATTTATTTATTTATTTATTTATTTATTTATTTATTTATTTATTTATTTATTTGTTCATTCATTCATTCATTCATTCATTTATTAATTCATTCATTCATTCATTTATTTATTTATTTATCTATTTATTCATTTACAAATTTATTTATGTGTAAATTTTGTTCTCAGTTTTTCTTCGACACTGATGTTCAGAAAAGTACCAAACTAGTCATGCTGATTGACCAAGTAGTGAAGTTGAGCTTTTTATTTGGAACATTCATGATGTTAACAATTGTACAAATGAAGGCCAATCAGATTTTTAAATGCTCCATATCTTCAAACTGTTACAAATAGACACAAAATTTCAAGTTGTATACAGATTTGTGATACCTGCCAATTTAATGGACTGTGACCAAAAGCTGTTGCATTTTAGATTATGCTAGCTAGCAGCACTTGAACAATTTAAAAGTTGGATATCTCCAACAAAACAATTTCAAATACAGGTACCAATCCAACTTCAATTTAAATGTATATGACATAGCCACATATAGTGAACCAGGAACTAAATCTGTTGCATTTTGATTAATGCAAATTGGGTGAATACACAAAATGTAAACCTCGGATAACTTCAAAAACTATCATATATATAGGTACCATTCCAAATTCAATTGATAGGTTTGTGACACAGTCGCACCCAATGAAACATGAACCAAAGTTGTAGCATCTTAATTCATGCAAATTATTCAAAGACACAAAATGTAAATCTGGAATAACTTCATTATTATAGATTTTGGTGGCCTTTCCACTTCAATTGGTGGGTTTTTGACGTAGTGACATCCAAGAAAACATGAACCAAAGTTGTAGCATTTAAATGTATACAAATTAGGACAAAACACAAAAAATTAAATCTTAAATAACTTCAAAACTATAATTGATAAAGGTGCCATTCTAACTTCAAGTGAAAGGTTATTGTTGCAGGAGTTAAATAATTACAGAATACGCAATCTTTACAGTTTTCTCGTCATGCAGACTGATTTGCTGACAAGCAAAACATTTTTCTTTTTAGTTCATCCTGGTATTTCATCTGATAGCCTCAATTATGGGATAAAGCAAATTATTCCTTTGAGTGGCACCTCGTCATGAGATGTTTCAGAATATTTTCATACACAATCGGCCCTGGAAAATATTAAAAGAATCTGTCTAGTTTGTTGACAATGGAAAACGTCCTAAAGAAAACTTATCTTATCAACAACAAAAATAGATTAAAGGCAATCGTGATTTTAAATGACCATTGCAGACATGTTTACTTCCCAAAGCGACCTTACAGAGTCTATCAAGTCAAAATGGCCAGGTGCACAGCAAAGTACTGAAGACGTCTCGGTCTTCTTAGAAAAAAGGGGGGTGTTACCTGAGTAAGCAGGTTCCAGTGGGATAGATAGATAGATAGATAGATAGATAGATAGATAGATAGATAGATAGATAGATAGATAGATAGATAGATAGATAGATAGATAGATAGATAGAGAGGGATAAATATACATACATACATAGACAGACAGACAGAAAGAACGAACGAAAGAAAGAAACAAACAAACAAACAAATAAACAAACAAACAAATAAACAAACAAACAAATAAACAAACAAACAAACAAATAAACAAACAAGCAAGCATAATTTATACCAAAAACGAATCGTCCCTACGCATGCAGCACAGTGGAACATTAGCCATGATATGATTTTGAACCACTATTGTGTTGAGGTTTTGGTTTTGGTTTTAGTTCTGGTTTTGTTTTTGCTTTTATCGCCTGCTCAACAGACCTATCTCCGTGTGTGTTGCTATTCCCCTTGATCAATATACAAAGCATGGTCAACTTGGAAGGCAAGTATCATTATTACTGGTGTGCAAATCGTAAGTGCAGATTCCATGTTGCCCATCATTATCATCATCATCATCATCATCATCATCATCATCATCATCATCATCATCATCATCATCATCATCATCATTACAGACACCATCAAGAAAACTAAGAGTAAATTGATATATCAAGCGACAAGTCATGCATTATTTCTCGGGAACTACTTTCAGAGGGCACAGTACGTTTCTGCATGAAGTATTTGAGCAGCATGGAACATGCAACGTGATACAGGAAGAGACCTGAAATGTGTCCATTTTTGGCAGAATAAATATTTATTTCAAATGGCTTCTCAAGCCTGTCTGCACTGTTTCAACTTAACTAAAGATAGTTTGATCATTACTGTCAATTAAACAATTTCGCGACTTTCAAGGTCCACTTTTTGACATTTGTCGCCTTCACTTCCGCTCCCATGAATTGGTACTTCCGGGGTGTGAGACGACCATATGGCTCATAACATAAATTGTACAACGACTGCTACTTCCGTCAAAAGTGCACCTCCATATGGGCGTTAATTTGTTTGTTTTACTTTGCTCCCAAAGGCCAGAGCTCACATTTTGGAAACTTTAGTACATCCGCTAATCTGTTAGATTTTTTCTTTCAAAGTTTCAATTTTTGCTTCTCGGGGTTTGAATTCTTCAGCATGAAAGGTTATAAAGTTACAGAATTTACCAACCTACCACAGATACGATGATGTTTAGGATAAAGAATATAAACCACAGTGCAGATAGTTTTAGAACGTCTGTTACTGGTCAAAGATACACCTGTACACAAAATAAAGAAACATAAGAATTCGGAGAAAATGATCTAACATTTGTAGAAAAATTTTACAACTACTTTTTTTTCTGCCAAAATGTATTAATTTGGGAATGTCAATTACATCACCTTGTCACAGGAAACTGTGCACTCAAAGTATGTAAGACTATATTGGAAAAATTCCAGATGCTCGTATACAGTATGTATTTTTTGTTGAAAATATGCTTGCATATTTATATTGTACGACGTATTGCTCCAAATTGAATTATTTCTTATCTTTCATCACAAGTAAATAATGTTTAGATCATCGAGCCATGAAAGAAATTACTTCAGAAATATCTGTTTTTAATTTTTTAAGGATAACAAATTAAGCAATGTATCAATCATAAATAGCAAATAATGAGATTTCTGTGCTGCTATTTTGCGTGCTTTTATCTGCTGCAGGCACACAGGGATAAACCAGAAGGAGAGATAGGATGGAGTGGGAGAGAAAAGAGACTGGCCATTACAAAGTGCATTTGATTTAAACAAGGCAAATTTATACCTGTTTCGGGAGAACTGTTATCTACGAAAAGCAAGGTATACCTTGTAGGATACATTTATAAAGCAGGAACTCGACGTGACATAACAAAACAAATTCCGTTTGTGATCAAAACGATGTGTCGCTCTGAGAGGTGTTCAAACTTTTCGGGTTTTTTTTCAACGCGTTTGAGCTTCCGTTTGCATGATTCTCTTTGATGAACACCAGTTGGTTTGTCTGAGCAGCACACGAAGCTCAATGTGTTCCAGTGGCGTGGAAAATTCATCAAGGTCCCTGCAATAGGCGACAAAACACTTCACATCTGCAGCAGAAGTTGCCAGTGACGCGTGTCAACTTTGGCCCAACAGATGGATGTATCCGAATTGCAGTATCAAGCATAAACTTTGAGCGGAATTTATGTTTTTATCCATTGAAAAAAAAAATAGATGGGTGGGTGGATATATGTGTACATGGATAGATGAACAGACAGTGAGACAGACAGACAGGCTGACAGACAAACAGATAGATAGATAGATAGATAGATAGATAGATAAATTGACAGACAGACAGACAGACAGACGGGCAGACAGACAGACAGACAGACGGATAGATAGATAGATAGATAGATAGATAGATAGATAGATAGATAGATAGATAGATAGATAGATAGATAGATAGATAGATAGATAGATAGATAGATAGATAGATAGATAGATAGATAGACATACAGACAGATAGATAGGTAAACAATAAAGTATTTGAGGAAAACGAAGAAATCTGTGTTCATACAGACTAAATTGTATTTTTGGGTACGTTTTACAGGAACGATGTCCAAAATAACGAATTCAGAACCTCAGTTTAAAGCTTGAAATAAAAAAGCCTGAAAACTCAAAAACCTGAAAAATAGGCACGTTTAAAGTATTTGAATTGTGTCCGAGTGGTCTGTGGTTTCCACTGTGGCTTTACAGTTTTTCTTAGTGGCACATTTCAAGTATAGGCAATTTTTTCCGTACTGTGGAAAAGGGAATAAATACACTGTTCCTGGTTTATGAAGAAGGGAAGATACAGCTTGAATATTTTTATGGAGACCTTCCAGAGCACGCCTCTAAAATGGCAGTCTCCTCCCTTCACACGCTGACTTATATTCTGGATAAACCTGTCAGTATGCAATAGAGACATAAATGGGTTCTAAATCATTGACGATAACTCGTGTATCTTGAGTAAGTTTAGTCTTTCTCTTGATTACGGGCTAGTTCCATATCGAATGTTTGAACTAACCCCAATTACTCCATTAGCATATCTACTTAGACTGATATTGTCCAAATGAGGTCCTGGTGAATTTTTTTTCCTCGTTACTTTCCTGTAAAACTGTACACCTTTTTATCTACAGAATTACAATTTTGCATTCCCACTATGATTTAGATTCATTTTGCTTGTGGAGATGATATTCTGTATGATGGGAAAGGTCAACTTTCGTTGCAAACTGGTAATAATTCTGAAATGAACGTGAATGGTTATCGTCTACTAGCAGACAAATAACACGTGATGCACGTGATGTGAGAAATATATCACATGATGGTATTACAAACATTTTTTGCGTCGTAGCAATCCGCCACAAGAACCCGTGTATGCTACATTCAAGGAGAATAACTACACATGTAATACGTTAAAATATGTGGGTTTTTTAATTTTTTGTTTTTGTTTTTTGTGTATCACCAAATCACTTTTGCCTCATGCGAAATCTGATTATTTAGGAAGTTTTTTTGCCGTAATATCTTGTTTGTGAAGCATCAACTTATGGTACATCATTTGACACATTTTTCTGTCTTGTCATCACAAAAGTGCTTTTGAGTAAACTTTGTTCCTTCCTTCAACCAACATCAATTCATTCAATCAAAATTTTAAACGCACTATAACGAATAGCACCAGATGCATGTTGTTTGCGTGTGTTGGTTAAAATACGACTGAGAAAACACTTTTGATCAGCAAGTCCAAGATGTCAAATATCTAGGGTTAATTTCTATGCAACCAATATTACTTCAATGTTTAGAGTTTTAATTAAACTCCTATAAAAGCTGATCCGGATTTGGAGAAATTCATCCATCAGAGTTCACTTAAAATTCTATATATTAAAGTAATATTGGTTGTAGTCGACTGGCAGCATGTGAAAACGCTGAGAAGACAGGTGCAATAAGGTTACTATTTATTGCGCCGTCATATGTCGTCGGCTTGTGCTGTGTTTCAAAGTTGTTTTACCGCCACCTCTTTGAAACTTGACCTCGTAGTAAAGATGTTATCGCATTCGGCGTGTTTGCTAAATTTGTACGAATTTTTAGCACGACAGGCGATGAAATGTGACTTTTTCAACTTGTATAAGTTAAGCATATCTCATAAATCACTTTTGAATATTTCAGTCCCCAAATAAAATAAATATAAAAATTATAAAGAAAAAATAGAGGAGGTATTAAATACTCGGAAACAAAATCAGACCTGATAAGTTTTTATATGAATGCCGGAATAAAATAACAGAAATGGGTGTGCACTCTAAACTTAACATAATAAAACAGACTGTAGAACTCAATTTTTTTATGAACTCCTTTCTGGTTGCCGACAAAATAAGATTATGCCTCAAAATTTGCAAGTAAGCGTTGCTGGTTCATGCAAGGCAGGCACTCAAACGCTCAGCAATTATGCAACTTTCAGGACGCAAACGCGGAAAGTGCGCACATCAAATAAAAAAAGCCATGATTTCCATGAACAATTTATTGCTGTAAGAACATGGAAGCATTGCTGGTCGATGTTACTCTTATCATCCCCGAGAACATACTTGGGCCCGACTTGATAAGTTTTGCGTTTACAATCATTTAGGCTATATTGCCCAGAACTTGCGAACGTGTAAACATACGCTATTGCACTTCTCGATTGTGATTTTCAAAAGAACTGTTTGAACGTATTTTGCTATTTGAACACTACTATAGGAGTAAATACGTTAAAAAAATAGCTGCGTCACTGTAATGTATGAAGTATAAAGCTCAAACCTTAGGGTTATATGCGATGTCCAATTCCAGAAGGTACATTTTTTAAATGTCGTTAATTTGATTACTTGATACTTCTGGAGTTTTTTGTGTTGTGTATTTGCGGATGCGTCATCATTTGTTGTGTATTTGCGGATGCGTCATCATTTTCTGACAAAAAATACACCCGTGATGCTGTGCTGATTACGTCAAACATGTATAGCGTTTAGTCGAATAGGTAATATCATCGAAATCAAGAGGGAACTAGAAAAGATGATTTGCTGCATAGCAAATCAGTGTCTGTGTCTTCAAAGCATACTGGTATGGCAATGTACAACTATTCCATAACACAGGAGTTGAAGTTGGAATGGCATCTCTATCTATAATAGCTTTGAAGTTATTCAAGATTTAAAATTTCTAATGGTGCTATTAAGCATAATTTTAATTGCTACAACTTTTATTTTTAATTCATTAGCTGCGCAATGGTCAACAACCCCCTAGTAGAAGTTGGAATGACATCTCTATTATAGTGTTGAAGATATTCAAGATTGAAAATTTCGAATACTGCTAATTAGCATAGTTTAAATTGCTACAACTTTTGTTTTAGATTCATTACATGCACAATGGTAAAAAACCCTAGTAGAAGTTAAAATGACATCTCTATCTATAATAGTTTTGCAGATAGTCAAGTTTTAAAATTTCAAATGCCTCTAATTTGCATAATTTTAAACATCTTCATTCCTCTGTATAAAACGGTCAAAGTCCTTGTATGGAAGTACAATCATGCCAAGTTTGGAGTTTTAATGTATAATATTGTCGGAGAAAAGTGTCGGACAAATTTGCCGGTAAAGAAGAAAGAAAGAAAGTAGAAAAGAAGATTTACTTCAAAGCAAATCTGTCTGAGTGCCTTCAAAAGTTGTAAATATTAAATGCTACAACTTTGATCCTTTGATACTACACATAACATTAAGCTTATAGCTGGACACAAATTTGAAAGTCCAAATGACCTTGACCTTTGATTTTTACAGGTCCCATGTAAATTGCGCAGTGTTACAATACCCAAAATTTAAACCCAACATGAACCAAATCGGACGAAAATTGACAAAGTTATGGCAAGATGAAACTTTCAAAGGGCCAAATGACCTCGACCTGTGCCCTTTCGAGATTACATGTTCTTATGAAAATGTGCAGTGTTGCAATACCTACAATTTGAGTCCAACATGATTAGAATTGGATGGAAATTGGCCAAGTTATGACTGGATGAAACTTTCACAGGTCCAAATGACCTTGACCTTTGACCTTTAGAGGTCATATACAAATTTAAAAAATATGCAGGTTTACAATAGCTACAATTTGAGCCCAACAGGATCAAAATTCCATTTAAAATTTATCAAGTTATGGCTAGAAGAAAGCCACCATGGAAAGTGGCCTTTCACCTTGAAATGACCTTTGACCTTGAGATGACCTCTACCTGAAGTGAACCTTGACCTCAAATGACATTTTGGCTTAAATTGACCTTTGACCTTGACATGACCTTGACATTTGAGATGACCTTTACCTTGCTATGATTGAACTTTTTATACATTCGGAACCACATCTACTATAGTATATAAGATATTGAAGATTGAAAACTTTAATTAGCCCGCATTTACATAATTTTGAAAAGCATGACCTCTTATTATAAACAGGCCAGACTTTGTCTATAGAAGTGTAATTGTGCCAAGTTTGGAGTTTCTACATGGAATACTTTTCAAATGAAATGTTGGACAAATTTGCCTGTAAAGAAAGAAAGAAAGAAAGAAAGAAAGAAAGAAAGAAAGAAAGAAAGAAAGAAAGAAAGAAGGAAAGTAAGAAAGAAAGAAAGAAAGAATGAAAGAAAGAAAGAAAGAAAGAAAGAAAGAAAGAAAGAAAGAAAGAAAGAAAGAAAGAAAGAAAGAAAGAAAGAACTGGGTTCATCAGTACAAATCCTGCTGTTGTGCTGACTGTCTGACCTGCAACACAATTCAGGATTTTCCCCCACAGGTGGACCACTATGCCCAGTGGTTTTATCACCTCCAATGCCTAGAGAAAGCCCCTTTGATGGGGTAAGACTACTTGATTGCTTAGTTTTAACACAGGCACTTGCCACTGAGCAAGGTTTACATGGTAACATAACATGAATATCTCAGCTGAACAAGTTTAAGTATGGAAAGAAAATGGCCTCTAACCTACTATTGAAACCTTTTATAAAATGTTAAACTTATAGCAATAGGTTAAGACTAGGACACCTGTGCATGTGCGAGTGGTCAATACACAGACACTGTATGAGGGTCTCATATATTTTGCCTGTAAAGGGTTTCTAACATCTTCATATTAAAATGCATGGTACATTACCGGTATTGACTGGCATACTTAAAAAAAAAGTTTTACAATTTATGTTGCAATACCTCAAATTTACTTTGAAGAAGTTTTACTTTTAACATGCATTATCCTATAGGTCTTGGACCAGTAACCTAGGCTTACTGCATTTACATGTTAAAATAGCGACATTTGCTGGCTTATTTCTCCTATTTGAAACGTAAAATCACAACTGCCATTGATTTCTACTTCAAGTTTGAACCGGTGGCAACAAGTTAAAACCACGAAAATGGGGGGGGAGGGTCATGTGATTGGATTTTTTTTACAGGTGCATTTGTGTACCTTACCTCTATGATTGACTGTTCTGCGCCAAACATGTCTCCAAACATACAAAAAGCTATCAAATGATTTAAAATATATCTAGAGTAGCAGCGCCTTTTTAAAACTCACAGTTTATAGGTATTTTTCTATCCAAAATCATGATCGGACTTAATTTGGGATGATCTGCTCCTGTGATATTAACATCCAATAGACACAGCAACAGTATTCAGTGCTCGATCAAAAGTTGTGGATCAGTTGACCCGACCTTGAGGGGTTACTGGTCCAAGACCTATAGGTCTAGATCCAGAAAGGCGCTGCTACTCTAGAAACATTTTAAATCATTTGATAACTTTGTGTATTTTTTGGAGACAAATGATTTAAAATATTTCTAGAGTAGCAGCGCCTTTTTAAAACTCACAGTTTATAGGTATTTTTCTATCCAAAATCATGATCCGACTTAATTTGGGATGATCTGCTCCTGTGATATTAACATCCAATAGACACAGCAACAGTATTCAGTACTCGATCAAAAGTTGTGGATCAGTTGACCCGACCTTGAGGGGTTACTGGTCCAAGACCTATAGGTCTAGATCCAGAAAGGCGCTGCTACTCTAGAAATATTTTAAATCATTTGATAACTTTGTGTATTTTTTGGAGACATATTTGGCGCGGAACGGTCAATCATGGAGGTAAGGTACACAAATGCACCTGTAAAAAAAATCCAATTACATGACCCCCCCATTTTCTTGGTTTTAACTTGCCGCTACCGGTATAAACTTGAAGTAGAATGCAAAGGAAGTTGTGATTTTACGTTTCAAATAGGAGAAACAAGCCAGCGAATGTCGCTATTTTAACATGTAAATGCATTAGGCCTAGGTTACTGGTCCAAGACCTACATGCTCACAAGTGTCCATCCCCACGATGCCCTCTCCAGTCAGCTGGAGGTGAGAAAATTCTTTGCTTTGTTGTTGCTGTGTTTCTCTTTGCATTACTGTAAGTTTATATCATCTCCCTCGGATCGGCCAGATTGATTTGTTCCTCTGCTCACTTCAACTGCAGTGGGCTTAATAAACACGTTTAAAATGAATCTTGCCAAATATCATTGTATGTCTCCTGAAAATTCCAATTGTAAATCACGACTATTTTTAAACAATACAGGATACTGATAAATGCCATTATTGCAGCTTCTTCGTACACCCTGGTTTAATACGTAATGATAAAGTGGTGTCTTCTATGGGTTTTTGCAAGCGTATAGTCATATTCCTGTATCCTGTACAGACCAATCCTTTGATGCTATTTCTGCATTCCTTCAAAGACACTGCTTTCTTTCTTTCTTTCTTTCTTTCTTTCTTTCTTTCTTTCTTTCTTTCTTTCTTTCTTTCTGTCTGTCTGTCTGTCTGTCTGTCTGTCTGTCTCTCTTTCTTTCTTTCTTTCTGTCTGTCTTTCTTTCTTTCTTTCTGACTTTCTTTCCTTCTTTCTTTCTTTCTTTGTTTCTTTGTTTCTTTTCTCTTTCTTTCTCTCTTTCTTTCCCCCCCTCCGAATTTTGTCCACAGTTTCGACGCCGCGATATAGAGAAACTCATATTTTAGCATCATTATGGCTTTATGCATCACACATTGTATCCGATGTGGAAAGGTAATGATGTTGAAAACTATAGACATGAGAGAAATTTGAAAATTTTAGAACCTGAACCTCTTAAAAACTGCAAAAAAGGATGAAATTGAATAACTGCTCCTGCATCGAATGAGTAGTAAGCTAAAACTGCATCAATGGACATGAGGGATAGTATGGCATAGTAAAGAAAATTCACTTATTTTCACGTGTATATGTTTCTTCTTTTTCAGTTTTAAACACTTTTATAATTTAAGTTTTATTTTCATTAATTTGCACAAAGTTCCCATTTAATGTTATAGCCTAATGCTTTTTTTTTGCCATCAACAAAATAAGCAAAATTAAGAATACGGCTAAAGAAAAAGAATTGGCAATATATTTATCCTGTATATTTTGGTTCAATTGTGAGAAACCAAATGCGTTGCATATATAAAAATCCGTTCTGCTATAGTAGTTGGGCAGGAGGGGGGGGGGGGTCCCCATGCACCCTATTGCTACATTTTTAAACATACATATTCCTAATCCTCAAGATGCTTAGTTTACGATTTTTTGATGTTCCCAAGTCGACATTTTGTCCCATGAGTCTCTTTGGCGGCCATTTTGGTGGCCATATTGGATTTTCGACAAAAGTCGATCATAATCATAACTTTTGAATGAGACATTGTATAGAGACAAATGACCCCATTTTTCTGTGTAACCTTGCCATGGAGAATTGATACAGGTAGTTACCTTTTTTATTTGAACAAGCTTTATACATTTAAACTAAACAAAATGTGAAATATTTTGGAAATGTTGGCAAAATCCTGCATGGGGACGTCCATTTCTTCTTTAACTAGAAGGGGCAATAATAACTTGCTTTTTAGGCATATATGTGTATCAGTGGAACGGTTCATAGTTTGGACTTTATTACGTAGATGGTTCGTGTACTCCAGATTATATGATCTGGAACAGGACCGATGGAAATTGGCCTCCTGAGCCAACAGGTCTTTTCCTTGTACCATGCGATGTAGAGAAACTAGTCCAAGTTCTAAGGCTCTGGGCTGAATCTGCTTCCATGTTGGTTCCTTAAAGCCTCCATCCATATCTTTGAATACTGGGAACTTAATACAACGTTCAGTTCTTCCAGACCCGTTCACTTCGAGCCTTCCACAAAAGATACAGTCTGGAGCGAATGGCTTTAGGACAGAGGATGAAGGTTGTTTACGAGGTGAGTGTGATGTCGAGGCATCATCAGAAGTGGTAGTACACTTCAAACGTTTCAGGTTTTTAGTAAAGTTTTGGTAGCAGCCTCGATGGTAACCAACCAATTCTATCTAAATCTGCACCAGACAGAGAGTCGGGAATGTGTGCACAGACATCCTCCATACAATAAGGTGAGTCTCGAGGCTCAGCAAGACGTCTGTCACGAATACTATGTAGCTGAGTCAACTTTTCAGGGGCAGACCCCTTGGCCTGACTCAGTGGGTGAAATGTAGGTGCTCTATACCTGTCACATGCAAGAGACAAATTGCAGGGGGGCGCTTCTGTGGTATCTCTGACCCACCACCACCACCACAATATACATGTACCTGTACTATATGGTCAACATGACCAAGCAAAATATAGTTCCAGCTGCTTCTACAAAAAGCACAGGAAAAAATACAGAGTGCAATAGTCAATAGATCATGCAATGCAAAAACATCCCCAAAACATATAAACACACATATACATATACAGTAAAACCTCCACTATCGAACACCTCCGACGAGTGAACACCTCACACTTCTGAACACTTTTGTTCAGTCCCAAATGTTTACATGTTATTAAATAGGCACCTGGGTGTTCCCGGAAGCTCATAACCTCTAACTACCAAACACCTCTCACTTCTGAAAACCGAACACCTTTTTTCGGTCCCAAAGCCACAAATGAACCTGCCACTACCGAACATGTGCTTTCTCTGTGAGCCGTGACCAGGCCAAAGGTCAGTTGCTGGTTGTTTGTCACTAAGGATAAAAGCTGGCACACTTTGTGCATGCTGGGCCAACACAGGAAGGTTGACAAGACATGTTTTTGCTATGCCTTGCTTCCCACCCTGTCTCTGTGGTTAACAGATCACACCTTGGTTGGTACAATTTATCAAAATTATTGTTTAATCTTCTGTGAAAGAGTGCCTTAGCTTAGAAATGACTTTGGTTAGAATCTCTGCTGACCAATCAGCCATCAAAACCAGCAGCCCATTGAGTAATCTAAGCAGGCAATTGAAAATCCTGAATGCTGAAGTGTCTCCAAATACAGTGGAAACTGTATTATTTTCATAGCATTTTAGTGTGATATTCCACCGTGCTCTTGACTGTATTTGATTTTACCAAGTCACACATTGTCTTAATAAGTTGACATGTTTGAGTGAAACTGGTTGTGACTGAAACAATTTGATGTTTTGATAGCAAGAAGTGGGACAGTACAGATGTAAATTGTGTTATTCGCATACATCATGTGCACGTAGTGTCATTTGTGTGAAGAATGAATGGATAATTTTGCTGAAATAGCAATACACACTTATAATATTTCAAGTTTATAACCCATCAGCTCACTACCAAACACTTTCACTCGGTCCCCAGGGTGTTCAGCAGTGAGAGGTTTTACTATATATATATATATATATATATATATATATATATATATACAGAGATACATATACATGTATACTTCCATTCATAAAAGTAAACACACATGTATGCCTAAAAAGCAAGTTATTATTGCCCCTTCTAGTTAAAGAAGAAATGGACGTCCCCATGCAGGATTTTGCCGACATTTCCAAAATATTTCACATTTTGTTTAGTTTAAATGTGTAAAGCTTGTTCAAATCATAAAGGTAGCCACCTGTATCAACATTCCATGGCAAGGTTACACAGAAAAATGGGGTCAGTTGTCTCTATACAATGTCTCATTCAAAAGTTATGATTATGATCGACTTTTGTCGAAAATCCAATATGGCCACCAAAATGGCCGCCAAAGAGACTCATGGGACAAAATGTCGACTTGGGAACATCAAAAATTGTAAACTAAACATCTTGAGGATTACGAATATGTAAGTTTAAAAATGTATCTATAGGGTGCATGGGGACCCCATTTTCCTACTAGACTATAGCGGCAACAGAAAGTCGGGTTTGCACTCCTTTATCATTTTTTTTCTCAGTCTTTTTTTAAAGCCCATATATATAACGGAGGATCCCGTTATAACGTTCCACTGTCCCACTTGTTTACAAAAATCTGTGTATGTTTCCCTGAAATATACATTATTGAAGCAAACAGGTCAACATATATATATATATATATATATATATATATATATATATATCATCGTCAAGACACAATGCGCAGGAACGGTATACAAATGGCAAACACTGTACGTAAGTCAAGCCCCCCCCTCCCCCCATTGCAATATAATGGGCAGCTTGTCTTTTTGTAGAGTACATTTAGACTTAAAAATAAATACTTCTGAGAAAGTAAAGCATGCATACACGCATAAAAAAACCCCAAAAATATAACAAACCTGCCCTGTCACTGACAAAATTCCAAATAAACCAATAAAGCCTGCATATGGTTTTATTTATGCCAAAGAAGTCAAAAGTCTTAAACATGACAGTAAATTCTATATTCTTCAATTCACGTTTTATTTCCACACTTTCGATGAACTAGTTTCCCCTTCTCGTGTAAGGGAATGAACGACATGTCTATGAAGGAGAGGATGTTTCCGGATAAAAGCTGGTTTGATCTTTGTTTGCCTGGCAGATGCTCTTTTGTACTTAGAAAAACTTGACTTAAAAGTTATGGATACATACTGCCAGACAAAATTTGAGCATAATATTATGATATGCCACATAAAATAAGTAGAAACACACACACACACGCACACACACACACACACACACACACACACACACATACACACACACAAAACACTTTTTTGTGTTGGCTGTGGCACTTTTGAGCACAGTTACGGTGGACACGTTTTGACTGGACGAGAGGGTCAAACCCAAGTGTGCACTTTTAACCCCGTGGACAAATGTTGATTTTATTTCCCACTGTAGTCTATATTATCCCTGTGGAGTTTAAAGCAGAAGAAAAGTTTTTGAGGGAGAGAGACAGACGGAGAAAATGAGTGAGGCAGGATAATATTTTGTGTCAAAGTGCTCTGAAAGTTTTAGGTGGTCACGAGATACAACAACATAGGCTGTGGACAGAGTAATGCATTTTAACGTACATGCATAAATAGAAAGCTAGATACAGGACTGGTATCTCTGCATCATTGACTTATGCTAGTAATTCCGCTAATATTAAAATAGTATTTTCTTGATCTGGTATGAAAATTGTTTCATTTCTTTACATAGAACAAAATTCATAAGTAAAACAATTGTTACTTTCTTTTCATTCACGAGACCCAGCAAAACCAGTTAAGCTGGTAGTAAAAAAATGGATTTTATCAAGTGTATAATTTCAAAGTGGGGGTGGGGGGCAGGTCCCAAGGACGTGTAACATTTGTAAACTTGTGGAAATGTCTATAATTATGCAAGTCCCTTTCACATGTGCAAATAGCAAATATTTTTCGCACGGTAATCTCAAAAAATGTTATATTCACGCTGCCGAAATTGAATATCTTAACTTTACTTTAATTGATAGGGGTGTGATTACAGTCCTTGTTGAGATTTCCCTTGGTTTGTACAGGTGGTCTAGTTGCAACTGTTTATTTTATTATCACTGGGACTGAATATAAGGCCCCAGCTTGTTTCCACTTCAGTTATACACTGGCGGGTGGTTTAACTAGGATAAACTGTCCAGCCAGAAAGGGTACATATTGGTTCAGGGGTAAGTCGAATTGTTCTTATCTGAACCTGTACTATACAAATTTAGTAATTATGGTTTGTTTGACAGGGGTTCTTCTTTCATAACGAAGCTCTGCATTTATAAGCAAAACTTCACGTATTTAGCTAATTCATCATTTGCCACGTTCTTATTTATTCTTTATTATGTGGGTTGTCTTTGCTGAATATTTAGCTTAGACAAGGAGCCGCTACTCAGAGAGACATGTACGGGTAAAAGGCTCCGAAACATGTTGAGTAGTTACCCGCTGAAGACCCTTTAATTTATTTGGGCTGATACAGCCTATGTCAAAATTTTACAGAGGAACGTGTGCAATATAGACAATAGTAATTCCATATGTATACAGGTTAGACAGGGACAGGTTAGCTTATGGAGAGTAAAGAGTTCGAACTGCGGAATAGGATATTGACTACTAGGAAGTGGTTCTGGGCAAAAAGACACAAATACAATTCAGGATTTTCGCATTTTCGAACTGGACTCCTATTCATTTCAAAATGTCCGTCCTTTGGATTTTAGTTGAGTTTGTTTGTTTTGTAAGAGAGTTCAATTTAGCTCAATGCAATCGGCGTTAGAGTGATTTATGTTCAGGTGGAACTATTCGAGCCTAACCCTTCAAAAATAAAGCAAAATTATATCAACATACCCAACACATGTATTTTTTTCAGAATTATTTCTGTCAAAAAATACAAAGTGCATTACTGGATGAAATCAACATTGCAATTCATCGAGAGTATGGTCTTGTGCGTGATGTTTTCCTTCGTCTTAGTCTGTGAAATCAGTCAGGAAAAGATTCAGGACTTATTTTTTATATACATGTACCTATTTATCAAACGACCGCTATTACTAAGATATATGCCAATATGCCAGTTTGATTTTTCAAGGTCAAAATGAACGACATGAATAGACACCTCATAGGTATTTTACTTTTGATGTTTAATATTGATATTAACCATGGCTCCATGATGCACGATTATCGAGATATAAGCCACTAAGTCGGCTGACTTTTCAATGTCAGTGCAGGTCAAAGTTAACACAAAAAGAACTAGAAAGGAAGATTTGCTTTAACAAATATGTTTGTTTGCCTTCACAAGTGGTAAATATTAAATGCAACTACTTTTGTCCTTTGGTGCTTCATATTCCATTAAGCTGAAGGCTAGATGATAATTTGCCAAGTCCAAATAACCTGGACCTTTCAAGGTCACATGTAAATTACAAAAATGTACAGTGTTGCAATATCTACAATTTGAGCCCGACATGACTGAAATTTGGTGTAAATTGACTAAGTTATGCATGAATGAAAATTCAAAGGCTCAAATAACCTTGACTTTTGACCTTACAAGGTCACGTGTAGATGAAAAACATGAAGTGTTACAATTTTCCTTTTTAAGCCCAACATGAACTAAATAAGATGAAAATTATAGCGTTCGAGAAGAAATGAACTTGACATGACCTTTGACCTTAAAGACCTTTGACCCTGACCATGATGCAACCTTTGACCCTTGGCATAACCTTTGACCTTGACATGAGAAATGACCTCTTGCCTTGACATGACCTCTTGACCTTGGCATGATATTTGACTTTCACAGGACCTCTGACCTTGAAATGACCTTTGACCTTTCACCTCGACATCATCTAAGATTGGAAGATATTCAAGATTTAAAATTCAGAATGCCCCTAATTTGCATAATCTTTAACATATTTTTCCTCTTTTTTCAAATACAGAAATTCATGTATAGATCTATAATCTTGTCAAGTTTGAAATTTCTGAGTGTAATAGTGTTTGAGAAAACTGGTGAACACAATTTGGTAGTAAAGAAGAAAGAAAGAACTCTTGGAAAAAAAAGGATGTCTGTTTTGGCACACAGACGTAATTTTGGTGGAAGATCAAGTCCAAGTACGCTCCCACCATGGCTGAAGAGGATCCAACCTACAGTTTGGGAGAACAAGCCAAGAAAAAAAATTACAGTGCCACCTGTTAACCATAATCTATATAAAATCTAGGAGGGCAAAGAAGTATTCCTGTGTAACTTCAAGACAATGGGCCAAGTGATTTTGGAGAAGAGATTTTTTAACACTTTACCAAAAAAATTAACCTGTTTTTTTTAAAATAATCACTGGGGCAATGCGTTTAAACAAATTTGGTAGAGATCCACCCAAGGTACATCCTCACAAAGTCTACTGTCAGTCTCGTCGATGGTTTTGTCGAAAAGTGAATTACTGTTGGAATCTCCGTTCATTCGCATGGTAATCCATGGAAATGCATGTATTTACAGACAAGCAACCAAATTGAAAAAAATGTTACAAATCAGGGATCTGAAGTACCACCACTAAGTGAAATTTGTTTGAGCCTCCCACGACATACATTTTCACCAAGTTTCAGAACCATCTGAGTGACACTTTTCGACAAAAGAAAAAATAGCGAAATCACGCAAAAAAATGCGTTTAAAAGTAGAAAATTGCAGCGCCACCTGATGAACAAATGAAAGTCTAGGAGTCCCAGAAGTTTTCGTATGCAATTCTGAAGCAATTAGACTTGGCGGTTTTACAGAAGGAGATATTTCAAGATTTTGCCAAAAATGAACAAAAAAATCTTCATAAGAAATCCAAAAATCGCAGCACCATGACTATTAAGAGAGAGAGAGAGAGAGAGAGACAGACAGAGACAGACAGAGACAGACAGAGACAGAGACAGAGACAGAGACAGAGAGAGAGAGAGAGAGAGAGAGAGAGAGAAAGAAATTTGGAAGAGACCTCCTGCTCCCGGTACATCCCCACCAAGTTTGCAGTAGTTCTGGCCAGCGGTATTGGAGATGTCAAAATGTAATTGTTGACAGACGACGGACGAACGACGGACGTAGTCCCGTCCTATCAACTCAGCTGACTGACAAACTAGCTAAGATAAAAATGTAAAGTACCAACTTTTGACAAATGAGTTTTCCACTACCTTAACCAGTGTAATTATACACACACACACACACACACACACACACACACACACACACACACACACACACACACACACACACATATATATATATATATTGATTTTGATTTTGTTTCAGTCTTATATATTACGCACGTATATGCGAAATCTGGACATGCATAGGTCACCATATACAAAATCTGCAATCAGCAATGGCACACATCGTTTCAATCGGGTAAAATGAAGTCGAAAGTGCTGACTGAACTCCTTCCCTTATGATCCAGTTAATACTATCCTGAAAATATGACATAGAATCCAGATTCAAACTCATCTTAAAATGGCCTTCCATTCAGATACTAGAATGCCTTTAGCTCAAAAGAATTTTAGTGATCTAGGTGAAGAACTTTCCTCGATGACAATTGCCAAAGCAGGCCGAGGAAAACTCTTCACCCGGTTTATGATTTAGCTCTGGCAGAGTTAGAACGACTACTTACTTCCATACCTTTTTTATGTGCATACGTACGGAATCCGACATTTTTTTCATATCTAGCCAAAATGTAAGCAAGGGTTAAATGAAAACTTTGTTGTGAAGTTGGACCAAAATTGGAGTTATTTATTGAGATTGAGCACGTTGGTACGTGCATAAATATCTATATGTAAGGAATGTATCTATATCATGATTCAAATTTGCTTAACTTTTCTCGTGGTAAGCACCAACAAAAAAGTTAATTATCTTCAGCGGTTGTCCATCACACCCAGAAACATTTATCATATCCTCCTTTTTATCTCCTGTTTATGTGTACAGATTTTGCACACAGCAACACGCTTTGGGTCAAGTGTAAACGTAGAACAAATAGGATCTGACACTGGTGGTTACCGTGTTAGCCATAAAATAAACGTTTAATCAATTTGTTGAAAATTGATCATTATCTCACACATTTGATAATTATCTCTTTCAGCTGATAACTATCTCTTCCACTTATGTGTCTTTCACTATACATACTGTAAAATGTTCACATTTAAATGACCTAAACTGCTCACACCTTAAATGTAATTTGCCAATAAAAGCCCAATAGTATGACAGTTAGTCATGGTATTTTGTCAGGGAGCTGCACACGGAGGCTAAAATTGATGTTAGCAGTGAAATGCTAACAATAACAGTTAATAGCAAATACTCGGACACACACATACACACACACACACACACACACACATATATATATATATATATATATATATATATATATATATATATATATATATAATGTCTGTTTCTCCTTATAAATACCAACTTAAATACTAAGAACGTATGCACGATTGGGATATAATTAAGGATTCAAACGGATCTGTACATTGTTGGTCTTAATTGGAGATTCTAATATATGCACATATATATATATATATATATATATATATATATATATATATATATATATATATATATATATATATATATATATGTGTGTGTGTGTGTGTGTGTGTGTGTGTACATATATATATGTATTTATACCTGTGTGTGCATGTGTGTTATAAAATAAATGCAGGGTTTCACGTTTCGCGTTGAGGTCAAAAACAAATCAAAATAATCGCTGATTTAAAAAATAAGTAAAAAAACAAAAAAACAATATTTCCACTACGATGTCTAACCAGCAGTACAATGTTTTCAGTTTACAAGCACCGACCAAAAAGTTTTACTTATTTTTTGCAGTGTGTCACGCGATTTCTCGGTAAGTTACTGTTTTTTTAGTGACTCATTATTTTAATAGTGTGATCCTGGATATTAGTTACCAGCGGGGCATTAATTTGTTTTCAAATCAAAACTAAGTGTGCTCGGTTTCTAACCAACTAGGTGGATTTCCCTGATCCTACAGGCTCTGTTCAGCAGGTAACGAGCCCGACTCACAAAATGCATTTAATTTCTACGCCCAGGAAAAAATGTCAATGGTGTAGAGTGAATACAGGAATCCGTCACTTTTAGGAAATGTACATTTTATTCTTCATTACCATTACAAATGAATACATTTTTCACACGCATATACTCTATTTACATGGAAGATTTGCTGATCATGATACCAGGGGTTTTGCATCCAGGAGACTTACACCAAATGAATACGATATGATAAACTTTCAACTGTAATTCTACTTCCTCTCTGATTCATACTTGTGTAGGACTACTCTCAGTGGAATAATTCAAAACAGACTAAAATAATTTCGCTTTTTTCCCCCCGTGCGGGCGTTCCATTCTCAAATAATAACCTCTTCCCTCAAGGTCACAACATGTGCCAATTAATTTGACAACCTCGCATCCCGGGGCCATACAGTGTTTTCGTAGTCAAAATATGTTCCGTCCAGATAATTCTTATTTTTGTTTTCGTTTGATTATTCATGTCATATCCAGGAGAACATTTCATTAAAAACAAAATGAAACAGTGCTATTAATTAAAAACAGCCTTCCATTTATTTATTTATTCGTTTAAGACTTCTGGATAGTTATGATATTGTATAACACATAAATAGCAAAGGTCCATGACTGATTTTGACCCGATTAATTAAATTTGGTTAAAATGATCCATTTATACTCTCATTTATCTCATTACATTCGCTGAAGTAAATGACTACTCTGGTTGACTCCATGAAGGGAGTTTCCCAATTTGCAGTTTTTGGTAACTACAGTCTTGCTAGGCCCCTTACTTTGACAAACACTGTTCCCGCATTCTCCCTGCGAAATCCCAAAATGACCAGCACATAGATATCCAATTTAAAATGTCACGGTTGTCATAATTCTAATTCCACTTGCAAAGGCTGCAGGGTGTCTTTTATGTATAAACAGTCTTAAGGCACCGTGATATTCTTGAGGTACAATAAAATATTAACTTGGATAAGTTTCTCCATTTGTAAATGTGTAACAGTGAAAAAAGGTTCCATGATTTCTGAGGCACATCATTTACATTCATAAGGCGGCATGATTTTGCTCTGTACATTATTGGTATTTGAGCAGTAATGAGGCACTCTGATTTAAAGGCTTGTCACTTAAAATGTAAAGTCACAAGGTACCGTGACTTTTGTACGGGCACATCTATCACATTTAAACAGTCATGGGGCACCGTGATTTTTTTAAGCACATCAATTAGGCAAATGTAAACAGTCTCTTAAGGCACCGATATTTTTAAAAGTGGCACTAAATTGTCCATAGTCCCTTTGAATCGCATAAATTGAGATTCCAAACAAATGTGTCTCGGTTTGTGTTATTTGTCTTTCACATTCCGAAAGCAATTAATTGTCATCAGATGACACAAATTTTTGTAAAGAATTGTTCGAGAATATAATTATGATTGCGTGACTTGCAACAAATAGTAACGAAAGCACGATGTACTCCAGTCAACAAATATCCACTATGACTGAAGTTGCGTTTCTAGTGCTTCAAAAAAGTAAATTGACTCTGACAGACCCAGTGGTAGTGATGGCTAAAAATAAAACATGTTCGATGTGACGTATGCCATGATGTAAGAGCTTTCCATTAATTTAATTGGCTCCGACGGACACTGCTTGTGCTGGTGACAGTGTGGGTCCACCCGGGCTTCTCTGTGACATCACGAGAGAAACAGGATTCTCAGGATGGTAAGTCATTGGCAGAGATCTTGGTGCAGAACACGAAAAAAAGCCACCAGGAAGGGACGTAGTTAGATCACTAGTTGTGTCCGCAGGAGAATAAATATGTCCATTCATGTTGAGCGATTGTGCTGATGTCATCATGGAGGAAGTTGACAACGTCATCATAGAAGTGCTGACGCAAGGCGAAGTCAGACTGTGGAAATCCGCGGAGGAGGCACCTGTTGTGGGGCAGAGGCTTGGCGTGTTCGGAGACTTCTGGGGCTCTGGAATGCTGGATCCACACGAGTTCATCTCAGTTTTGGAATCTGCAAGAAGGCACATTTATTTTCACCTTTAGAAATTATTTCTTCCTGTGATAAATTAGAAGTGACTGGTTGTAATGCTGATAAATTATCTTTACACAGCTGTTGTTGAATGTTAAAGTTTCCCAGTATTGCATCATTGGTTGTATGGCACCCAAATAGCGCCAAGAAAGGCTGCGTTGACTAGATCAGGCCAACATTGTCACAAAGTGGATAAGCTGACGTTAATGCGAGCGTTCTAATAAGAGTATTATTGTGCAAGTCCTCAAATTCATGCAAAATGACGTAGCCTCTTATACTGCGGCCTAAAGAAAAAATGAACCTTTCTCCTGCGTCCAAAATGTCATAAAATTTCAGTCCATAAAAAATCACTTTGAAGGAAAAGCTTGTTTCTCACAATGTAAAGTTATCATCGTTCTGCAATGTCTTTTGGTAAGATTTAATTTGTGAAGAAAAAACACAAAATGGTCTGAGCAGTCCTTATTTTACTTTACGTTGTTTTGCTTTGCTTTGATCTCATCTGATCTGATGTGCTCTGTTCTGCCCTTTTCTGCTCTGCTGCGCTCATCTCTACTCTATTCTTTCTTTTTATTTATTTCTCCATTTATTTATTTTTTTGTTTACTTATTTCATTTCTTTATTTTTGCACGATATTACATTTTATTTTATTTCATTTCATTCTATATCCTATTTATTAATTTTCGATCACAGAGCAAATTTCTATGGTCTTATCTGGCCGCAGCTTTTACAAATATTGTAGCAGGAGCCTGTTTATTTACTTGAAAACCTGTGTCTCCACATCTGTCAATTATCCTAACTATTTATACTCAAAACACATGGGTACTCGTTCCGTCTCCATCTCAATACGTACCTTGTGGTTCAGATTTTATGGGCTTGTTGTTTCCTTTGATGTTCTTCTGTTTCCGTTTTCGGGTTTGAATTCCGTCTTTACGCATTGCCAGTGGACGATTGACCTGAAAGATAAAAACAAACACTGGTAATGTAGGATTCTTTGCCCGCCCCCTCTGAAACCATCCTGAAATTCGTGTCCCTCCCCCCCCCCTTATGTATTTGTCAAGTGTTATGCGTAGCTTTTGCCAGATTTTTTTTAAGTTCCTGGTGTTTTGTTTTGTTTTGTTTTGTTTTTTTCTTTTTTTTTCCTTTTTTTTTTTTTTTTTTTTTTTTTAGTCTTGGAGCTAATAGATACAATATGATCATTTTACACACCATAATAGCAACTTTATCTTTGAGGGTCATCGGTTATCCTGTCACAACCGTAATGCCCAACAGACTTACAAAATAATATGTTGTGCTAGATAGAAGACAAGTCGAAAATAAATGTGTTTTCTTATTTTCATGAAACTTGGAGACTTCACTAGTGATGAAGCATTACTCGATGCTGAGCACAGGTACAAGCAACCGATAATTAGATCAGGAGGAGTCCATTTTGCCGCATGGAATGCATTAATTGAAAAATTAATACAATCTTACTGTGTAATATTTCGTTTAATTAGTGATAAATTACACACTCTAACAGACTTAAGCTACTTATAAAACGATATATGCAAATTGGCAAAATACACATTTACTGGCAACAGAGTACACGAAACTTTATAACGGGTTTCTTTGAGGATACCTCAATGCCCCGGTAAAAGTATGTGCATATAAGTTTTCCTGTATGTGTGTTATGCATCTGACAAAGGCAGGTATCTATCACGTTGAACAACATCAAGCACACTTTACCAGAATTACCAAGAGACACATTTCACACTGATGCATGGTTAACACTACTCAAAAAGTAGGTACGTACCCGATGCAACTTGTAGTACAGGCCACATGCATTGCAAACGGGTTCTCCTTCGTTATTCCTACGCCAAAGTGTGGTGGTTGTGGTGTGGCAATTTGCACAGGTGATCCCTACGCGCCGAGAAAGAGACTGCAAAAAGAGAAGAATCTGCATGTTTACGAGTTTGGTGACTCCAGTGGCTATTGTGTATTTATGAATATAATGACAACAATGAATAAATACCATAAATATTTTTTGATCTTTTTAACGTCTAAAATAAGATATCTCGATTTATCTGAATTCGGGTTGTGCAGAGCTAAGACAATGTCACAGTTCTAAGCCCATCTTACCCTTTCAAGAAAACGTTTTCTGCCATTTTCCAGTCGTATAAGGCTGAAACTCAGTCAGGCATAATGACTCGAATGGACCAAAATGGACATGCACCAGATGTACGCAGTAATTTAAGCTTATCTTCGTCGTTTCTCCATATCAAACGAGCAAATATCTGCGTTTCTGGTTCTGTTTGTTGATGTGTTCATGGGAGAGGCTTCAGATTATTCGACAAAAATCTGTCAAGGATTCCACTTTATTTGGAAGTGAGAATAGAAGCTAAACCATGGTTGATTGAGACGTCTACATTCTCCAATTTATACCATAGCACAAGAGCATCACTTTGTCTGAACGTTGAGCATGTATCCAATTAAAAGACTATTTTGCTAAGGACATGTGCATCTAGTTTACTAATATTCTACCAATATTCGTCTGCTGTCATGCCTTAATTACCAAAAATACCGGCACTCACCAATCGTCTTTGCGGCTTTGCTATTGGTCGGTTCAAGCCATTCATCTTGTTGTATAATCCGCATGCGTTGCACAGGTAGTGACCAGTCCCGTCTCGACGCCACAGTGGAGTTGAAATCGCTCCGCAATTAACACACTCTCGACCTTCCATGTACTCTGGGCACTCTAGAAAGCATAATTGTATTTTTGTAAACGAACATGCAGTTTGTCCGTCTGTGTCCTGAATCAAGAATTGTTAAATTCAATCTTGAAAGAAACAATCGACAATAAGGACATCAAAATGATAAGATGATAATTTTTCACCCGTTATCATCATCATCATCATCATCATCATCATCATCATCATCATCATTATCATTATTATTATTATTATTATTATTATTATTATTATTATTATTATTATTATTATTATTTGGCCTTATGAAAGCTGCAAATCCCGTTTAAATGCAAAGAGCGAGCCACTCTAGCCGGCCATGGAGGGAGAGGGCAGTCAATTCGTCGATATACCCGTTTACCAAGTTCAGCTCAAATGCTGAAAAGAATGTGAAAAAGAAGGTTGCAAACAAGTGGGCCTTGTTGTATTCTGGGCTAAAATTTAAACAGCACTCTTCTGAGTTTAGAATAATACCCCCACGTTGCATGCTGTAGTTCATGTCCCATATTTATAGATGCAAGGTGTTGCAACTCGCATCACAGAAGCCATCACACACTCCATCAAATGTCAATTACCTACACGGTGATCATAAGGTGCGGTCTACCTGGCCACGACGGCAAGGTGTGTCAGCCTACCTAGCGGTGTAGCCTTATCATACAGATTGTTAGTCGTTAATGTTACACTTGTAGCTCCATTCTCTCCGCTCCGAGGAGCGGCTTCCCCGGTGGCTCACTCCTGGAGGTTTGGTGATTCATACACATATCAAGCAGTTGAATATTCTTCATGAGGACTAGGATTTCAATAAGGTCATCCATCTTAGATTCCCCTTGCTTGGGTGGAATTTTGGCTCTGAGGCCCCCTGTTGACAGCGACTGTTTATGTTTCTATAATTTCATGGTTATAGGTAAAGCTTGCCAAAAATGAAACGCCGTGAGAAGGGGATGTCTGGCTTTCTAATAAAACCGTGCTTCTGTTACCTTAAGATTTGGAAAATATATGCCTATGAATATTTTCTGACAATTATACGGCCAAAATGTATATTCATGTGACAACTGGGTGGGCTTCTGATTCGTTCCTCTCAATCAGATACCTGATCTCTCTCTCTCTCTCTCTCTCTCTCTCTCTCTCTCTCTCTCTCTCTCTCTCTCTCTCTCTCTCTCTCTCTCTCTCTCTCTCTCTCTCTCTCTCTCTGTCTCTCTCTCTACCCCCCCTGTTTTTTTGTCTCTTTTCTTGCCTTTTCAACTTCCTATACATAAGCGGAGCTCCTCCGACAAAGAGTGTGTAGAAACATCAGTTAACACGTATAACCCCATGCATGCAGAACAATAACAAAGACTCCTAGTTCCCAGAATCTTCATCTTGTTTTTCTTTGAAAGTCGTATGTTCCATATACAGAATAACAATAGGAGATATGCATATTAAATTCCCACCCAAACTGCATAGCTGATTGACTAGTCTCGATCGCTTGGTGAGATATGGCGAGATATGGGTCGGTACCTGCGGGGCAAGCGGGATATTACTAATATTTTGGAAGTACAGAATACTTATTCAAGGCGTATGGAAATTTTTCTTATATATGGCTCGGGAAGTGCTAGAAAAATTCCAGTTTGGCATTTGGGAACTTAAATTTCTCAAAAATTCCTAATTTTGCGAGAAATGAGCATATGGCCTGCCACTGACAATGATGCGACCCGCACCTCCCCCGTGAGGGCCAGGCGTCAAACACGTGCTTTGTGGCGATAAATTAATATGCAAACTGCGTATTGACAATTGACAGCTACATTTCCCCGCCTTTTGCATCAACTCTACATTACGTCACTTTACCGATGTGCACTGTTATAAATGTGAAAATTACGATGCCTTATAGGGAAAAGGACACAATGATGCATTGTAAGTCTTGCAACGAGTTATTGTCAGTATCATCTACTAGGCATCAATCTCCTTTAACGGTAAAAGTCAGACCGAGACGTCCAAAGGGACGATGGCTGATTTTTGCTAGATGCAGCAGAACACGTCGGAAAAAACCTGGTGCCCTCAAATTTGTCAGCAATATTTTTTCCTCTGTTTCGCTGTGATGTACACACCAGGGCATCTGGTATGCGTAAACCTATTGACTGGTATTTTGACATGATAAATTACTTTCCTCTGACTTTGTGGAAACACTGAGGTACCAACGTCACCGCGACCAGGGCATGCCAACGGTGCTCTGAAGTTAACAATAATCTGATAACTCCAAATTTGTTGCAAAATGTTCCAACTCGGGTCAGTATTGATAACACAAAGCAACTTGGAGGCAGACCATTTGATATCGAACGGAGAGTCTGAGTCTGAGACAGCTTTATATGGTCTAACATTACAGAGTATGTGTGTGTGTGTGTCAGAGAGAGACCGACAGACAGACAGACAGACAGAGACTGGGGCAAAAGTCTACAAAACTAAGCGTTTTCACCAAACGTTCTACTGAATCATTTAACTGTACCAAACTCCTACAAAGAAAGGTACTCCTGCCTGCTCCAGACAATAATATCACAATAATCTTATACAGGAGTGATTTAGAGTGATACATTCGACGCTATTCTATTATATCATATAAATTAGCTACAGCAATCGGACCATATATATATATATATATATATATATATATATATATATATATATATATATATATATATATATATATATATATATATATATATATATTTCAGAGGAGAAGAATTTTGAAGGTTTGCCCCAAAAAAGAACAAACAAATTCATAAAAAATCCAAAAATCAATAGAGCATGACCATTTGAACACACTTGATAGAGATCCACCCAAGGCACATCCCCATCAAGTTTGAAGTAAATCTGGTCAATATTATTAAAGTTATGACCATTACAAGAAATTCCCATGTTAAACTTTCCTATTAAAACTTTTGTAGAGATTTTTGAAAAAAAAATTATAAAAAAAAACCAAATTCATTGGAACATGACCATTGGAACAAACTTGGTAGACACCCACCCAAGGTACACTGCCACCAAGTTTGAAGCAAATCTGGATGATGCTTTTGGAGAAAAAGTCGAAAATGTAAATAAGCATTAGAATGCCCATTGACTTACATGGTAATCAATAGTAAAGGTGCATTCAAACAAAATATAAAAATCAATGGAGCGTGACCATTTGAACAACTTGGTACAGATCCACTCAAGGTGTATCCCCACCAAGTTTGAAGTCAATCTGGATGACGGTTTTGGAGAAAAAGTCGAAAATGTGAATTAGCATTAGAATGCCCATTGACTTCCATAGTAATCAATAGGAAAGCTGCATTGACCGACAAGTACCAGAATTGAAAAAATCAGGAATCCGCAGCATTCCCACATAGTGAACAACTTTGTTTGACCCTTCTACAAGGAACATATCCACCATGTTTCAGCTTAATCTGAGTGATGGTTCTGGAGAAGAAGTCGAAAATAGCTATACCACACAAAAATTCATAAAGAATTAGGAAAAAATCGCAGCGCCACCTGGTGAACAAATTAAGAACTAAGAGTCCCAGGGAGTGTTCCTGTGTGATATCAGAGCAATTGGGTAATCGGTTTCGGAGAAGAAGATTTTTTAAGATTTACCCAAAAAAAGAACAAAAAAAATTCATTAAAAATCCAAAAATCACTGGACCGTGACCAATTGAACAAACTTGGTAGAGACCCACCCAAGGCACATCTCCACCAAGTTTAAAGTGAATCTGGCTGACGGTTTTTGAGAAGAAGTCGAAAATGTGAATTGTGGACGACGGACGGACGGACAGACGGACGACGGACGGACGACGGACCCTCAAAAAACCTCAGCTGACTGACAAGTCAGCTGAGGTAAAAATCCAAAAATCAATGGACCGTGACCATTTGAACAAACTTGGTAGACACCTACCCAAGGCACATCCCCACCAAGTTTGAAGTGGATCTGGCAGACGGTTTCGGAGAAGAAGTCGAAAATGTAAATTGTTGACGGACGACGGACGGACGACCATAAGATAAGCTCAGCTGACTGACAAGTCAGCTGAGCTAAAAATTGGTCGTTAATGAGAAAGAAAGAATTATTGGAAAAGACAAAATGTCTGGGTTTACACCCAGACATAATTAACCGCGTCCTACTGGTTTAATTTTGATATAGCGGCAGCCCCGCAAGCGTCCCAAAAATCCTCCCCTACCCTCGTCAAAACTTTTGTGGACCACCCCGGCTCTGAGAGTCAGTTCCCCTCTCATTTATCACTAAACGAGGCCTGTCCGTCAAAGATCAAGGCTTAGGTAGCCACAAGAAACCAAATACAGAGCCTAAAATGGATGTATAATTTGTGAATGGACACTGTGTGCACTTACTGTGGCTATGTTTGTGTTATCTTTAGCAATCATTGATCATAATGTCTTAATTAATGGTCGATAAGGCGCCACTTGTCTGAGGACTCACTTCAGCGGCTCTGCACTTGCTACTTGACGACGGAGGTCGCTAGTCATGGAGTGTTAGTTTATTTGTCTTTGATTAATTAATGATTGGTATACCACAAACCATCGCACCATGGCGCTTTAACCTTGCCGTGCTCAAAAACAATCAAAATCACCCGGATGTAAGAACGTTTCTTCTTAACTCTCGCGTTTTTTTTCTTTTAAATATATGTATGAATTGCGAATGAAGCGTATGTTAGAACATGCCGCAAGGCAACAGCTTTCCTTAAATTCCAAGGGGAGGATTGAGCCCAACCCGTGCTCAAGAAAGCGGTTCACCGTTGACTTGAACATAGTAAATCTGGCACCAGCAGACTACAGAGCAACCACTGGTGACAAGTATGGCTTGGGAGCAAATCTGATTTGCAGACGGATAAAAGAGACGTCTTCATAAGGACTTGGCGGCAAAAATTAGGCCGTCATAAAGTACCTCCACTTCTTGGTATGGCTGGAATGTGACGCCCTCGGCGTAAGCTCGTGAAGAACTATAAACTTGTCTTTGTTTTGTCCTCCAGTAATGACCCTTTCCTCTTACTAAGCTTGTTGACCTGCACTTTTCATTGCTCCTGACTATCAAATAAACACAGAAATTCCATAAAATGTCGTCTTGAGCATCTAATTTTGATCACTATACAATTCGCCAGTCAAAAAACTTTTTGCTGCCAAAATTGATTGCATGCGATCAATTTGTCAGTTTGTTTTTCTATGCACAGCGTTTTTGGCAGATAAGTTTCAACACAATTCCATGACCCTTGATGCTAATCATTTCTTTTGTGTTTATTTCTTGTATTCTACATCCATTTATTTATTTGTTTTCGGTGCTTTGATGTTTCTTTTTGTTTGTTTGTTTTGTTGTTGTTTGGCTCTTTTGACTCGTTTTTTTTTTCTCAGAACAATGGTGTCTCTGAATATTGTTGAATTTTGTTCTATTTCTTGTTCGCAAACTCGGAAAAACCAGCACCTTATCGATACATTTTAGTACCCGGGTCATAAATCACACAATGGAGGGACCATAAAGCACGGTTACGTTTATAATGGAGGAACCATAAAGCACGGTTACGTTTATAATGGAGGGACCATAAAGCAAGGTTACGTTTACAATGGAGGGACCATAAAGCACGGCTACGTTTGTAACTGCCCAGCCCCACAGTAGTGTGGGCAAACTACAAATTGGGACAGCTCATCACCCAATGATCACAGAACAATGAGCAGATAATTATCTGGCACTCTGTATTGTACGAATAGCAGATTCTGTGTCGATTTAGCCATCGTGTGCAAATAGGTTTTCCAAATGACAAAATGACAGCGATGTTATTCTCATATCAAAGCTAAAAGCCAACCAGCAAGTGATAACATGTGCATCGCATCGAACTCGAAATCAACTGAAACCATTCATTTTGACACAATATACAGGCTGGGCGTACGATGCACAAACACCCGAGGATGTATTCAAATATCGCGCGTTAATACATTAAAAAAAAAACAACTTTTGTTATGAACTGTTTGGTATAAACAGATGGGAAAGTCGGGAAGTTCCAGTGCCGCTTCGAATCTGTTCATCAGTGTGATAGGTAACAGTTTTGTATTTTCATTTCTTTAATTTGTTTCTATGTAATATTCGCAATTTAATTACATGAAGACTTGTATGTTGACACAAAAATGTAGCGGATGTGGGTGATCTGTTGATAAACAAATTGCAAAGGTTACCAGTTTATTCAAGATTCTCTTTGCATACAAACTAGCAGAGGAGAATACACACAACTGGCGCTTCCTGACGTCAGTATACCTTGGCAATGTACTCCGACCCAAAACTTAAACATTTAGTATGCCTAAAATATATCCTTTCATTGGATCGCTTTTGCAGTTTTATAATTTAAGTTTATGTGAAACTTTTATGTATAATATTTTGCATAAACATTGTATCACTGAACGTTCGTTATTTCAATATTTGCCCTGCGCGAGCATGAATGAAGGGACAACTAAACCATCTGAAGTCAAAGGGACACCTGAACCATCTGACATCGGAAGGGCAACTGAACCATCTGACATCGGAAGGGCAACTGAACCATATGTTGTTAGAGGGGCAACTGAACCATCTGTTTTTGGAGGGGCAACTGATTCGTATCATGTTAGTGAGCTGCGGAACCATTTGATGCTGAAGGCGCAACTTTACTTTTTGATGTTGCTCCTCCCTGTTGTGATGACACTTATTACTTGAGAAACAGACAGAGCCTGATGAATAGGCTACTTTGACACATGCCACCTGAAGGAACTTTTCCCTCTTTTTTCCGGGTTTACACGGTTAGTAAGCAAGAAGGGAAGGTTTTCACTGTGACAAACGAAATAGTAAAACAGAATTTATCGAAACTTTAAAAAATGTTACATGTACCGTATGGTGTTCCAATTGGGCGTCCCATGTCCCTTATTCCCACATTCCCTTATTCACAGTCTAATGTTCCCTGTTCCGAAGAAACTAAAAATGATTATGGGATTGTTTATATTGTTGCCTTGAATTCGTATGTTCCTTGTCCCATTATTACACATGGCAGACATGGGAAAACCTCTTTTTAGCAACCCAAATGCCATTATTTTTCACATGTCTTTCTGAAAATTCCACGTTTTGCAGAAAAGAGCGAACTAAATCAGCTGGACTGTGTGCTAAGCAGACTCAGCCCCATGTGTTCTCCATTGTAAAGTGGACTTTGAAAAAGAAAGACGAATTAGTGTGCAGAGGTGCTGAGGACACAAAAAGCTAACCCTGTGACGATAGGATGAGGCCTACGACTACGGAATTCCATCCCAGAATAATATGCACAGTTCTTTCCAGTGAGAATGGATGACCTATTATCATTATTATATTATAAGCATATCAAATCACCTTGATCACAAGTAGGGGTCTGCCAAAGATGGAGAACTAAACACCAGACCCAGTCATTGACCATATCCATCGCAATCCACATAAACCTTTTTATCCGTACACGATCGCAAGATTTTAACATCTCAGACAGACACAACTTGTCTATATTTTGCTGATTTAAATGAGCAAATACAATTGGGAAACTGTGATATTTCAGGGCTCTAAGTCAACTTAATGTTGAACATTTCCATCGGCCAATATAAACAGTTTGTACTGAACCTGTAGATATTTTGACGGAAACAAATCACAGATCTAAAGAAGTAGGTAGAAGGAGACAGATCATAGTATAAAGAAAATAAATACTGGCAGTTTTCGCTGATAACTGATACGACTCAAGAACGCAATATCTGATATGTTTAACCCTACACCAGTCAAAACTATCGTCGTTCCTAAAATGTCGTCTGCTCGTAATTTGCATAGCAAACAAAAACCGAAAACAGACAGGGAATATACCTTCATGTGAAGTTTCTTGTAAAGAAACATTTGGTGAGCCTATCCCGGCCACATCGCTATTTCTGCTTGCTCAGAAACCTCAGGCGCTTGTAAACCTACTCACCAGACCCTCATATAAATTTTACCATCAAAATCTCGGACTCCGTTACTTGGCAACGGTGACGATTATCCGCCATGATACGGGCATAGTGATAGACATCAGCCGCCATGATATAAGGCCTAGCGATGGACACACCAAAGATGTTACTAACATGTGTGTAGTAATAAAAGAGCACTTTTTTCGCAACAGATGATTACGTGTCATATGGTACTCAATATGTGCTCACAGTATATGACTGTGACTCATTTGTAAGTCACTAGTTTTTACAACAGCAATACATTTTACCCAGCTTAGCACGAGATCTGTCCGTACATGCGGGAACTTTGTTGTTAAGCTGCACGAACCAATACAGCACAACGGTTACTATGAATGCCCCCGGTTGCAGATCAAAGCCATTATCAGGAAACAAAGTCGAAAGCTTTACTCGGTTCCTTACGATGCCGGCGTTGAGCGCCAGAGATCAGAAGTAAAAACGTTGGTAACGGATATCATATTCTGGTTGATCTCCTGTCCTTACATAACAGCAAAAATTCAAGCAAACGTGATGAAGATGTGCATTGTGAGATGTCCTGTCGTTATCGATCGGTTTTGGTGCTGTCGGATCTGTTCTGTCGACAAAGGGTTGAAATCAAATGATAAATCGAGGATTATGCTTCACAGATCCAATAGAAAGGAATCGTGGTCGTTTATATGGTCACTTTAACTTCAAAAACATCTTAAACATTCTAATGCAATCTTAGTCTGCAAATTTCTCTTAAATTTCAATCATTATTTTGTAACACTATACGCAAGAGCGATTCTCTTTCGCAAGTCTCCATTACACATTATAACACGTAAGCATACAGTGTGATGAAATCTTGTCCATTAATCATCAGACGGTATGGTTTTATAACACCTTTTCTCCGCAAAGGTGACTGTGTCGAAAAGCTAGGCCTCGCTGTGGCTAGAAGTTTGGGTCTTTATTTACTGGCCTCAGACAAGCTGACGAGTGTGGCCACACGCGTGGCAGGACAACCTCCGGCGCGCTCCGCGGTCGAAAGCAATATGACTCGAGTACAGTTACGTATACTTATATATACCTAAAATTTCCCCTGTGGAGGACTCGTGTTGGTTGGTCGAATTTTTTTCATTGCACTGTTTTTGGATATTCTAAGCGCCTTCAAAACATTAGAGAAACACAAGATCGGGTTGTGTATTTAGCTTTCCCAGCATTTAGGATTATTTTCTTTTCTAATGCTCTCACATCGAGATGGAGAAGAAAATACATACGTGCAGGCGCCTTGGTGAGCGTAGGATTTGTTTGAATCTGGGAACTCGAGCTTTTCTGTCAAAGAAAACATGACTAAGAGGCTTAATTTCTTGGGGGGTGATAAAACAAGTCCAGTAGCTGTGTAAACAAGCGCATACTTAGTAACCAGAAACTTTTGACTTGTTCTGGCCCAAAGCATTCCTCAGTCGTTGCAATTGGATTGCTGGGCCCTGAAGTCACGGTCTGCGTCCCTGTGGCACGGGACATTTCTGCTTATCTGGCAATAAAGCGGCAACTGAATTAAACGGCGAAATTCGGATAAAGAGCGACAACTCTCTCTCTCTCTCTCTCTCTCTCTCTCTCTCTCTCTCTCTCTCTCTCTCTCTCTTTTTGCTTGTAGTTTATTCTTTTACACTTGATAGTATAATAGTTACTGACAAAGCTGGCTTTCCAGACACGGAGAGGCACAAAATAATATATACAAAACACACAGGACAATACATTGCTGAGGAGAATTCTATACAATATGATGCTGTTACTCATTTAGTATATACCTAGAATAGAAATCGTCTGGAGTCAGAAACGAAGTTCCGAACAGACAGCAGTAAATATCTATAAATCTAAATCTCCAAAAAGATTATCATGACCACGTATAAAATAACTGAGCAATATATCACCTGCCGTTTGGCTAATTTACTTGGGATTCACTCCCGGAGGCATTATATGGCAAGCTGTTTTCAACAGAAATTCTCTGAAGATAAAAACTCAAAAGGGTTCTCTATGGAAAGACAAGAGAAGGCATTTTCCCCCAAAAAGGTATGTGCTCTCACTATGGTGTAAATTTCATATGGAGCAGACGGGAGGATATTTATTGCAAAAAGATTATCTTGCTTTTTATCTACATGATTTAGATAACATCTTAATTAGGCGTGAAGATGCAGCCAGGTGACTTTTCTTTCTTTCTCTCTATCTCTCTCTATCTCTCTCTCTCTCTCTCTCTCTCTCTCTCTCGTCCATTTTTCTGTCTGTCATCCCTGTCTGCCTGTCATCCCGTCTTGCTTTTTTTTCTTTCTTTGCAAACCAATTACACTGTTTATATTAGTTTAATAAAATGACACCTCAAGTTTGTTTTGTTAATTTCCCACACTACTTTATCCAATCAAAATGCATAACAATCAAGATTACACCATTTCCTCTCGACCCCACGCTCTCAGCAAGGATCCAATCAAAATTCAATTTTCTAAAGGTTATGCATAATTAAGTATGTAAATCATGTCTCCTCGTCAAGATTCCCTGTGGATATATTTCTTAATGTTAATGAAGTAAGATGACACTGGCTCTTACTAACCAAGGGAATAGGCAGTGCTGGTACAATTAACTCTTATTGTGCTGAATTACGAATGGTGTGCTGACGTATATTATGATTTCAGATTTAATTTCCTTGTAAGTCACCTTTCTAACAAGTTTTAATTCATGCCTGTGGGGGCGGAGACACTCTGCATGCTCAAAACAATAACTTTCCTTAGCCCAAACCGTGCCGAGGAAAGTTGTCAGTTTCCAACCCAGCACTGAAAGAGTTAAGTCAGTGACAGACAGCTACCCATCTTGAGCTGATACCGCCACGTCAACTTTCTCTAATTAATGTTATTTACTGTTATTTCACAAATGATACTTTATTATACACGTCACATATGTTAACCAGACCTCTACGGCGCAGCCCTTGTTGGTTGTGAGGAAAACGAAGACAGATCTGGAGGTTGTAATAACGTGCAAACATGGGTTTCATAACAAGAAATAACTGTAAGCTTTTTTTTTCCTGTAGTTGTTTCTTCCCAAAATAAAGATATGAGTTATTTCATGTTTGATATTGTTGCATATGATTAAGGTTTGTGCGCAGTAAAACTGTAACTTAAAAAGTAAAACTGTGGTCACGGAATAGTTTTGTCATTACAGGGGGGGGGGGGGGGCGGCTACATGACAGCCACGAGGGTACGTTAGACAAGACAGCATACTGGGACTGGGATGCATTTCCAGTAAATTAGGTTATGCGATACTATTTAGCTTGTTCAGTGGTGTCGTAAAGACCTTGGTCTGTCGCTTTTATGTTGCCTGGAAAACCTTGTTGCAGGCATCCCAGCCAACATGAATTGCCAGTAAACGTGACAAACATGGAATCCTCTGCTTTGTTTTCTTCCCCCCACGAGGAATTTGAAAAATGTAATTTTGTGTTACATTAAGGAAAATAGATGGAGAAATCAGGGACTGGAATGAGTTAACCTCCATTAGAATCCTGGTGATGAAGAACGCAAGAAGTTGGCTCAAATCGCGACTTGGATCATAAGCCCTGGCAGTGAATCGCAACCATTGATGGATCCTGTGACTCCCTGTCGGCTGCCCGCTTACGGTTTCATATTTCATGTTTTCTCAAAAACTTTGCTGCTTCGCAAAGTTGATAAATTATTGCTACACGTAAAACCCGAAATGGTGTAGGGTCACAAGGCACAACACCCGAAAGGTCTTTGGTCATGTGAGAAAATTCATAATGTATCCAAACTAGAGCCATTACCATCTTTTGCGTAAATTACCCATCTTTTCAGATAAAATGCTATGGTTTTCACAACTACTATAAAAAGTGACCAGCCCCGACGGGCAAAGGAATCAGCTTTGTAAAGCGCATGCTCACAGTTGGTGGTCCCGTTCTGGGGCACACCCTGAGACCAATTTCCTACCAGTATGTCAAGAGGTGATATTCTGCCTCTTCGCTCAGTCAAAACCTGTCAATATCCTGGGTATCCAGAGATGCGCAAATAAATCTCCAACTGGCTTCTCGGGCGAGCTCCTTGGCTACACTGAGCCCCCATGGTCAGTTCGAAATGACCACTCGACGATGCCGATGATATATTATGGTAATAATAGACTCGGCCCGTCACCATGAGTGGACAGCCGACATTTCACCTGTTTTGTCCATGTCCAAAGTAGGATGAGGTCAATCGGTGCGTTTGTATTTTTTAAAGGTTTGACTAAGACCTGGTTATCTTCCACTTCTTTTTCTGGTTGAAAAAATATAATATTCTTCCATGGTGTCCTTACGTGTCCAAAATCTCAGATAGTGATGCAATATCTTTCTTCGAAACTTTGCCCATGAAGGGTAGCAGAATAACATTGATATACATAGCTTGCTTGGTCATATTATGGGTGATAGAGATTTTGATAGGCCAAGAATGATTAAGATTAAACATTAAAAATTCCCAAATTCGAACAAAAAAGGTTCTCAAAAGGTCTCAAGGCTGTTCGGTTCAAAGATTGGCACTCGTTCCGTGCGTATGTTTATTTTTTATTTTCCTCAGAAATGTCACATTTTAAACCGAGCAAACACTCCACCAAAGCATTATTGTATTAATCAACATAGCCTACTAGAGTGAAGAAATTGGATTCATATTGGTAGAACACTAAATAGCTTGTGTAAGTTTTGTGTCGTCCTTATTATTATAATAATTATTTCCTCCTCTTCAATTTCAGTGGAAGAAGAAAAGCATCGATCTTGATCTGCATAGCAGACAACGTCTACATTGTAGTCTCTTTCATCTTTCCTACTTATGTGCACAGGTAAATGTGACAATCTCTGCTGAACAGGCAAGTAAAAACCACGAAGTTACACCTGACTGCATTGAAACTCCGTTACCACGACAACCGTAGCATTTTCATTCAGAACATAGACATTGCGCTGGCAATATATACATACATGAATTTCAGTATTGAGTTTCACCTCTGATACAGAAGAGCTGAGGCGTGCGTCCTTCGAGGTGCTGAAAGACTCGTGTCCTCGTCAGCTCAAGATTACTAAACTAATAAATCTGTTTACCGTATCCAATAACAAAACATACCTTCACGCCCCTTTATCATACTTCTGTCTACAATTGTTATGCTTTCAGATGCATGGATCAAATTTCAATTATAATTTCAAAATATGACACTCGAGCAAGTTAATGTTGCAAATTGAAATAATATTTACGATCCAACATCTTTGGAGGAAAATTGAGACTAAATAATTATTTTTATCTGTGTATTCTTATAAATTGTTTTCGATCTATGTAACCCCGATAACCCATTGTAGAAACCGAAACAAACTTGTGCCATCAGTAACGGGCAGAAAATAAATCTCTCTTGGAGACGTTTCGCTTATAAAAGGGAAATATATGAGCTGGTGAAAGCTTAATAGACTGATATTCTTTTCTGTGTTGCGACAAGAAGTAGAGTTTTTAAATTTAGGAAATCCAACTTGTCTTTTTGCTTGACACGAGGCTTTGATTTGTTGGACAAAATGCTGGCACTGTTGTGACGAATTTAACATCTTTTGTTTCCGATATGGGATAGATGTTTCTTTTATATTTTGCAGGGCATGAAAAAAGTGAAATTTGTGTCGCCGCAAATATAATTCCTCTGAAAACACAAGTGTAATTCCTGCCAATTTAGTTCAAATATTGAACACCATTTACATTCAAGAAAAGAGTAACTGGTTACAAACTTCCCTTTATACACGTCAAAGTCACCCGTAACATGAGTTTCACATGGGGTGTCATATGGTAATTCTATGCTTGAAGTATCCCTGATGTGGATATGATCATATGATCCTGATCTTGAGGAACGTACAGACGCATAGAGGGCACCCTACCCTCATTTCCACGTACCCCTGTGTCACCACCGCTGCAGCGGGACGGCAAATCTATGTTTAAACTGTGTATACTTCAAACTGTTAGATACATACATACATACATGCATACATACATACATACAGACAGACAGACAGACAGACAGACAGACAGACATGCGTACGTACGCACGCACGTACATACATACATACATACATACATACATACATGTCACGCTGGTCCATAAACATAGAGCAAACCAAACAACCGCAGTTTGAAATGATTTCGAAATCCTGAACAACAGCTTCTTAGCTCCTGCGGATGGACTCTTGATTGTGGATGCGAGTTGCTTCTATCATCGACTTGTGGATTCGTTATTTTATGTTTACATTATGACACAAGGAAAATAAGAATCTGACTTGCAAGAACCTGTCCTTTTTGTCATAAATAGAAGCACAAGTAACGTAAATTTTTATGCACTAAAAAGAAATTACCATCTGCGTAGAAAAGACTTTTAAATTGGGATCATTTCCCGGTGGTCAAAATAACACAACTTGGCTCTTTTATCGTCATGTGTGTACAGATTTTATTGCTTTTAATCTAAGAAGCAGGACCATACCATTTGAAGGGGGTATGTAGGTCGTTTACAATGAAACGAAAAGAAAAGTTTATTCACCTGTTTCACACAAAGCCAGCCTCGTGTCTAGTAATCTTGATAAACCAATATTTAGATTTTGTGCCCCAGAACCTGGCAAGCGATAACTTGGCTGACAAACGAAGAACATGATGTAAAGTAGATTATCTCAAAAGAGATGGGGAAAAATGATGAACGCCACATTACAGCAAATCCCTACAAGCAACATACGACTAATGAATGCAAAAACACTGTAATAAGTGTGACCTCAAAAGTAGCAACTAATAGCATTAAGCCATGTGGCTTGGAGTTCCTAATCTTTAACGAGATATCCCTGTCAATCTGAGCAATAGATGACCAATATATCCTTTTCAAATTGGGCTGCAGACGTGGTTGAACGTAAACAAAACACACGTAAAATCAGAGATCTCTCTCCGTGCTGCTTTGAAGGATATATTATCGGGTTGTTTGGCTTTCTGACTATGAAGCGCCGTGGAGAGTAAGGGCAAAGGTTATCAGAACACCACGTGGATCAGCGACGTTTGAGAGCACTGCCTTTACGATAATTGCACTGCCACTGCAGTTCTGGTTTTACAGGGACCACCATGTGCAATGAAACCCGGTGCACATGATATTAAAAGGTTTTAAGCTCGCAGTTTCACGCACAAACTCGGTCTGTGTGTGACAGTAATTTAGACGTTAAAGACTTTTATGCGGCCGTAAGTTGCTTCTCTGCTTCCGTCAAGAAATACAAGAGGTAAAAAATGGTCATCTCCTTTGCAGTCAAGAAATTTAAGATCTAAAAATGGTCACATATTGTAAATCAATCTTACGGTCCCAAAAGGAAGATAAGAAGGCAAAGGACGCATCTTTTACATCGACATCAGTATCCAGAAAAGAAAATCCATGCGTGTGTTTTTTAAAGATGTTAAAAATGTGTGAGTCATAAATGTTTGGCTATATCAGCAACTAACGGACTCATTATTATAAGCATATTGTGACACAAGGAAAAAAGTGTTTAGTTACAAGAAAGTTAGATGGTTGGTATCCAGGTTCTGACAATTCTGATGCAAAACAAGAGGCCCATGGCCTAACGCTCTGCTGGACCCATGGCTACATTGCACCTACATCCTCATTTCAAAGTTGTGAGCTCTCAAGTGCCTTCCGAACATATAAAGCTTATATGATTTTAGTGTCTGACTTGTCCACCGGATGGCACTTGGCTCCAATTATAATCATAGCTTATTTGTGCAATTCCAGTGATAGATATTGTTGCATGTGCCAAGACAACAATGACAGAGACGTCAACTTTATGTCCTTAATGACCTTGTGACAGAAGATCAAGGTCACCCATATTATGTAATATGACAAAAATCAAATGGTACACATTTAGAGTGCATGTACATCTAGAATCATCATAGTGTCATTGTTTCTGATGATAATAAATTACTCTTGTCTCAAAACACATTTCCTGGTATTTTGCGTTGACCTACAGGTGGCGCCATCAGTGCCACGAATACTTCAGCATTCTCACAACATTTCATCCACTTCCATGACAAATTTAGGAACCCTAACAATGCCCATAAGATATTTCACTTATATTCCATCAGTGATCTTTAAAAAGGAGGTTCAAGGTTACTGATCGAGTGTAAAATATCAATACTCATGTACAATGCATATTATTTATCAATTTAACAACCCTAGCTTACTTATATCTATATTTTGTACTACTAAAGTATCAATAACATATGCAATTTGTATTTGGACCTTCAAAAAATAGGTCAAAGTCATCCACATTTTCACAAAAAATGACCATTGACCCAATGCATAGTTGGTGTAAGTTTCAAAGCGCTGGCTTTATTTATGATCATAACACTGAATTTAATTTGAATGCCCACATTCAAAGTGTCATTTCAGGGACAAGTAGTCAACTATCTGGGCCAGAAAATTATTAATAAAGAATATAGCAGCAAAAACTCAATTTTGATGACGGACACCCTCCCTAAATTGGTCCAAGTTTTATCTAATTTCAGGGACTGTCGCTGACGATGAGGGACAGTTGGCATATCTGCACATGTCCACCTGTGACTCATCACCGTCCAACTCAGACATTCGCGCAATGCAGGCCTATGTCATAATTATGCCATGCCTCCTTTGTTTTCTCAAGGGATATATATGTCACCTGCTTACACATATATCCCTGCTTTAAATTTCTATGGCTAAATTTCAACACAAGACTGATTTGCTTTGGTGAATACATTTTAAAATGCATTTATATTCATGAAAACAAAGAAGGCATGGTATAAAAAGGATACATCCCTTGTTCTCGTGATTTATCTGGAATCTCTTGAACTTGGGATGTATCCTCTTCTGATAGCCCTTCCCGAAGCTTGGGCATTATGACGAGACGAACTGGATCCAAATCAGAACTAGAAAAGAAGATTTGCTTCACAGCAAATCTGTCTGGGTGCCTTCGAAATGAGAACAGTTTCAAATGCTATACTGTGCCATTGTTCAACATAGTCTAAATTTCGTGTATTAGCCTATTTTGTACAAAATGAAATGCTACAACTTTGGTTCTCAATTCATTGGATGTGGCCAGGTCACAAACTTATAAAATGAAGCTTGAATGAAGCCAGTGTCTATAATAATTTTGAATCTATTCAACATTTTAATTTTGTGTATTTGCCTAATTTACATAAATTGAAAGCCTACAACTTTGGTTCATGGTTCATTGGGTGCCGTTTTGCTACAAACCTATAAATTGAAGTTGAAATGGCATGTCTATGTATAATAGTTTTGGAGATATTCAACTTTGAAACTTTTCAAAGCCCCTTATTAGCTTGCCTCCTAAGCAGACTTTCTTGGGGCGATACACTATGTTGGCCCTCAGCGAGGGGGGTAGTAGACCGCCAAGAACGGATGTTTAGCAGGCAACTTATTAGCATAATTTGAAATTCTACTTAACATATACTGTCCATTGTATTGGCAGGTGTCACAAACTTATATATGCACATTGAAATTTCAAGTATCTGCAATATTCTGGAAGATATGGAGCTTTTCAAATTCTAATTGCCCCTAAATTTGCATACTTTTAAACATCATGACTATTCACACTTTCACTTGTTAGGTCAGTCACCATAGCAAGTTTGGTGGTTTGGGGGAAAATAGTGCTTGAGAAAATTTCCAGACCAACTTGGTTGTGAGAAAGAAAGAAAGAAAGAGAGTGAAAGAAAGAAAGAAAGAAAGAAAGAAAGAAAGAAAGAAAGAAAGAAAGAAAGAAAGAAAGAAAGAAAGAAAGAAAGAAAGAAAGAAAGAAAGAAAGAAAGAAAGAAAGAAAGAAAAAGAATTATCGGAAAAACAAAATGTCTGGGTTGGCAACAAGACATAAAGACATTGGGCAACTTGCCGTCGTATGAGGGGCACCCAGATGCTGATCAATGGATCTGCCTTCTTTGAGATTGGCAGTTTCTCCTTTGTGTGAGGGTCTTTGTGATTAGCATTGCAAACTCTTTGTTGAAGAATTTGATATTCAAATGCATGCATGTTGGTTTCATCACGTGTGTCTTGTGGTACAGAAAATAAAACAAATGTCCCAGGCACAGTCTTTCCTGCATTTAGCGACTCGAATTATAAAGGCTCTTATGTATCCTTAGTGCAAGTTTAAAACATTTGCACTTACAAATTGTTTTGGCTTTCTTTTTAAGTTCAGCAAATGTGCATTGTTGTAATTATCTAACCTTGATCCATAAAATGGTGGACTAATTATTGTAAAAATATACACTGAAATTTTAAAAGTTAAAAATACGTTTTTCTGTTTCTTTGTACGAAAATATAGTGAAATCAATGTGATTTTGTACCAAACTACAAAATTCCCCTAAACAAGTTATGGGACAAGTCGAAGGTTCCCATTCTTTTGAACATATAGGCATGTTTTTGCTTCCTTAGGGACCGTTGTTATTATCAAATAAACAATAAAGTTTACCTTAATTTAAATACTACCCCCCCCGACTTTTAAGTACACGAAGTCAATTTTAACAATCGTGCATTTTTTCTTCTATTTTTGCTCCAATCTATAGTTGCGAGCTGAACCCATGAAACTTTGTACATTTTATCTCGGATTCGCTTTAAGTGTCCGCCGACATTTTGAGGGTTCGACGGTATACAACCACTGGGACAGCGAAGAGTAAGGACACCCTGGTGGCAAGGCTTTGCTTTACGCTTTCAAAGCCACAGATACTAAGCTAGAGATATCTCTATTTGCTCCTTTTGCTGGCTTTTCCTATTGTATTTCGAGTGCTTTTGAGAGGCCAGTAAAGCAGGGAACAATGTACATAAACTGAAGAAGCGACTTTTTTTTACTCTCATTTGTGATAGAAAATAATGATTAGATTAAAACTTTTGGTGATTATGACCACTGGTGTACCAGTATTCTGTAACAGAATAACAGATTCTCACCGATAAGTCCCATCCCGTCTTTCGAAGACATGATCTGCTGACCACCTGGTACCGTCATGCCTTGGCCATACCCGTTCCACGGCGACATATCTGTTCCCAAGAATGGTGCGTATGAATACGGGTTGACCATCCCAGAGTAGCTTGTACTGAAGTCACCCTCGGGACGGCCATTTGGTGTTTTCAATGGTGGACTTGGCGTTGGTGGAAATCCGAATCTAGGGCTTATTGGAAGAGAAGGGTGCGACCCTGGGATGGTATAACAATTGTTCTCCTGCTTAATAGGCCAGTTGCCGATGCTGGTGGTCACAGGCGATTCCGGGGAGATACTCGGCGATGACGTATACTGTGGGGACGGGAACAACGTCCTGGCAGTGGGGACGTAGACGGCGCTTGAAGCTGCATGGATGTAGGATGATGCATGATCATTCTGGTACGGAGTGGACACTGCCGCAGGAGGCAAAGACATACTTGTCGCCATCTTTCCGCTTTCCGCAATTTTCACCTGAGGAAAACAATAAAACAATAGATTTAAAAATATTAAAGATACTAAAATCACAAAAATATCCAGAATACTCAACTGCACATTGACCACTTGTAAATTTCCAATAAACTAATCTGTCCTGCAAAATTGTAAATATCGTATATCCGTTCTGGAGCTTCTGTATTATATTATCAAAAATACGGAAGGGGCGGGGGGGGGGCATGGCAGGAGAAAAACTTTTTTTTCAAAATCCCATCAGTTTTCTCAACATAAAGCAATGCAGCATTTGGCATACTTTTGTACATGTTTGATCAACAATTATCCCATCATGATTTTTTTGTGATCCATTTCCGATAAAGCGTGTGCATTGGCCGGTGGCTTCAAATGTAATTTCTTTCACGATTTCTTTTGTACATCACTTGGAAAGCTGTTGTGAGGTATTAAAAAGAATAGATCCAGTAATTGCGAAAGCAAACAGTGTATTTCAATCTGTTGAGTCAGTGTCGCCAGTCCGTCGACCTTCGGCTTCGCTATAGCCACCCTTACTCCAAAGCAAAGCAACGATACTTCACCACATTGTCAAGCAACCTTTTTCCAAATCTTCGCAGAAATTGGCGCCAGGCGGCTGAGTTTCTTCACAACATCTCTAACAGGTACAAATAACAAAGCCTTTCACAGAGTTTCTCTCGGAGAGACTTTCGTCGTAGATATTTTCATGTGATGACAAAACACACCAACTATTTGCCTCGTGGATGTACAGTCATTCTTAACCTGATGCACCCTTGCCGCGTATCAAGCAGTCTTCTTATCTCACTGTGGGTTATTTCGAGTCATTACTATAAAGTACAGCTGATAAGACCGTGAAACTGCCTTGTAAATGCAAAAATGATTGTCGAGTAGTTCCAAATTGGCACTATTGGCACCTGTTAAAGGACGTAAACTCTCGTGAAATTTTATCGAATTTCATTGATGTGTGTTTGTTCTCAGTACGAAGAAAATCAACAAACACCATGTCACTGCTCCGCCTCCGATATTCCTCATGTACACGGCACAAGCATAGACTTTTAGTGCTTGATTTCATGACACTTCAGTTATAACGTTGCTGTTCTTGCGGTATTGTTTCGCGCAAGCGCTATCAGTCACTTTGTGTCGAACCAAGAACATATGAGAACACAATTTAGAGACATGGCATGGGTCACAGAATTTATTTTAAAAAATCTGACGCGAATAATAATGATAATAATAATAATAATAATAATAATAATAATAATAATAATAATAATAATAATAATAATAATAATAAATCCGATTTATAGCAGGTGTACATAAACTTAGCGTCACACTAAGCTCAATACCAAAAAAAATTACCAAACGGTTATGTGATGATATATATATACATATATATATATATATATATATATGTTTAGACATTAATACCAGTGCACTTTGTCTATGTAATGTTCACAATGTAAGATCTGTGGCTTTCCAATAAACTAAATAACTGGTGGATCACGCAGGAAATTTTCAAGTTTTCACCGCGCAGGAGAAGGATGAAAGACCGGACTCTTCAAACTTGCCAGTCCCTTGCGTTTTCAGGTTTATTACCCGCAGTTTGGCAGGTATCCCGTGTCTTCCACGAGCATTTAACAAGCAGACGCGATTCCACGTGAAAATAAACATACACCTTAGCTATAGCCCAGCCATTATCAGTAACACAGCTTTGTCACTTTTTTCACCTGCCATATACATTTTTTATTATCGCAACACGTCCTGTGTTAACACTTTCGGTGCTGAATTGAAGTAGACTGAGTTAGTCGTTCTCGGCGTGGTTTGGGTACAATGAGCCGTGCGTGCAAGAGGAGTGCTGTTGACTTCGATCTTATTTTCTGAAAATATCTATAGGGGTGTTGGTACTCGAATGAAAGGTCTTAGCCCGACGATTATCAATATGCAGTCATAAAAATGCTTCAGATTAGCAGAACTTTCCTTGTGATTGGCAATGACAGAGAAATTATACCGGTCGCTGTGGACCGGCTTGACCGGGGAATTGTTGACCGCCAACCACTGACCGCATATTATTGCCATCCATGGCTGTTCCTGGTTGCCCTCCAATCAACAAATGGGACCCAACAAATAACCACCACTCCAGGTTTTATAGCTGTTGATTTGGGGACACAGCAGACACGGCTGTAAAATGTCGCCACTGATCGGCTTGGACTCCCTATCGTCCCAAAGGCCAGACAAAAGGACAACCTGTGTGCGTTTCAACATAGCTTGCAATTTCTTAAGGGAGTGTTGTACTATTTGTAATACACAATATAAAGTGACGTGTTTGACGCTGGTAGTATTACCCAGCTTGCTCTCAGCTGTACCACTCATTAACTCATTGGTCACCGTTGCTTTTATCTTTCTTTCTTTCTTTCTTTCTTTCATTCATTCATTTCAGGCAGAATTATTATTAAAGAAAGCTGTTGAGAGTCCCAAGCTTTGTAAAAACTATAACTTGTCTTGTTTTTTGTGGTTCTTGCATGGCCTGACAATGCAAACCCTTCAGTTGCTGCCGCGACAGATCCATACAAGCATTCAGGAAGAGGCCAACTGCTTGTCTCCTGTTTGTTTCATATCCACTTAGTTTGCCTTCTTTTTCTATGATGCTCAAAGTGGTTTACTATTTTACTTTTCATCATTATAGCTTAAGTAGTTTGACTAAAGGGGCAATTTTTTAAATGTTCGGTACAGAGGTATAATTGTTAAAACTTGCACAAACCATGACAATTCAATATTAACATTCGTCTGAAAAATAAAAAATCGACATGGGGATTTTTTCTATAACTTGAGCAAACAAAATACTGGCATGTGTTATGTGGCAAAATTTGGACATTCGAATCCTAAAGCAAATGAAAGATGCAGCTGTACTGTAAGTTCATTTAACTTTCGGTGGGCTTTTTTTTTTGTTTGTTTTTTTGTTTTTTTGTTTTTTGTTTGTTTTGTTTTTGTTTCTCGTTTTTGTTTGTTTTGTTTTTGTTTCTCGTTTTTGTTTGTTTTTTATTGTTGCTTAATTTCATGATTGCACAAGACTGCAAAAGTAAAGACACAATAAATAGTATTTTTTTGAAAAAGGTTTTGTAGGGACCATGTCCAAAATAGAAAAAAAATGGAACAAAAACCTAAAATGCAAAAAACTATGAAAAGCCTTGCCCATCAAATTAATCACATTTACATAGTGTTCTTAATTCATTCTCTCTCTCTCTCTCTCTCTCCTCCCTGTGCAACTTCTAATTTTTCCGAGTAAAACCTCGCACTGGTTGTGAATTAACGTATCTAGACAAATTGTGAGTTGCCATGGAATTTGTGTGTTTATGTGATGGGGCCATAAATAGAAAGAGTCTGTTGTGTATCACGAGTCGACGCGAGCTTTCCGTGCGGGCTTTTGTTTATATCTCAGTTTCTGGATCTGTAAAACTATACCACTGCTAGAACAAATCATTCGTCAAGGATACCCTTTGTCTTACTGCCATGTACATGAATGCTTGATCTACAGATGAATCGCCTTGTTAACCCTTTCCCCGTTAAACTGGCCAGTCGGTGGTCAAATGTCTTCTGCGTCACAGCTCCGGACCAATTTCAACAGTAAGGACAAATAATTTGGATAAAAATTGAAGATGAGACGTATGAAGCGAACTTGCTTCAGGTCAACAGCTTTTCTTTTTTTTTTGGTGTGGATTAGTCGCAAACGGCCAATCCATGCCAAGCGAAGATGTTAGCTCAGGCTTCATGTTAGGGGGAGGGTTAAAATCCACTATGGGGCTTGGTTCATGTTAGGGAGGGTTAAAATCCACTATGGGGCTTGGTCACATGTAATGGCAATATATTACCTGCATGAAAACAATTCCTCCTACAGCTTTGAACCTGTTGAATGGCACTACTAACAATTCCAACATATTAAAAGATAATCCGTATTTTTTTTTTTAACAAGTAGAGGTGTTTCGGTCAATGCAACCAGTTTACTAGTCCACCGCACTGTCGGTGAAATTGAAAATGTTGACAAAGAAATGAACAAGTGCTAGTAACAGAAGAAGCCTGGAACCAGCTGCTCAGCTGGGCAACCTCGCAGCTTTGATAAATTGAAGTGAAATTTTGTGTTTAGTAATTTCTTGCATTGCGTAGCGACGAGAGCACATCAGAAACATAAAGCGATCTAGGGGGATCCTATGGAGGCAACTCCCATGCCTTTTTGTACTGTAAAGCATCAGCGGTGAGGCCTCGCCGCGCCACCTAAAATGCAATTTGAAAGCTGCAGGGATGTACTGTGCAGTCTTTCCTCACAAGCACAAGGATTGACGTGCCCTCTGTTGGCCAAATGTTTAAATCCTCGAGTACTTTAAGTCGGTGTTTCTTTGGGTCTAGTTTTATATGTATGTGTATATATATATATATATACATATATATATATATATATATATATATATATATATATATATATATATATATATATATATATATATATATATATATATATATATATATATATATATACACACACACACACACACACCTTCAGTTTCCTTTCTTTTGTTTTGCTTGCAACAAAAACGCGTAATATGCCGTGGCAGTGGGCTGTTTCCATGAACGAATTTCTCACTTCACTAATAACTGGCGGTGGTTGCAGCCTTTCAAACGGATAGGACACTTGTGAGGAACTACCTAACATAGACATACTTTTAACAATATGAGAGACGGTGAATACACATTCGGTGTTGATCTGGTTAATACACACACACACACACACACACACACACACACACACACACACACACACACACAATAAATGAAATAAAATAAAGCAAAATAAGAGAAAAATCCTGAGTCCAGAAAATATTCATTCTGTGGAACAGGAGCTATTGAAGGCGAATTCCATACAGAAAGCTAAGGAAAAGTGCAGCGAAAAAGTAGGGGGGGGGAGAGATGGCAAGGTAAATCTCCCTTACTTTTTGGCGGAAAACAGATAAGTATCTACAAACGATAAGAACCAGAAGTGAAGCCATTATATGGGTATGTAGTGAATAGAGACGGATTTCTGTTCAAAACAAACGAGTGTAGCGGACATAGGTGTTGCCCAACGTGCAGCACAGCACTTGTATCTTCAACTTCAAGCCAATATGATAACCCAATCCACAACATGCACGCATGGGGCACGTGTCAAACTAGCCAGAATAGCCCAAACAGGTGCATCTTAGCACAACATTTTACAAAACGTTGCCTGCCTTGTTCTTATTGAAACTAGTATGTATGCATGCATGTATACATACACGCACACAGACAGACAGACAGACAGACAGACAGACAGATAGATAGATAGATAGATAGATAGATAGATAGATAGATAGATAGACATTTGCAGTGGCGCATGCTTAGAAGAACTGAGTGGCGCTACTTTATGGTTCTAATGCAAAATTATTCCTGGGTATTAACAGTTAGTTCTTTCTCCATCTGATGGTATGGTATGGTATGGTATGGTATGGTATGGTATGGTATAGTATAGTATAGTATAGTATAGTATAGTATAGTATAGTATAGTATAGTATAGTATAGTATAGTATAGTATAGTATAGCGACCCTGACTTTCGCGCGTCATCAGCCCAATGTTTCATCCTGTGGCTTATCAAAACAGTTGTCCAAATGAACAGGTCTTTAGGTCGAATGCCAAAGTACGTGACCTATTGTGCATCACGTGACTAACAAGGGAAATCGACACGTCCGAATCTTTGAGATTAATTTACAAGGAATGTTACACAAACGGACCTTTTTTGCCAAAAAGAACCTCGGAAATAGGGCTGCCAAGTAAAATAAAGACACGTCAACCTTTGGTCACCATCTGTCATCTGAAGTCTCATTATATCTTGGATGGCATAACTTCAGGCTGCACTGCGGAACAGAATACAATTTGTCACATTTGATGACAACCCTTGTTTGTTTTATGATGTTTTTTGTTTTACTCTTAATACTTTTCACCACAAAGACATTTGTATTCGGAATGTAAAGATCGCAAATTTTGGGTTTGTTCTGCAGAAAAAAAAATTAGACCAAAATAACATGAAGGATTCTGTGGTGCAATTTGAATACGCACAGTCACTTTTATAGTCAGTGTAGATTGGTTTCTTTATGGCTTCGTATCTTGATACAACGAAGTTAAGAGCAGAGATTACATCGCGTTACTTCGCCTGCTAAGCAGACCATAAACAGATCAATCTCGATTACCCGGAGCTTGGTCTGCTCAGGAGCAATGTGACATGTCGGTCGCATTGTTGTTCGGGATCAGAACACGGATTTATTTTGCCCATGCGATCTCTCACAGCAAAACCCAGTGATGTTTTGCAGTTATTAACAATAAATTCATCAAATGGGGTTCAAACTTTGGGCTGGCGCTAGCAATTTTTCAACTTTGTCCATCAACTTCTCCTACCAAATACTGATTAGGTAGGCTAAACCCATGTGCAAAAATTCAAATTAAAAAAAAAAACTCAATAAATCTGAATAATCAAGTAAACTAAAATTGATATATGCATAAAAATTGATTAAATAATGTAAATATCCTTAGCCAGTTTGGCTAAAGCTAACAAAAGTTTGTTAACCAGGTCAAACCGTTTTTGCCACTGGCTGTTTCGCTAATGGATAGCACCAAACGAGATACCACCAGAAATAACAAAGAGCACTTTTCGGGGTTAAGTAAAATACATGAAAGTCTTCCGTCAGCAAACCACAAAGCAAGATACTTTTTACAGACTAAATCGAATGATTAATATTCCTTGTGATTTATTGGTTTGTCTGGTTATTTCCCCCAAACGTTTAGCTGATTCTTGACGTTTCGTCGTATCCTGTTCCATTTTTCGCGAAAGTAAATCCCGGGCAATTGTGACGAGCTTTTGTTTTAGGACCAAACGCGAGCGTTGAATGCAATAAATCATAGGCACTCTACAACTCACTTGACATATCCGCTTGCACTTTACACTGATCTGCCCCTTTTGGTGTAAAAACTGGAATAATAGTTCATCTGGTGTACTAATTTGCTCATTCATCCAGAGCTTCCCTTGATTGGTAAATACAAAATTTCAGAGTCAACACCAAGAGTCCATACCAGCGAGTTCTGCACACTTTGCTACATTTTCTTTTTTTGCCCAAGGATGTCAGGGTTGCAACACCACGGCGGAGAAGCACGCGTATATTACACACACACACACACACACACACACACACACACACACACATATATATATATAATCCACAAGGTCCACAAGAATCCCCGATAATGCAAAACGAGTTCGGGATACATTAGGCAAAAAGTGTACCTTTTTGTGTACCCTGCGATTAGACATTTACCTCTGAAAAAAAAGTACCCCGCAGTATGGTGTTATTGAATTATTCCTGAAAAGATAAATCTGTAGTGACACTCACTGCTCATATACACTCCAACATCTAGTATTCCCCTTGTTATTTACATGCATGATGTTGCCTGTTTTATTTTGAGAAGGGCAGCACCTGTCAATTAGAAACTTTCCTGATCATGGTCTATACGCAAGATGATTGAGGAGGACATATGACATGAACATAATTAATGCAGGGGTGTCGTCTGCTAATACTCAAACGAGGCTGTCTCGTTGGGAGAACCTGTCCCTTGGGAGGAACTCAAACTCTAATGGACTGTGTTTCGTTTTCTCGGGTATCCGACGCACCTGACGTTCAAGTTATTGCGTGTCTTGAAATCAAATGAAGCGACTACATTTTAATAGAAAATCTAGACATTTACTGTGCGATCTGCTGTTGAGATAACCCACGAAATTTCAGCCTGAGCTCAACTGAACCAAATAGCACATACATGCTCGTCAACGGAACATTTTTATCTCAATCTCAGAGTACGCAGCCTAATGGATTTTTTTGCTTTGTTATATTCATTCACATATTAAAGATATTCAAAAAAAGTTAGTGACCAGACAGATCCTCTAAATGAAGACCCCTTTATTTATGTATAACACTTTCTTAACCGAACCAAAGGCCAGTCCCAAAATTGATGGTGGCACAAACAGCGAAAAAGAACTTCAAATGTTGGCCTCCACCGACGACAAGTGTGGCTCCAAGGTGCTGGTTCGTTACACTTGTGGATTGCACGGGCTATTTGTAATGGTGTTCTCAACTTTGACAAGGAACAGCCTGCACGTCTTTCAAGAGCTAAATTCTTGTGCTAAGGAGGTGTCATGGTCCCATGCAAACAAAAGCCAATGCTTTGAAATTTGTGGGTTTCAGATCCTCCTCTGGCACCATGCGATTTTTCTTATAACACATTGAGTTCAGAGTGTGTCAAAAAAGATTTTACGTCAACTGCCAGAAGTATTTGGGGAATATGTTCATCTGCAGCAACACAAAGCTGCAGGAACAAAACTATGGGCAGATTCTTGTGCATTTTGGTATAAAAAAAATTTGATGTCTGTAACTGTTATTCACATGAAGTAGATCTTTCTTGCTGTACCGGGAACAATATTGTGTTATTTTGAAGAAAGATGAGTCTTGAGTATTTTCGGTCATCGTGTGTGTTTGTGTTCTTTGAAGACGTTTAGTAGAGCGAAAATATCATTCAACTTGATGTGTGAACGTCACTACCGAAAATATCGTCCCTGTACCTTTACACCAGATCATTGTTTCCTTTTCTTTTTCGTCATTTGTGATATCACAAACATTTACGTTTACTTTAATTACAAGCAGCGAAACCAGACGGTCCACTTGTTCATCAGCCGGTAATGGTCCGTTCAGTTTGCACGGTTATACTTGTGAAGTACGTGTACCGTTTATTTTCATTGAAATTTGGGATTCAATAAGTTAAACAAATATATCGCAAAAATCGAACTTCTACTGGTAAATGGGTGTAGCGGTGAAAATCTGTGTAATGGAATATACATGTATATATATATATATGTATCAAAATATATTATATTATCTATACTTTATTTTATTGAAACACATCAACTCGCATGATATAGTCGAATATATATATATATATATATATATATATATATATATATATATATATATATATATATATATATATATATATATATATATATATTCTCACCGCAAAAGTGACTACCGCATTAAGCATCACATACACATTCAATCCAGAGGGCATATATGCTTCTGACCCACCATGATTTTGTGTATTGTGTTGAATACACATGTGACCTCTTCTATTACGCCATAACCAGTATATTCAATGTATGTATATAGGAGAAACCAAGCCAACTAGATTTGAATTCAGCACCAAAGTGAACCCATTTCTCCGATAGGTCCTTTAGGCCTCTACATTACTTGGATAACTTTCACTTTTTTTAATATAATCTTTATTGACATTCATCTTGGATACAAGTTGGTAAGTGTCTTTGTACGTTTCCATAATTTTGTATATTGTGTTGAACACACATTTGACCTTTCCTGTTACGCCATTACATTCAATGTATGTATGCAGGAGAAACCAAGCCAACTAGATTTGAACTCAGCACCACAGTCAACTCATTTCTCCAAGAGGTCCTACAGGCCTATATCTTACTAAGATAAACCTCTATGTTTCAATATAAGCTTTATTGACATTCATCTTGGACACGAGTTGTAAGTGTCTTTGTACATTTCTTATGTCTTCAATGTTCTTAGTGGTTTTCTAGTCTACCGGCAGATGTGAAGAAAAGAGACTGCATGCCACGCAGGCAAAGACTAAGACATCATTGTCATCCAGGAGATTCCTGAACGCGGCAGACTCAGCTGGAGACGGCTCGGAATTAGGCCCCCGCCAAGACAAGCAACCCGTTTATTCACGTGAGGCAGGCAGAACAGCATGGCCATTCACCCTCCAGTTGGCCCAGAACCGTCAGAGCTCGACACTACACAGAAAATCCATTTCCTAGATGTCATCACCTAGTCATTTGTTCAAGATTGCTGCTTGCAAATCTTAAAAACCAGCCACCAGTCTTGCTAAGATGTTTTTATCCCGCTACAAGGAACGTATCGCTCTCTCCGTCTATCCTTGGTGTAACCCAAGTCTACAAATTCAGGAACAAAGTGGTAGCTTTTGTAATATCTACTTACGCCGGTTTGAAAGTCCCAAGAACACTGTGAATTCGCTCAATTGCGCTGCATTTTTTTTAGTCTATCTCGCTGAAGAGGGGAAAAACACAATGAAAAAATAGTATTTCAACATAGGTATAGCAGTGTGTGCAAAAGACCGAAATTTAAATCTTTAGGTTAAAAAATGTCAGAAATGCGAAAACCACAAAAAATTTAATAAACAATGAGTACACTTACAGTGGTCATTTTATATTTTGATTATTGGTTGCTTTCGTGGGACAAACTTTTTCCTCAAACTTGACTTTGTATTTGCCTGTTCGATAAACCGATCTCCACGTTTTCCCTACCCAATTGTAGTTGCGATAATGCAGAGCTTGGTTTGCTGATGAGGCGAAATCTGCAGGTCTCACGAGCAAATGCGGTCTGCATCGGACTCGGGGTAAAGAATATGCAAGAGTTGACATTATTTATCATGCTAAACATCAAGCGGCACTATCATATAAATTTGTTTATATTTCTGTGGCTGTAATCGGTCTAGGCTGCACATTGTTCAGATTTAATTTTAATGCTTAGTTATAGGATATCCGGTGAAGTACTTGGTTGTAATTGTATTAATTCGGTCACAACTCACATTGTGCATGGCTCATCTAAACATCGTTCACCGCGAATTTGTATTACCTGCAATTTGTAAGGGTTGAAAATTTATCTTATCTAGATTGAACGACGGTGAAGCCATGTAGATTTACGGCCCAGTCTAGAAAGGGAATGTTTTGTATAAATGATGATACCGGCAACTCGACAGCAAGTTTGGATCTAGCGCAACTAACACCTTCACACATTCTCCTGGCACGCAGAACCAGGTCCTCGGATGAGAGTCACGAACACTGTCATGTTTAAGCCAGGTTCTCTGTATTCTAACGAATGAGGAGATCGACATTTTTATTTGAAAGAATAATCCTTTTTTCTTGGTAAATTTTTGGTACGTTTAATGATATTAATCTTGTGTACACACATATGTGCAAACAAGCTGATGATATAACACACAACCGACTGAAAGCAATAAAGATAGTTTCATACGAAACCAGGATAACTTTACGTATTAATCAGAATGACACACAGGGGACAGAAAGAGCCAAGGATAAACGTAATGACGGAGCTTCCGGGCAATTTAAAGAATGAATTAAAGCTTTCTTTAATCTGGTAAATCTGGGCAGCTTTCCCTACATTCGTGGAGCCTGATTTAGCATCTCGTATTACACAAATTGTACCTATGGTGACTGTATCGCCCTCCAGGCATTTTTTATCAGTTCCTGTTGAGAAAAATTTGACGGCGTGCCGGACCAGGGAAGCAGGAGTGGCGAGCGTACACACTCAAGGCCAAGCGCATCTCTGAGCCGTGGTCCTAACATGTTTATAGCCTCTCGATGACCGTCAACACATTGCAAAAGTCTGCAAATCATTACTCTTTCCAGTTTGCCTTTCCACTCAAAAGTACATTCATACAGATGATCGTCTAATAACTCTTCATCCAAACCTTGTTTTTAGTTTTCTATGCGGGTACTTGTCAGTATATGTACAGACTCGGCCGTTATGCATAAACACATAACTTTCCATAACGAGTTACCAAACTTCTCCACATTCCAAGAAGTTGGAATGTCATTTATATCTAAGCTGTTGTCAAAAGCTGAAAGATGGATGCGGTAGAGAAAATGACTCACCCCGCAGTGTGCTGCGTAAATATTCCGACAGACTCTCGGCTATGGTCTCTTTAAGTTGACTCTGGATAGCTCTAGAAGCTCACTTGTTGCAGACGTAAGTTTTATCACAACTACTCCGACAACACACAACTTGCCGGTGTAAGTAATATGTCTCTCACTACGATACACTAGATATTGCTATAATACATTAGCCTTGTCCGTCACGTGACTGGCATCTTTACGACGACAACAGGTTCTTCGGCGCCAAAGAGTTCGAATAGAGCTGTGTCATTGGTTAACAGCTCCTACCGCACCTGCCAATCAAAAAGTTTATGGAAGCTGCGGACACACCCTTTGCAGCATCTCAAATGAGTTTCCAAAACGTAACAAATAAACAAAAATACCACATAGTGCCCGAGAGACTTCCAATACATGTAATTCTGGGCGTTTAATGTTTTTGTGGCTGTGGGAATAGCTGGTAGATTATATTTCCGGGCGTTCACATTTCTGATTATTTTAATGTGTGGATGTCCATGTGTTTTATAATTGGCAGACACGGACGTGATGTAAACTCCTGTTTATGTTGCTGTGCCGGTACATGTCGACCTGCAGTCTAGGAAATACACAATTGGAGAATAAGGTCTTCAGTGCAAATTCCGGAATCATTTGAAATATAGGAGTCGAAAATAACATTTAAGTGTAATTTCACCTACGGTTGATTTTTAATACACTATGATTCCAACCGTCTTGAGCAAATTGCCTGCTTAGCAAACCAAACTCCGCGCGCTTCTACAGTGCATACTCCAGAATCATTTGAAGCGTAGGAGTTAAAAAGTACATTTTTTATGTGTTATTGTCAGCGACTACTAAATAAAAAAAAAAAACAAAAACAAAAACAAAAACAAAAACAAAAACATACCCCCCCCTCCAATGAGAAGAGGAACAGCAACAGCAACAGCAACAAAACATCATTCCACTATGGTCCCACCCCTGTTGAGCGTATTGCCTGCTTAACAAACCGAGCTCCATACACTCTTCAGTATTCTCAAGTGAAGCGCAGACAGCATGAACGTAGTCGCAAACTGGTCCATTGGGCTGCCCGAGCAGCACACGCTTAAGCCTCCTGTATATTTCCTTGCCTGGTCTGGGTTTATTCCCAGTGCAAAGCAAAGCGTGGGGTACACAATCTGTCCCATACAGGAGAATCTCCAATTAAGACCACCTCCATAAATAGGCCATTTCTGTATTAAGACCACCAATTTAAAGACCTGGTTTTTTTTTTATTTCTTAATTAAATTATATCTCCATTAAGACCACTCCCTTTAAGACCATATTTTTCAGTCCGTCAGGTGGTCTTAATGGAGAGATTCCACTGTATACGTTTAGCATGGCAGTATATATTAAGCAAAATGGCATTGCCTGCGAAACAACCTTAGATTGCACTGGGTTGACACCGTTGACATTCCTAAAACAGAAATTCCTACACTCAAACTTTTTTTGATTTTCCACTGTTTTCATGCTTTAACTTTTTCCCCTAAATGCTTTTATCTTTTTGAAGTAGGCCTACCGATTTTACCAAAATATCTTAATCTGATAGGAAACAACACAAAGGCTATAATTTCCCAAGTTCTTTTTCTGTGACATATATATTTTACTTTTTTTTCTGATGCATGGTACTTTGATCCCTATAGACATATCCCGGTACATGATTATTAGAATTGTGGACAACTCAGGCAAAGATGTGTATTGAATATATATCAGCAGTGTATTGACAACCGTACCTTTAATAACAAATATACAATTCAATCGATGTATGAGGTTTGGTTGGGCTTTCCTGGTTTGAAAAATTTAAAAAAGTAAAAACCCCGTTAATAAAACAAAGTTATAAAAAGAAAAAGAAAAGAAAAGAATCGAGAGTGTCAGCCCACTGTGAGACACCTTACTCCTGAACGCGAAGCATTATTGTGCTTGCGAAAATTCCAGTCCTTTGACCAGCCTCCACACGCCTTCCAAGTGCCCCCCTCCCCCCCTCACACACACACACACACACACACACACACACACACACACACACACACACACACACACACACGTCAAAGTACAAGGCATCCGAAGCAGCAGAGCAACGACTCTCTTGGGAAGAGTTCAACATTGGATCCTTATCACGACAATGGTCATGCTCACCTGGATTATTATGACTTCAGATTTAAATTCTCTAGAAAGTGTCTCTTTATTCAAGTACCAGCGAGCCTGTAATTCCAGAGAGAGAGAGAGAGAGAGAGAGAGAGAGAGAGAGAGAGAGAGAGAGAGAGAGAGAGAGACAGACAGACAGACAGACAGACAGTCAGACAGACAGAGCGCTTTGGGTTGATATCTTTTTGGATGCGCCCAAAGCGCGCCCAGGATAATAGAGCTATCAACTCATTCTGAAAATTAACACAGCTTGAGTTATATTCACCCTTTCCCCCTAAACCGGCCAAAACTGGCTTCTGGTCAAATGTCGTCTGTTTCCATGTGTTCAGCTAATTTCAAAAGTAATGAAAAGCAATTTGATTGAGAATTGAAGATGAGACCTATCAAGATAACATGCCCCAGGTCAACAGCTTTTCTTGGCATGGGTTGGGCACTTTCGTGCCCAACCCATGACAAGGAAAGCTGTTGACTCAGTCTTAATTCAAGGGGGAAAGGATTAACATGAAGAATCAGCAACATCTTGACCGGTCAAATTTTACTCAATGCAACAGGTCTGGCCGACGGCTTCTTTCCAAATGCCCGCTGAACAGGGCCAGCCTCAATGTACTTTGTCATCCCTTCCACCGGAGTAAACCATAATTTGGTTTTCTGAGAAAGTAATCAGCGGGGGAGGTATCTGAAGTTCTAGATTTAGTTGTCTACTTGACCTCTGTCTCTAGATTATTTTCATTAATTTATCCGTTCATTCACTCATTCTTTCATTTATTTATGTGACATCGAACGAATTTTTTGCAATAACAACGTTGGTATATAAACGGTAACATGGTCCACGAAACTATTAAAGGATGAAATAACTTTGCAAAAAAAAACCCCTGTTTTTTAAAGAAAAAAATCGGTTTGGAGGTCAGATAAAAAAAGCCGTTGTTGGACAGAGTCCGATAACTGGTCTGAGGCTGCACGATTGAACAGCAGCGCTGGGGAACACCAAAGAACCACTTCTCTCCAGATGTTGGTGTTTTCAAACTTCTGGGCAAAGTGGGCGTGGACCGTGAAATTACACACCCATACTGAATTTACCCCATCGCGCAGACACAACCTGTTCTTGTGGCTGCAGTGCTACGCCATTAATTAAAGTGTCAGAATAAATTAACTCGGTGCATTGTCCCGTGTAATTAACCGTCGAGGAATGCTCATCCTTCGATTTATTGACATTTTTATCAGACTTTTATTCCCAGATGGGCTGGGCGCCCAGCCACGAGGGCATAGCCAACGTACTTTACATATTCATTATTTGTTCACAATAAAGTTGTACCCAGGTTGGCTCATGCGGCCGTCTCCATATGTGTTTACCCATTCAAATTCACTTTTTAAATGCGTTGCCATGGCGATAAATTTTTTGCCAGATGTAAAATTGCGGGATCCAGTTGTGGTATTTCAATTAGAAAGCTACTTATAATTCACTAAAGTGGCGTGAAATTTCACGCTCCACCAAAACAACCTCTGGCTAAATATAATATTGTTTCTTGTGCGCTTACGCCTAGAAATTCGAAACATTCAAAGGTGTGAACACGAAGTCCCTATTTTTTCATGACAAAGATGGCATTGGAGAGTATTTCTCTACCTTCAAATTTTTAATTGCGAAGCAGATCAAGAATTCTGCAAGGTCATACGTATAAATGAACAAGCTCACTTTTTTGTCTGGGTTTTTGTGAGTATTTGTGTGTGTGTGTGCATGACAATATTTACGGGTAGCTTGGCGGCAAAATGGAACTATGGATGAGGTACAGAGCCAAGCAAAATAGTTGACAAGTTCAAGTTGCAGTTGTTTTTCATGTTGCCTCCCAAACATACCAGGCTCCATTATATGGTGTGGGGAAAAAAATCCACGGAGATGGTCTATCCAGCGTGCGAAATCTCATGAAATTCGGCTATTGCAGAAAAGCTGACTTTCTTTTCATGTCAAGCTCCGGGTTTTGCCTGGGACTACCGCTCATATAAGGGGTTTCGACTCCTCTCGTGAGGTGCGGACTACAAGCAGATGAGTGTGTTTTGCAAACAATCAGAGGTATGCATAAAAAATCAACTGGGATCCTGTGCTGCCAGCTGGACTGCAGCAAGGAACTTGGCAGGAAGGAGGGCACATTCATGTGTTAAGCAGGGCCAAAATTTAATGAGCTTCTGTGATAAAAGTAGCAACTTCAGAAAGCAAAAAGCTAAAGCAAATACATTCACTAAGCTTTAAAGCATACAAGATGCTTTACATATTTAGAAAATTCAATTTGTTTGGCAGAAAAAGTGTTACTACTGGATGGTTAAGTAACATATCTTGTAAAAGTGCCCTGATCATGGCGGAGGCATAGTTCTGTTGCCTAGCAACTGAGAGGACCAGAGCAAGTCTGCAGTTAATATAATTTCATATGAATACCTCCTATTTTGCACTCAATCTCGGCCTCGCGAGAACTTGCGTGTGAGCATGCAGACTGCTCACTGGCTTTGAACCCCCTCCGCCTTCCCCCACCCCCACCCCGACCCCCGGGTTCAGCGAAGTAAAGAACGTCGTTACGGAGGCAGTACGAAAAGTCGTGTGCAGCCAAACTGCTCATATTTATATCTTACAATACACAAGTATTTATTTCTCCCATCTCACTATCTTTATCAGTACACCATATACTTCAACTACGCATACTTAAGCAGCGTAACTAATAGATTTACTAAGAATAAGGGACGAAGAGTTGACAATCAATTGGAAGTCTTCTACTGCTATACTGCTACTACTATTTATCATCATAATCATCATCATCTTCATCATTTGTTGTATCAGCACCAGTATTGTTATCATTATTCTATTTGGTAATTTCATTTTACAACGGAGGTACCGGAGGCTCGGGAATTTGCCTACACTGCGTCCACGAATCACTTGTCCCAATAGTACTTGCTTATTAGCCCTAATATTTAGTTACTTTTGGAACAAAAAGAAAACAAATCGGAAAACGGTAAATCAAGTTTGCAATAGAATTTACTCATCTTTGCCGTATCAGGATGTTGATGTGAACGTAAAAGGATCATATGATATAAGCCGACAGACACGTGCAGAACAGAGTCGGTCAGAGTTGGGATTGGCGGAAATTTTCCAACAGAGAAGTAAATTCCCAGGGCCTCAAATTCCCAGTAAAAAATGTCCGTATTGAGGATGTGTCATATTTCCAACAGCTGAAATCATCCTGTTAACAATGATTACCTTGCAGTGTTCAATCGAAATCATGAACACTGTGTAAAATCCGACCTAAATGTCCCTATCTGAAGTTTTTCTCCCTTGGAACTTCGACCAGATATATGAATGAAGGAACGAACGAACCAAAGATTCAATCAATCAATGGACGGATGCAGTACTGAAGCTTTAGGACGTGATTTTTTTTTTTATCACAAAACTCTTCATGTTGGATGGTAATTTTTGAGGTTAGTTAGAATCTTCCGTTTTCATTTTAATTCTTTCGTAAACTCTCTGTGTCAGAATAGGGGATGTGACAAAATAATATGCAAGGCCTTAACATCTTTCATTAGCGCACATTAGCCAAGGCTTGCTATTGACTTCTTTTTGTGTTCATAAAAAATGAGAGGATATTAGGTTCACAAAGCTGCAGGTCCAAATAATTAAGGTACAAGTTGGAGTTAATGCGCATTTTTTGGCACCCGTTGTATTCCGTGGGAGTTTATGAGTTAACGGAGTCATGTTCGTCATATCGGCACTAGTCTCAGTTGTCGCTCAGCCTCTGCCACAAGGTTTCACCCGCAGAATACCTTTATTGTTCTTTGTACTGGACCATACACTTGGCTTTTAGTGCCATGTGACCCAACTTACTGCAGATTTCCATACAAAGCAGGCCAGGCTCCGTATTATTTCTGTTACACTGTGGATGGAGCAACACGGAGATTGCTCTGTTTGGAAGGCAAATGATATTCCTATCACCCCCATGTTAACCCAATAGGACTTTTTATTTTTGCGATGTCAAGATTACATATTGCCAGGAAGATCATCAGGTTGACGATTTGCCAACTCAACAATGTTATTGTGCCTGCGCACGCAGTATAGTACTGCTGACCACGCCTCACTGTTTGTGACCTTTCGCCGGACATGACACCAGGATATGGTAAAACTGTCAACTGTCATGTCTTGACAATGTTTATGCAATAAGCCACCACACAGGTTCCACGCTATCCATCAAACGCGCGTGGTTTTATTCAGTGGGCCTTTTGTCACTCATCATCAACGCGGTTTCTGGCGGCAAGTTTTTTTCCCCAATTTATTTGTTTGTTTATTTTGTGCATTCTAGGCACGATTACCAAATGTTTGATTTAAACTCGCCCCCCCCCCCCCCCTAAAAAGGCCCAGAAAAAAAGGAAGAAAACACCAGTAAGAATCGTATGTTGGAGGTGGCAGTCTTTTCCCACAAGACGACCCCAATATATTGAAAGCTATCAATTTAATCTGGCTCAAGAATATAATTTGAGGTGATATGGGGAAAGGGGCATTGCGTATTCTGACTTTTGTTGTACAATCGAGCAACCCAGAGAAAAGCCCCAAAAGTAATTTTACGAGATAGAGAGAGGGGAAAACACAAACCAACTGGTGGACTGTTCCGTATGCACAATGTACCATTTGCGCTTTTTCCTTTTTCGAGAATGATATGAGGAATTCTGTTCTTGACTTTGCAATAAATGTTTCATTACTAATCGCAACAAATTTATTGCTCACCTGGAATAACCCCTCCTCATCCCCCCAAACAAACAACCAAACAAACACCCCCTCAAAAAACAAATAAACAAACAAACAAACAACAACAACAAAAGGCGCAGGTCGACAGCTTTCTTCGGTGCACTTGGGCCGCTGGTGTGTCCAGGAAAGCTGTTGACGCAGTCTAAAATTTAGCACCGAGAGAATAGAGAAATTCTATTGCTACATCGTATGATAGGGTTATATATAGCTGAATCAAATCGTCAGAAGAATAAACCACACGGTGACTTTTTTCTTCTCACGCAGATACATATCTGTGCTTTCGTATCAATTAAATTTTGACATGGTTGCACATGCATCTGTAACCCTTGGTCATTTTGTAAAAATACGTTCAGCTATTGGTTTACCACGAGAAGCATCTGTAATGAACATGGCGCTTTGAAGAGATGAAACATTTTGTTTGACGTCCATGTGAACAAATTTGAAAGATAACATTTGGAATATTAGGGTATACATCCCTATATAACAGCCGACGAATTGGCCGTCGTTGTTTTGTGATGCTGCAGCTGCTGGTGACTACGACGACGATAACGATGACGACGACGACGACGACGACGACGACGACGATGATGATGATGATGATGATGATGATGATGATGATGATGATGATGATGATGATGATGCCGCCACATATCAAAGTCAGCCTTTTACCGCGAAAATATCCCGCTGGGAGACTAGACTGAACAAAAACTAAAAAGTAGGATGGATGGATGGACGGATGAGTTAATTGATTGATTGATAATTCGAAAGTGAAGACCGTTGAAATAATATTTTACCTTCTTGGAAGTAACGACATCAGCACGTTTCTTCCACTGGTGCGCACGTTTCTTCCACCAGGCACCAGACACTTATGTATCACGGACGTATCATAAATTTATGTCTGTGCCAGCACAGACATATTGTTTTTCTTTCTTTCTTTCTTTCTTTCTTTCTTTCTTTCTTTCTTTCTTTCTTTCTTTCTTTCTTTCTTTCTCTCTCCCCCTCCCTCCCTCGCTCTTTCTTTCTTTCTTTCTTTCCAGGCAAATTTGTCCGATATTTCATTTGAAAAGCATTATGCGTAGAAACTCAAAACTTGGCACAATTATACTTCTGTACATGAAGTCTTACCTTTTTGTAATGAGAGGTCATGCTTTTCAAAATTATGCAAATGAGGGCTAATTTAAGTTTTGAATCTTCAATATCTTATATACTATAGAAGATGTGGTTCCGAGTGTATAAGAGTTCGATCATAGGAAAGTAAAGGTCATCTAAAGTGTCAAGGTCATGTCAAGGTCAAACGTCATATGAAGGTCAAAGGTCAATCTTAGGTCAAAACGTCATTTTAAAGGTTCGCATCAGGTAGAGGTCATCTCAAGGTCAAAGGTCATTTCAATGTCAAAGGGCACTTTGATGGTGGCTTTCCGCTAGCCACAACTTGGTCAATTTTTATCCAATTTTGAACACGTAAGGCTCAAATTGTAGCTATTATAACACTGCACATTTTGAAACTTACATATGACCTCTCAAGGTCAATGGTAAACGTCATTTGGTCATTTGAACCTTTAAAAGTTTGATCCAGTTATAACTTCGCCAATTTCCATCCAATTCTAATCATGTTGGACTCAAATTGTAGGTATTGCAACACTGCACATTTTTATAAGAATATCTAACCTCAAAAGGGCAAATGTCAAGGTCATTTGGCCCTTTGAAAGTTTCATTTTGCCATAACTTGGTTAATTTTGATCTCATTTGGTTCATGTTGAATTTTTGAAGAGACGTTTAACGGTTTTGAACTTATGCAAATTAGGGGTCATTTGAGAATCTAAATCTTGAAAATCTCCAAAACTATTATAGGTACAGGTGACCAATCCAACTTCAATTCATAGGTTTGTAACATTGTGCGTTTTTGTAATTTACATGTGACCTCTAAAGGTCAAAGGTGAAGATCATTTTGCTATTTGCAATTTTCAGCCAGCCATAACACCATCAATTTTCATCCGATTTTGACAATGTTGGGCTCAAATCGTAGATATTGTAACACAGCACATTTTCTGTATTTACATGAGACCTCTTAAGGACAAAGGTCAAGGGCATTTGGACCTTTGAAAGTTTCATCCAGCCATAACTTGGTCCATTTTCACTCAATTTTAATCAAGTTGGACTCAATTTTTAGGTATTGCAACACTGCACATTTTTATAAGAACATGTAACGTCAAAAGGACAACAGTCAAGGTCATTTGGCCCTTTGAAAGTTTCATCTTGCCATAAATTGGTCAATTTTCATCCGATTTGGTTCATGTTGGGCTTAAATTGTGGGTATTTACATGTGACCTGCAAAGGTCAAAGGTCAAGGTCATTTGGACTTTTTAATTTGCATCCAGCCATAAGCTCAATGTAATGTGAAGTACCAATGGATAAAATTTGTAGCATTTGATATTTACATTTTTTGAAGGCACACAGATTTGCTTTGAAGCAAATCTTCTTTTCTAGTTTTGCGTTGTAAATGTAGATTCCCCATGATTGTATGGGTGCTTGTATATGTATGTATATATATATATATATATATATATATATATATATATATATATATATATATATCTGCATGTATGTTTGTGTGTTCATATATTGGAATTACGACTCATTATAATTATTAGGGTGGTACATTGTCATATATTCTCATGATGTAACCAGTAAACTTCATTCATTTGTTTATTCCTTAATTCATTTATCACAATTATAACCTCATTATAACAACACCGAGGCATCCGACATATTCATTATGGCACACGTTTTGAACTGCAAAAGTTCATTTCCTTTGTTGTTTGATTCATTTATCTGACATATTCAGTTAGCGAACACATTTGTAGCGGGACCAATGGTGTTATTATAATGAGTTTTCAATGTATATGACCAGGGACGTACGTGCAATCCATCTCCCTGATATGACCCGGATCTTACTTAAAACCCTTTCTTAGTTAATTCGTTATCTTACAAAATAGCTAATGAATATTATAAAAATAACCAATGGGGCGGTCATGGCGTCGAGCTAGAGGGTAACTATGCCTGTGCTGAGGTAACACAATTGGAGAGTGCAAATAAAATATGACACCTAGGAAAGCCAGAGGCTGCCGCATTTTCAAAAAATGCTACCAGAAAGGCAGATTTTGGCGTGATTGTTGAAAACAATGTATGCTTTGAGCTAAAATGAATATCATCAAGGTATGTAAACTGGCACCAGTTGTACACAGTGAAAAATAAATGAATTAAGGAATAAACAAATGAATGAAGTTTACTGGTTCAGCTGGCGTCAGCACTGTGGCCACTCAATGATATTGCAAGTGGTACAATGCAGAGCTGGTAGCAATGGCAATTTGCTGAAAATTTTCCCATTCATGCCCATATTTTCTGGTGTTTATTTGAGGTAAAAAATCGTTACAAACATTTTGGTGTATAATACATGTATGTTTGTGATCCATGTTATGAACTGCAAGGTGGTAGCTCTGTTTGTTATGTTTTCACATGTTGAATTACTGGCATGAAACCTAGAACGAGTCAGGCCGCGAAGCGGTCCCGGCGAGGACAGAGTGAAGAAAGGTCAGAACTACAAAAGATGATTTGCTGCATAGCAAATCAGTGTGTGTGTGTGTGTGTCTTCAAAGTATATTGGTATGGCAATGTACAACTAGTCCATAACATAGGAGTAGAAGTTGGAATGGCATCTCTATCTATTATAGCTTTGAAGTTATTCAAGATTTAAAATGTCTAATTGTGCTATTTAGTATAATTTAAATTCCTGCAACTTTTGTCTTTCATTTATTAGGCGTGCCATGGTCAACAAACCCCTAGTAGAAGTTGGAATGACATCTCTATCTATTATAGAGTAAAGATGTTAAAAATTGACACTTTCGAAAACTACTAATTAGTATAATTTAAATTGCTACAGTTTTTCTTTTAGATTCATTACATGCGCAATGGTCAATAACCCCCTATTGCAAGTTGAAATGACATCTCTCTCTATAATAGTTTTGAAGATATTCTAGTTTAAAATTTCAAATGCTGCTAATTAGCATAATTAAAATCCCTACAGCTTTTGTTTGAGATTCATTATATGTGCAATGGTCAATGACCCCCTAGTAGAAGTTGAAATGACATCTCTATCTATAATAGCTTTGAAACTTTTTAAGATTTAAAGTTTCAAATGCTGCTAATTAACATAAATTAAATTGCTACAACTTTTGTTTTCCAGTTCAGTTATACACTGGCGGCTGGTTTAACTAGGCTAAGATATCCAGCTAGAAAGGGTACATATTGGTTCAGGGGTAAGTCAAATTGTTCTTATCTGAACTTGTACTATACACATTTAGTAATTATCATTTGTTTGACAGGTATTCTTCGTTCATACTGAAGCTATGCATTTATAAGCAAAACTTGACGTATTTAACTAATTCATCATTGCCACGTTCATATTTACTGATTATTATGTGATTGTCTTTGCTTGAATATTTAGCTTAGACAAGGAGCCGCTACTCAGAGAGACATGCCCGGGTAATGGATTCCGAATCATTTTCTCAGTAGTTACCCGCTGAAGACCCTTTAATTTATTTGGGCTAATGCAGCCCATGTCAAAATTTTACAGAGGAACGTCTGCAATATGGACAATAATACTTCCATATGTATATAGGTTAGACAGGGACAGGTTAGCTTATGGAGAGTAAAGAGTTCGGACTGCAGAATAGGGTAATGACCACTAAGAAGTGGTTCTGGACAAAAAGACACAAATACAATTAAATTCCTTAGATGCGCAATGATCAATAACCCCTAGTACAAGTTGAAATGACACCTCTATCTATGATAGTTTTAAAGATATTCCAGTTTTTTAAATTTCAAATGCTGCTAATTAGCATAATTTATATTGCTACAACTTCTGTTTTAGATACATGGCATGTGCACTGGTCAATAACCCGTAGTAGAAGTTAAAATAACACCTCTATCTACAATAGTTTTGAAGCTATTCAAGATTTAAAGTTTCAAATGCTGCTAATTAGCATAATTTAAACTGCTGCAACTTTTGTTTTAAATTCAGTAGATGCACACTGGTCAATAACCCTCTAGTAGAAGCTGGAATGACATTTCTATCTATTATGCTTTTGAAGATATTCAAGATTTAAAATTTCAAATGCCCCTAATTTGCATAAGTTTAAACATCTTTTTTCCTCTGCATAAAAAGGCCCAACTCCTTGTATGGAGGTACAATCATGCCAAATTTGGAGCTTCTATCTATGTATAATAGTGTCAGAGAAAAGTGTCGGACAAATTCACTGGCAAAGAAGAAAGAAGAAAGAAAGAACTAGAAAACAAGATTTGCTTCAACGCAAATTTGTCTGTATCTTCAAATGTTGTAAATATTAAATGGTACAACTTTTGTCCTTTGGTACTTCACATTCCATTAAGCTTACGGCTGGATGAAAATTTCAAAGTCCAAATGACCTTGGCCTTTGACCTTTACAGGTCACATATAAATTTCAAAAATGTAGTGTTACAATACCCACAATTAAACTCCAACATGATTAGAATCGGACGGAAATTGGCCAGTGTTACAATAGCTACAATTTGAGCTCAACATGATCAAAATTGAATAAAAATTGATCAAGTTATGGCCAGGAGAAGGTCACCATCGAAAGTGGTCTTTGACCTTGAAATGACCTTTGACCTTGAGATGGCCTCCACCGGAAGTGAACTTTGACCATAAATTGCAAAAATATACAGTGTTACAATACCCACAATTTAAGTCCAACATGAACCAAATCAGATAAAATTTGACCAAGTTATGGCTAGATGAAACTTTCAAAGGGACAAATGACATTGACCTTTGACCTTTAGAGGCTACACGTTATCACAAAAACATGCAGTCATGTACTACCTACAAGTTGAGTCCAACATGTTTAAAATTGGATGAAACTCGACCAAGCTATGGCTGGAAGAAACTTTTAAAGGTCCAAATGCCCTTGACCTTTGACCTTTGGAGGTCACATGTAAATAACCAAAATATGCAGTGTTACAATAACTACACTTCGAGCCCAACATGATCAAAATTGGCTAATAATTGACAAAGTAATGGAAAGATGAAAATTTCAAAGGTCCAAATGACCTTGACCTTTCACCTTTGGAGGTCATGTAAATTATAAATATGCGCAGTGTTACAATAGCTATAATTTGAGCCCAACATGATCAAAATTGGATAAAAATTCAAGTTGTGGCTGGATGAAACTTCCAAAGGGCGAAATGACCTTGACCTTTGACCTTGAGAGGTCACATGTAAATTACAAAAATGTGCAGTGTTATAATCGCTACAATTTGAGCATAACATGATCAAAATTAGACAAAAATTGACCAAGTTATGACTACAAGAAAGCCACATTCGAAAGTGGCCTTTGACCTTGAAATGACCTTTGACCTTGAGATGACTTCTACCTGAAGTGAACCTTGACCTTTAAAATAACATATTGACCTAAAATTGACCTTTGACTCCTTGACATGACCTTCATATTTGAGATGACCTTTGCCTTGCTATGATTGAGCTCCTATTCACTCAGAACCACATCTCCTATAGTTTATTAGATATTGAAGATTTAAAACTTTAATTAGCCCTCATTTGCATAATTTTGAAAAGCATGACCTCCCATTATAAAAAAGGCAAGACTTCATTTGTAGAAGTATAATTGTGCCAAGTTTGGAGTTTCTACGTAAAATACTTTTCAAATGAAACGTCCGACAAATTTGCCTGTAAAGAAAGAAAGAAAGAAAGAAAGAAAGAAAGAAAGAAAGAAAGAAAGAAAGAAAGAAAGAAAGAAAGAAAGAAAGAAAGAAAGAAGGGAAAACAATATGTCTGTGTTGGCACACAGACACAATTTTAGAAAAAACAAAAAAACGTGTGTTGACACACACACTTTAACGAGCCAGACCGCAAATCGTCCGTGGCGAGGATCGAGTGAAAAACCTTTGTCACTCGATGCTTGCCTGGGCTGCTTCGCAGCCTAACTCGTTCTAGCTCCGTGCCATGACCGCCCCATGCATCATTTATTTTTATTATTTTAAATTGGCTATTTTGTTTTATAACGAATTAACTAATAAGGATCTTAAGCAAGCCTAACATGACCCAGGGCAACATTCTTCAAATCCGTGCTGATCAGGGACATCTAAGATTAAAATATTGAAAATCTCTTAAGTATACATGGATTAAAATATAAATGCAATAATAACTTAGATCAGTAAGGTTTTGACAGACACATCCAACGAATATATGACCCGAAACTTTTGCACACCCCTCAACCATATAAATTTTGAATGCATTGAAAAGTATACTATATAGAGACATCATTTCAATTTGCACGTATAAATTTGCTATAAAGCCTGCAGGGTTCCAATTATCAGTTGTAGCATCGCAAAAAGCGATGCAAAATTGGCTTAGTTGAGATGCAGTAACTCATCTGCAGCGCAAATATTTCAACACAAAATTTCTGCCCCCAAAATGAGAAAACTGTTATTACTTGGTACTTTTCATCATTATCATTTCGACAACCGGTGGTGAAATGTTCGTTACTACAATCGTTTTGTTCGATGATTGCGACATAACATCAATCTAATAAAAATGGATTAGTGATGCTGAAAGTTCCCGCAAGCCTGCTCGACGTAAAAGTAGTCCGAGGAATGCCCGCCAACTTTAGCAGCAAGTAACGTCACCAGTGGAGTTCCCAATCTAGTCATTTCTGGATTTGATTACATGTCCCTCGCTGTCCAATGAAATGCTTATTAGATACCATGTGGGCCTCAGAAAGCAGATGTCGGGTTAGATGAACACATGACGAATACTCGTACAATTTATTCGAACTAGAAATAAATTTTGGGTCAAATCAAAACAATTTGATTAAAATGTTCGAATTAAACAATTCTGTGACACAGACAAAATATGAGTGAACATTCATGATGATAAGAAAAACAAATGGACAGTTATATGGGGACGAACTTCCGTCAGCCACGTACTGTAACAATAATGTTTGTTTTGCGGGCATTGGGGTCATTTGTGGCCCGCGGTATTCGATTTGCAGCCCGACAGTGGTCAATTGCTCCCGACGCGAAATGGAGGGTGAAAATGACCACTGGAGGGCAAGCACAATGATCCCAATGACATAAAAAGAAACATGATTACTATTTTTATTTATTTGTAGTATTTTCAAAGACCATTATTAGTTATTTGGTTAAAATAAACTGGTTACCATCGTTTCAAGTTATTTGAAGCCCGCAAAACGGGCGCAAATGCCATTTGCAGCCCGTAACCTCGCCATTTATGCCCTTTGTTATGGTGTTAATGTATACGTACGTAATGCTCGATGAATGAATAATAAGATAACAATAATATATTTTGCAGGCATTAGGATCATTTGCAGCCCTTGGTTTTTAATTTGCGGTCTGACTGTAGTAATTTGACCACAGTTAGGCCGCCAATAAAAAACCAGGGGCTGCATAATGATCCCAATGCAAGCAACAACAAACATTATTAACCTGTGTGTACATAGGTCTAACTCAATGGAAATCATCATACACTATGCTTTAAGTGGTCCTTAGGATTTCACTTGCATATCCTAACCTGATGAGCAGCACATAATAGGTTACAACCAACGCCACTGCTGTCCCTCCTAACGTCAGCACGGAAAATTGTCGTCTGCTGAACCGGATCTAACAAAGTTGGTTTTCAGTGTGGTTTCATTGTTTCGCCTTTTCAATAAACTGGCACCCACCCTTTTAGCGTGCGCTATAGTGAATTGCAGCCACAAACTTTCACTTATGCCCGCGTTTATAGTATAACTGTAAAGGTAATACCCAACATATTAACCCTTAAAGCGTTGACTTAAGATTGAGTCAACAGTTTTTCTCGGACACTTTGCGCGCAAAGTGTCCCGACGACAGCTGTTGACTAAGACTGCTTTTTGCTTTAGACCAGGCTTGCTGGTATTTGAATGAAAAGTGTTTTCATACGGAATTTGAATCTTTTCACCAATATTGTTTAACGGTAATGAGAAAACAACTATGGCAGTGATTAGCACTTTAAGGGATGATAATAATAATGATAATTTAATGGTGTTGTACCCGTGTACGGCCCGTGCTTAGATACATGTCAGTAATTAGGAAGCAATCCTAATTGTTGACTCAAAGGTCAGTTTCTAGGCCCTAGCTTAGGACAGCATATATCTTTTAGTTTAAAAAGCACCATAGTAATTTTTAGCTCAACTGACTTGTCAGTCAGCTGAGCTTTTGTGAGGGTCTGTCGTCCGTCCGTCCACAATTCACATTTTCGACTTCTCCTCAAAACTGTCAGCCAGATTCACTTCAAACTTGGTGGGGTGTGCCTTGGGTGTGTCTCTACCAAGCTTGTTCAAATGGTCACGCTCCATTGATTTTTTAAATTTTTTTTAATGATTTTTTTGGTTTGTTGTTGTTGTTGTTTTCTTTTGGTCAAATCTTTAAAAAAAAATTTCTCCGAAACCGCTCACCCGATTGCTATATCGCACAGGGACACTTCCGGAGACTCATAGTTCTGAAATTGTTCACCAGGTGGCGCTGTGATTTTTTTAAAATTTTTTTTTTTAATTTGTGTTATTTGGCTAATTTTTACTTCTTCTCCAGAAACGCGGCTCAGATTAAGCTGAAACATGATGGATATGTTTCTTGTAGAAGGGTCAAAGTGCTGTGGATTCCTGATATTTCACGATTTTTTCAATTTTGGTACTTGTCGGTCAATGCAGCTTTCCTATTGATTACTATGCAAGTCAATGGGCACTCTAATGCTAATTCACATTTTCGACTTCTTCTCCAAAACTGTCATCCAGATTGACTTCATACCTGGTGGCAATGTACCTTGGGTGGGTTTCTACCAGCTTTCTTCAAATGGTCACGCTCCAGCGATTTTTGGATTTTTAATGAATTTTTGTGGGTTTTTTTGACAAATTTTGAAAAATCTTCTCTCCCACAACCGCTCAGCTTTGATATTACATGAGAACACTGCTAGGGAATCTTGGTTTTTAATTTGTTCAGGTGGTGCTGCAATTTTTTTCCAAATTTTTCATGAATTTTTGTGTGTTTTTGATACTTGTGACTTCTTCTGCAGATCTGTTACTCAGATTAAGTTAAAACTTTGTGGATATGTTCCTTGTGAAAAAGTCAGGCAAAGATGTTCACTAGGCAGCGCTGCTGTGGATTCCTGATTTTTTAACGATTTTTTTTCCAATTTGGGTACTTATCGGCAAATGCACCTTTTCTATTGCTTACTATGCAAGTCAATGGACATTCTAATGGTAATTCCCATTTTGGACATCTCTGAAGAAACTGTCTGTCAGATTCACTTTGAACTTGGCGGCAATGTACCTTGGGTGGGTCTTTACCATGTTTATTCAAATGGTCACGATCCAGTGGGTTTTTTTTTATGATTTTTTTCCCAAAATCTTTTAAAAAAGTTTTTATAGGAAAGTCTAACGTAGGAATTTCTTGTAATGGTTATAACTTAAATAATTTTGGCCAGATTTGTGCCAAACATGGTAGGGATGTACCTTTTATAACTGTCTTCATATTTTGTGCAAATGGTCATGCTCTACTGATGTTTGGACCTTGACATTCCCTAAGGTCACAGGACAACTGACACGAAATTTATTGTTCACTTGATAACTTGAGATCTGTTTTGAGTAAGAACCTTGATGTTGCACATGTCAATGTTTCTCTATAAAGGCAGTACATGAGTTACCTTGACCCCATTTCTGGGGTCATAGTGCAACATACATGAATTTTACTCTTCACTATAACTTGAGAGCTACTTGAATTGAAACCTTAATGTTGCACATGTTAGTGTTCTATAAAGGTCAGACCTACTCAGAACATGTGTGACCTTGATCCTATCCCAAGTTAACAGAGCTGCAAGTGTGATGAATGTCTGGGTCAGCTGAGCATGGGCTGTTCAGACAGCGCTTTTGTTTCAAATTATATTGAATTTTTCACCCACTTTCCAGTGGTATATATATATATATATATATATATATATATATATATATATATATATATATATATATATATATATATATATATATATATACCACTGGAAAGTGGTATTTATTCCGAAAAGTGCTGGGAAATATATATATATATATATATATATATATATATATATATATATATATATATATATATATATATATATATATATACCACTGGAAAGTGGTATTTATTCCGAAAAGTGCTGGGAAATATATATATATATATATATATATATATATATATATATATATATATATATATATATATATATACATATATTCCCCAGCACGTTTCGGTGTCCCCCTCCCCCTCTCTAACGTACATACCTTTCCAGCTTATCCCTGGTCTAACGGTACGTCTTTTCAATAAAATGTTGACTCTTCACCTGCCAGGTAATGCCACTTCTTTCCAATGACCTGTGCTCGGCCGTGTAGCTTTATCAACCCCGGTGAAATATTTACCCCTCCCATGCAAATTCATCCGTCATTCCCTTAGTTACTTCCCCTTTGGTTCACAGTATTAGGCCTACAACAAATACGCATTGTCAGTACTTTCTCTTTCTGTGGTACTAAGTAACCTGTCCCGTCCTTAGACGTATGGCATTATCGATTCAGGTGAAATGTTTGCTCCCGCGCCTTTTTTCGTCGGGGTCTTCATCGAGCACTACTTTTGGTTTGGAAATAAAAATGCTGTCCTTAATGTTGACTCAAATGTCAACAGTTAGGACATGTCAGCATTCAGGACAGCATTTAACTCATTCCACCCTGATGACGCTTTTTCCCGCTAATATCTAAATGTCGTCTGCTAATTGTATTTTACTAATTAGGGATTATTTTTCAATATTTTGGATGAAACTTGCATGGAAGATCATTCCAAATTATATGCCCATGGTCAACAGCTTTCCTTGGCGCGCTCTGGGCGCAATGCGCCCAGAGCGCGCCAAGGAAAGCTGTTGACTCAGTCTTCTATCAGGGTGGAATGAGTTAAAAAAAAATAAAATGCAGTACTAGTTTGAAAAATTGAAGTAGTAGTTCTGCACTCCATTTTCCAGTGGTCTTATTGCGCATGAAGTATTTACCTGCACCTTCCCTCTAACCCACCCCCTGTCGGATGTTTCCCTCCCTCCTCAACTTACATCCCTACAGCGCATCCAAAACCCTATGGATATGGGTTTTTTTGCGCGTCTATTTTCAAGTGTTCGACTCGTAGCTTAAGTGTTAAAATAAAAATGCTGTCCTAGATGTTGACTCAAATGTGTGCTTTCACAACCAAATCGATCACTTCATTACATTCACAATATTTTCAGTGACTCATTAATAACTGGTTAATCTTAAAAAGGTTTAACATTTTTTGTGAAGATTCTCACCGCTAAAATAATTTCTTCTGTGTGATTTTGCGACATTCGGCACTCTTGTATGCATGACACACGATAGTTGCTGGAATAGGGGATAACTTGAACATTATAACGGCTGGAAAAAAATGCTACAGTTTTGCAATTCTGTCACAAATATATCCAACAACATATTAAAGCAGATTGCTTACGATTAATTATATATGCAAAGAAAGTACAGCAACACCATTACTATGCTATTAGATGATCTTGTGTAGATAGCCCAGTAATATATTTTAAGCTCTTTTTTACGTTGTAAAAGTGAGTTTCATTGTATGCCAATTACGTAGTTTAAAAAAAAAATCAACTCACATCTCTGTTAATCAGTAGCTTCAAAACTGTAAGAAAACCTCTGTATCTTTATGCATGACCACAGGCCAGCTACCTGGTACCGTTTGTAAACAGTTCTTACTTGTCCATACACAGATTTGCTGTGGCGCAAATATTCTTTCCTATTTATTTGATTATTTATTTATCATTCTCTCTCTCTCTCTCTCTCTCTCTCTCTCTCTCTCTACAAGGCGAGGTTTAATATATCCACAGTAAGGGCCCTTTACATTTCCTTTTTTACTTAGGTCGGTCTCTTGCCCCCAAAACCAATAATCCTCAAGAATACTCTCTTTCTTACTTTTCTTGCTTACCGCATATTTCACCTCTTGATCTGCATCTCAGACGAGCGGTACAGCAGTGCCATCTGGCGGAAACGGTGAGTGCTGTTGTGTACCACAGAGCACTCAAATTCAACAGCATTAATTAAGCAAACGCCAAAAATGCCTTTTATATTCTGAACTAGCTTGACTCAAATCTGTAACATCTAGTAAGTCACGCCTTGAAAAAATAATGAACAACGCACATTAACCATGAATGGAAGATTTTTTTTACCCAAACAGAAAAAATAGCGGTTTATTTGCTCAGGATTTTATTAATATGAACCCGCAACCCAGTTTATAATACGCATTTCTGTTTTCCCAGAATCTGTGTGGATCTTGGGATCGAACTTGTATATTCGATGGAAACTTGTCGTTCAATTTTTACAAGACACCACTACTTCATACTTTAAGTTTAAATCAGGGCAATGGAAACCTTGTAATCTTTGCGTCTTTACACGTTTAGGTCAGCAGTTTTTTCTCTGTGTGTCCGTTTTGCTGTCCGAAGCCTATCTATTTCTATGTTTTCTCCTCGGAAGTCTATTTCTCTGTTTTATCGTCAGAAGTCTATCTATTTCTCAGTTTTGTGCTCAGAAGCCCATCTGTTTCTCCCTTTTGTCATCAGAAGTCAATCTATTTCTCTGTTTTCTCCTCAGAAGTCTATGTCCCTGTTTTGTCATCAGCAACTTTTCTATTTCCGTTTCCCAATCAGAAGTGAAGCTATTTCTGATTTGTCCTCAGAAGCATATCTTTTTCTGAGGCTCCTCCTCAGAAGCCTATTTTTCCTGTTCTATCCTCAAAAGCTTATGTGTTTTTCTGTTTTCAACGGTACTCAAAAGCCTATATATTTTTCCGTTTTATCCTCAGAAGTTCATCTAATTCTCTCTTAGTTGACCTCCACCCAGACAGGCGTATAGTCGTACACGCACACGCAGCAAGGTCTGTTACGCCAGGGAGGTGGAATTCCACCTCCCTGGTTACGCAGGCAAATCAAAGATGAAGAGAAGCAAAGCAAACGTATTTAACTAACAGCTGTCACCAACCGATCCAAATCCGAAAGGGTTCGCACTGCCCTCCCACACGGCCAATCATGTCAGATTGTTTCAACCAACTTATTTGTAAATGTGGGTTTAGGAAGTCCGTTTCCTACGGGTGTAGGCCTATGCACCCATCAATGCTGCTTTGTATTATTTATACAGGGAAGTAGACCATCCAAAAGTGAAGTTAGGGGATTTGTTTTTTACAATGGCATTGCCCTTTGTTCCCATTTAAGTTTCCGGTTTGTTTTTATTATTAATTCATCTTCTTTTTTCTTTTCTTTTCTTTTTTTTTTTTTTTTTCTTTGAAGAAAAATTCACAGTGTCGGACTAAGGTATGCACGATTGATCCACAGAGAGAGAGAGAGATGTGAATTTTTATTATATTAAAATAAGAAAGTGCACCCACAGAAGTAGTCTATCCAGGGGAGCCAGCGTGCAATTTACTGCATATTGAGAACATCTATGCCAGGAAGGAAAGAAGGAAGAGAGGAAGGCAGATTTAGCCTATATTTTGTCCCACTCATGTTCCTGCTCAAGTCTTACCAAGACCCCCCATTTAATCAACACATACGGCCATTAGCCAAAATTTCTCGCCGAATAAATAACTAGCCCCCAAACACTGACGACCTGTCAATTTCCAGACATGACTGGAGCTGTCACATAACATGTGCAGCCGAGCACAGCCAGGCGCACGTGCGGTGCGTCTAATGTTGCACGGTCGGGATTCCAGGCGTGTGAAATTTGGCTGGACAGGTGTTGTCCTGGTAACAGCAGGCAGCCTGTGTCAGATTCACTTGGCTACAATTTCTCATGAACACTTTCGGCGACGATTCATCGTGGGGTGGGACGGTGGGTTGGGAGGGGAGCGGGGAGGCAAGGGGGAAAGGGCGAAGGAGCCGGTGGTAAACTGGTATCCTTCTTAAAAATTACGAGACGCTGAATACTAAGCCCAGATTAAATATATATCATCAAAGAATAATTACTGTAATTTACACTTACAAGTGCGCATATGGGTCTGACATAATTAACAATTTTTCTCGGTAGACGGAACAGCACGCAATTGACACCATACGTTCACTTGGTAAAGTTGCGTGTGTTGGACTTCACGAGTGAATCCATTTAAGAACGTTTCCCCAAGTTGCGATTGTTTGTCTGAAGGATTCCGTTACGTTCGAACATGGCATCTCACAGTATAATATCTTGGTGGAATTCATCCAAGATAATATCAATTAAGACATACCACGTCCACAAATTCTGTTACATTTTAGGCATTAGAAACCCTACATTTTGCTTCTGTGCAGAAGACAGTTGAAAATAATGCTGGGTTTTCCGCACATGATGCGGAACGAACGGTCTGCTACAAAACAAGGGAATCCGCCAGGTACTATCCGAGAATAGAGTTTTATAGACATTTCATACCTGCATGATTTAAGAACTTGGTATGCTGACTTGAGGCATATATAGCAGAGAACCACTAATAAAAACAATCCAATTTCTCCACATTGTTGTTTCTGTTGCTTTCCTGTTGCCTGCCAAACTGACGAATCCCTTATCTCCACTCGTTTAGTAGAGATAAAATGAAACTGGCTACTTTGCTTTGGAGGCGACTCTCCTCAAACAAGACAAAATGAATAAAGCGAATTTCCTAAAGAACAAATAAATATAATGGCGTACCGGTTGCATTAGATCCCGCGTTATATCCTACCGACAGCAATGAACTGCATGTGAAATGCAAATCAGGAAATTCATACTGAGATTCATACAGTACAGTAGTTGTATACACTAAACGGATCCCAGATATTAACTTTGGCTTCTTCTTTTTGTAACTCTCGCAAAACAAGGCGTTTTATTTCATACTGTCGTCAGCATTACATGCGCTTATTTATTCACAAAACTTCTGTGGGGCTGCAGAATTCCAGTCTCCTTGGTGCTGTTTTAAATCAAACTACCTAACTTTTACATATTCCCTTGTGTCTTACCCCAAGCAGGCTAGACGTTACACGATACACAAAAGTATTTATAATTTATGCAAATTTATTCATTCGCAGAACAAGCCACAAGCCAATCCTATATGGGACCATGGCATGCCACACCCTACTTGGTTCAGTCAGTACATGTGTCTCCAAACTTTTGCCATGCAACTTTGTGACTACTTCATGATTGATGATTGAGGTTTCAAAATAACATGGAAATAGCACTTTTTTCAAAAGTGTTTTTTTTATGAAAACTTAAAACAGTGACCATTCTGGTTTTGCATGTGGCACTGTGGCATGGAGAGAGAGAGAGAGAGAGAGAGAGAGAGAGAGAGAGAGAGAGAGAGAGAGAGAGAGAGAGAGAGAGAGAGAGAGAGAGAGAGAGAGAGAGAGAGAGAGAGAGAGAGAGAGAGAGAGAGAGAGAGAGAGAGAGAGAGAGAGAGAGAGGTTTGAAACCTGTAAAAGCACATCCTGCAGATAAAACGTCTTCAAACAGTTGTTCTGGGTAATCTGCTTCCCAGCACTTATAAAAAATTCTAACTTCTTAAACACGATATAACACCCACCCCCCTAAAAAAAAAAAAAAAAAAAAACCACGCAAAATATCCTTTATTGTCCTTTCTCATGGAGCAAGAAATTCAGCCCAAAAAAATGTTATTTGTATTGTTGTTTTCAGTTCATTATAGGAATGTTTCCTTGTTTTCAGTTCATTTTAGGAATGTTTCCTTGTTACTCTGTCTAGTGTTTACTCTATTTTACTGTATTGATTTATGTGAAAACAACTTGGAACAGCTTTAGTGCAAATTCTTATTGGAGCAGATAATTTGTGTAACATAAGAATCCATCCTTTGTTCCTGTTCCACCCCTCTTCCTTAAAAACAAAAACAAAACAAAAACAAAACAAAAAAACACCTAGTTGAGCAAATGAGTCATTTTTTAAATCTACCTGTATCAAGTAATCTTCAGGCTCTTTGCCAGAACAGTAAAGATACATCTGTTGACAGGAGTTGCCAGCATGCATCAGAACTCAAAATATGGATAGAAAATGGCTGTTGATACCAGCAGGGGCTGCCATCTGTTGTCTGATAATAGAACTGAGCTGAAGTCAAACACGTGCAACCTTCTGGATTAAGTTTTGCTGGTATTTCCTAGAACTTAGCCTCTGATACAGGAAAAATATTAAATACTGATGTAATATAGAATGGGTGTTGTGAAAACAAATGCTTCTGTGCCCAAGATTTTGCAAAGTATGTTTGGGGGTAAACCATGCAGAGTATTTCAACATAGACTGGTTACAAAATTTAATGATTTGACTTTAAATACATGCGAACACAAGTCCATGGTTCCAAGCATGTTACAACAGATCTAATGTCTCTTTCCATTAAAATTCTCCTGTCAGATTCTTTGCTTTGTTTCAAAAGAGAATTTTGTCTTAATTCAGTATGTGGCTCTATCCATGGACGTACTCTCGTATAGTATATATACATGTATTTCAAGCTGCTTATGAATTTTTGTTGGGGACAGTGTTCGTGCTGAAGAGTGCTGCCCTCTGTTGTCTACCACATGAACTGCTGTGCTGGATCAGACATTCACCACGACCAGCAGTTTGATCAGTTTTTCATTAAACATGTAGATGTAAGACATGTTTCTTACACAAATGTGATTCAATAAATACATGTATGTGCAAAGAATATAAGTTTGAAACATATTTTCTCCCTACGAATATAAAGTTTGAAACATAATTTCTCCATACAAAACTCATGTATCAACAGGCAAGTTTACAATACCAAAAAACTGAAAACTTTTTTCTTTTTGAAGACCCATGCAGGCTTTTGCCATTTAAACTACTCTTTGCTCTGATCATTTTGTAGTTTCTGACATTACTTTCTGCATTTCTTTTTCGACTTGGCCAACAAAAGCTGGAAAGTTCGTGTCAGCGAGGCAGAGTCGTAGCAATGTGTTGAGTTGTTCAACTGGAATATTAGTATGTTGGTACGCTTGCGGCAAAGTGTCTTTCAGCTGGCCAGACATCAGCTAAAAAGAATAATAATTCTGTTGCCATATTCACAAAGAATTTAATCTGATTCTGACTTTGATCCTAAAATTGAATTGGTGCACCTTTGACCTTGAACTAATTTATTGGCCTTATATATCAATCAAAATTTCAAGGAATAAACAATCTGTTTTCTGGGCTACGATACCAACACTGTTTTCCACATTTTAATTTTATGAAATTAATCTTAGTTTAATGCAATACTTTATCTTTTAAGCTTGATCAAAATCTGGACCAAATTAAGATTAAGCTATAATCCTGAAAAGTTGATCATATGGTTTGTATAATAGCCATAAAAGAGATTGGTTCACACTAAAATTGTTCAGGTGACCCAGGATTAAGGAATGTGGGATCAATACAAGTTGATTTTAATTTTGATCCAAAATTTCATTTTAAATTTCATTTTGGATTAAAATTCTTTATGAATATGGCCACAGATGTAAATGTATTATTTACAGTGCAGGTGAATCACGTGAGATAGAGACCCTCAAGGAATCTTGACCTGGGATTACCACATTCACACAAACACAAGCCACAGGAGTCTTTATCTCAGGTACAGAGACTTGATGGTAACTTTTTTGTTTTTCTATTTCTCTACTCACTCAAATTTCAAATCTGATCATCAATTCTACTTTCTTGAGAAAAAAATATATATGTATATATATCAAATTTTGGACAAAATTGCCATTATTTCATTGGTTGAACGGGACCATGTGTTTATGATTCAGAAATGAACTATTGCCTTTTTGATAAAGAAGCCGAGCAATAGTTTTCCCGCATTCTGGTTCCCTGTATGTTCATGATGCAATATTTGGACTGGGAACCTGACTATCTGCCTATCAAACAGAGCAAAAGCATCTGCAGCAGAAGGTGGTAGATTCGCCATTCTTTAATAGCGACAAATATTTCGAGAGTCTGTTGTTGGACAGACATTCAAAGCAAACCATGTCAAATTTTATCCAAAATTTAAAAAAATAAATAGTGACTGTTTTATCTGGCCAATAGTCCAAATCCCAATACCCTCGAGTTGCTGGAGTGTCCCAGCTGAACTATTGCCCTCAGCATATGGCCTCCGGCAGTAGTTCAGCTGGGACACTCAACCAACTCTCAGATATTGTGTAACAAATACTTGATCTGTTAAAAACTCATATGGGTAAACTCTTCATTAACCCTTACATGTCAATTATGCTGACAAAAGCAAAACTACTGGTCGCCCATCTTTCTCAGTTTTAATTGACCATTGGTTCACTGATATTGCAGGCAAACAAGTGACAAGTGAGTTAGCACCCATATCAGTCATACCTACAAAGTCAATGGGAAGAATGATCAGAGTTGGTTCAACACTACCTAAAAAAAAAAAAAGGAAATTGAAAGACAAATTCAGTCTCATCTTCAGTTTTAGCACAAAAGGCCTAATTTTGGATTCTCCAATGTTGAAAATGGACAATCCCTACTCTTAAGGTAGCTTAAAGTGAAAATATTTCAGCTCTGTTATTGTAATGGGTAACTTATTGCTTGTGGGTGTGCATGTTTTTTTGTTTTGTTTTTTTTCTGATGTGAAAAAAAAATGTTCTATCACCTTTGATGGGGATGTTTTAGTTCAGTTTTTGCTCCCTGTTAATTTTGCACATATCAGAAACATGAAACTGTGTCTTTTTTCCTTACTGAAGATCACCAGACTTCAACTTTCTGAACTGCATTTCTAAGAGTGCATTCTTCAAAATTTGCATTTTTATTAATAAATCCTAACTCTGTCCATCAATGAACAGTGCAGCATATTTAAAGATTTTTAATATAGATGTAATTTTATTAAAAATCATTTACTTACTTCGGCAATTTTACTGATTGGCAAAACATCTTTTTGGAAATCTGCCAGTCTGCTACTATCACCAGAGCCCTGCAACCAGACAAGTGATCATGTATGTATGTATGTATGTATGTATGTATGTATGTATGTATGTATGTATGTATGTATGTATGTATGCATGCATGCATGTATGTACGGTGGAATCTCTCAATGAAGACCACCTCAGAGACTGAAAAAAATGGTATTAATTGGGGAGCGGTTTCAATGGGATTTATAATTAAATAGAGTATAAACAAACACTGGTGTGTAAATTGGTGATCTTAATGTAGAACTGGTCTCTTCATGGAGGTAGTCTTAATTGGCAATTCTACTGTACATTTGCATGTATGTATGTATGTATGTATGTATGTATCCATGCATGCATGCATGTATGGATGGATGTGTGTATGTATGTGTGTGCATGTGTATGTATGCATGTGTGCATGTGAGTGTATGCATTCATGTGTATACACATGCACATACATATATGTATGTATGTATGTATGTGTGTGTGCGTGCATGCATGCATGCATGCATGTATGTATGTATGTATGTATGTATGTATGTATGTATGTATGTATGTATGTATGCATGTATGTATGTATTGAACATGCAGACATGTATACAGTGGTCTCTCTTTTTGAGAGACCACTCCAACGTACTGTTCATCTTATTTATACAGGTGTGAAAAACCACCTGTCTTGAGAGAATATAATTTGATTACCCCCAGGGGAGGTCATCCAAGACATACATACACACAGACAGACAGACAGACAGACAGACACATGCATACACCCACACCCACCCACGCACCCACCCACACACACACACACACACACATATTTATGGGTCAAAATTCTACAGAAGAACGCATGCAATATGGACAATAGTACTTCCATGTGTATATAGGTTAGACAGTGACAGGTTCGCTTATGGAGAGCAAAGAGTTTGGACTGCGGAATAGGGTGACTACTAGGAAATGGTTCTGGACAAAAAGACGCAAATACAAATATAAATATATATATATATACATATATATATTCGTGTTCATCACATTTCGTCCAGAGGAAAATAGTACAGATCACATATCTCTCAAAATTTCTTGGCATTCTCTTTTTTTTTGTCTTCGTTTTTCAAATTAAGAACTTCTTGGGCACAGAAGTTACTCACATCAAGACAAAAACTTGACGTCAATGCACTTCTGATATACAAATGCAGAACAGATGGATGTACACACACACATTCATTCTGACACACAATGCCAATTGCGTTCCAAAGACTTTTACAACAGCAGCAACTGAACCACCAAGAAAAAAAAAAAACTAGACATAGCTTCAACACAAAGCGTTGACTGAAGAGTGTGCCCTAAAGAGCATGTAATTAGGCTGTCATTTGCTCAAATTAGGTCATGGTGACACAAAACCTTAATCAGTTCAGCTTGCCAGGCAAGATAAGCATATTGCCAAATCTGAGCAGAATACATGCAGGCATTCTGCAAATATGGCAGTAATGAGAATGTGCACATCCCGATGGAAGGAAATCTGAACGGACATCCAAGAAATGGACAGACGGAAAACCCACAAACATAAAGGGTCCCCCATGGGGCAGACCCTTAAAAAACAAACAATGGCTTCACAACTGAAGTGAACACATGACATATAAAAAAGGAAAAACAAAAACCTTATACCTGTGAGTTGTCACCAAATTGTTCTGATGATTTGATGCTGAAGTAGTTTGCTAATTGGGCTACACAGTTTTCACACTGTTGTATCCCACTAATGCCATCCTTGTTGTCAAACTTCACTCGGAAACGCCGTGTTTTGCTCTGAAACATTAAGACAAACAAACCGCTGATTTGACTGACCAGTTTACTTAAATTTGAGTGGGTGACTGTACATTTAAATACAATTTGATTTGAAAATGTTTTTGTTCAGTGGAACTTTTGATAAATATACTCTGACCACATTTCGCAAGATTTTAAAATTTTATATCATTATTAAACCCTTGTATTTGATGCGGCCACCAAATCTGAAAGTGCCATTGGCTGTCTAAAATGTCCTAAAATAAGGGGGTCCATGGTTTCAGCTAAACCATGCAGAGTAATCTCCCATACTCCATGGAGTGCTTTTGGATGTGTCTTGTTCATGTACTCTGTTTTGTGGGCATGTCTTAGTATTGAGTCATGACTGGTGGAGAGAAAGATGCAGGTTCCCTTTGGTATTCTTACATTACAGGTCATAAAAATACCTAGACCATTCGGTGACCCTGCGTTTGTCAGTTTATGTGACAGGTTGTCCATGGTCACATTTTATATCTGTGCTGAGACAATGGATAAACTTTGATGTTCTTTAATTGTTCAGTCATACAGAACTGCTCAGTTCTTATGTTTATGTGAAATTTTGTGTGATGTCTGTGAGTTCTCATTGCCATTCCTGTATGGCTTCCCCTGATTAACAATCTCTTCAACAGGTAAGGTCAAGATCAACTGGTTCATGTGTGTTCTGAGTCAGAGGTTTCGGTAGGCAAACTCCTAATTGCGACCTCTCCTATTGTATTATTCTGTTGGTTGGAATTGACTTCCGATGTGGGAGGTCATATAGTGCTTGGTACACTCAGTGGTCTACAAAGAATGTTGAAGAACTGTCAGATTTTTGTGCAATCTCATGTGGTTTGTATTATAAGTTCTTGATGTTGTTGCATGGCTTAATTAATTTACTATCGTGAGATTTTAGATTCCATGTTGAGCAATATCAGTGACAATATTTCAAATTGTGACTGCTGTGGCATATAATGGAAGACCATTTTTTTTGGGGGGGGGGGTATTTTTTATTTTATTTTTTTTAAAAATTTATATTTTATTTTATTTTATTTTTTAATGTGCTAAGTTTCAGAATGGTCCTGGAACCAGTGGTTGTCATATACCATAAGTTGGTCATGAGTACAATGAGTGGAGCTGATATGCTGGAACAGGTGGTCATTAAGTTGTCACTTATGCTACAGGTTGTAGAAGGTGGAGTACATCCATAGGCTAATCAGGTGTGTGTTCATGTCCATTTTCCAAGCGCCATACAAAACAAAAAACAAAAAACAAAACAAAAAAAACCACCAAGTTGACTCTAATAAAATGAATTGGTGAAGGTGGGCTGATGAGCAGTTTTTGATGAGCATCAAAAGATGATAAATTGATATACAGAATTAAATTTGTCATTTAGGTAAGCTGAGGACATGCTTAAAAGTTTCATGGTTTACAATATATTCTGTCCAACTGAATATATCATTTCATTAAAAAGTGTGGTACATGTACATCATATTACAGTGAAAATTCTACTCTTTTAACGAATGAAAACACCATGCAGTATTAATTTAAATCTATCTTTTTTAAGTCTTAAATCTATGTAAATTGACAGAATTTTTGGGGGGTCAAACAGTCAGGCTTTTTTGTGCAATTGATTACACTTACCACCCACTGGCTTTGGCTGGTTTCTTGATTCTCAAATATTTGGGAAAATCAGAAACTCATGTGAAATGATTTAGCTAATATTCATACATTCGCATCAATGATTTAAATACCTTTATCCTGTAAACAAACAACATGCTGTCACCCTTGCTGACCCCCTTCATCCAAGTCTGGCTATTCACCAGCATATGATTCTCCTGAAAACATATACACTTGCCTGCTAAACTGACCAATAGGGTTTTTGCCATCATTCCAGTGTAATGGATATGACACAGAGCTTGGTCTACTTTGGAGGCAACATCATACATATATAGTGAAATCTCATTATAACGACACTCAGATATCTGACATATTCAATATAATAACACAAATTTTCATTGGAAAAAGTCCATTTTCTTTGTCATTTGATTTGCTTATCTGACATATTCAGTTATCTGACACTTTTTTAGGGAACAGATGGTGTCATTATAGCGAGTTTTCACTGTAGTGAAATCTCATTACAACAACACTCAGATATCCAACATGTTTACTGAATGACACTGGTTTTGTTGGACTTGAAGTCAGAGTCCTTTGTTGCTGGACTCATTTATCCAACATATTCAGATACATTTGATGCATTGTGCTGCAAACGGATGGTAGCATTATAACAAGATTTCACTGTATTTCAATGGCATATGTCCAGGGACAGGAAGTAACAGACAATAGCACTGGTCAAGAGATATCACATGACCTACTGTGACCATACTGTTGGTCAGAATAGGTCAGGTGACCTCTTTTTTCACCAGTGCTGCCCTCTACCCCTAGCTTCTTGGCTTATGCCATCAAAAATATAAATAGGCAACTATACCTCTGTAATAATGACTAATGACACAATGCTGTCTATTAAAAACTAGATGTGAGATCTTCAAATGCAACAATACTTCACCAAAATGATGTGGCCCAGCTGTGAAGCATGAAATATTTTGCCTGCAAGGATTCTGCTACAGATGGATCTGAGAGTCCAAGAGGCTGACAACGATTATATATGTGCAGTGGCCCTTCCCCCCCCCCCCCCCCCACACACACACACCTTGTAAGGCCACCCCAAGTGCACAAGAAAACCTCCTTATGAGAGGGGTGGCCTCATGTGAGGGGGGAAAATAAAACGAAAATACCACACTTGATGCTTGGAGAAGTGGCCTCTATAGAGTGGGTGGCCTCTCATCAAGGGGGTCTAAGAAGAGGAACCTCTGTATACCCCCTCCCTCCCCCCAAAATATTGTTGGGGGTGTAACAGAAATGGGACAAGGTGGAACAACATATTTCCACATGAAAGCAAACATAGAGGTTTTTTAGATGGTCCCTTACTTGGATATCCGACCCATGCATAACCAGGAGATGATGTGTACTGAGCAGACTCAGGTTGAGGCTTTCTCTTGAAGCATCGTAGAACTACAACAGGAAGAATTCAATCAGAATTTCTCCTACGAAACATCCCTGAATATTGTGGCCTTTCATTGACATTGACCCTAAACTGGTTGACCTCTGTAGCAGTGAACTTAGGAAAAATTCAATGTTTAATTAAAGCATGCAAACTAGATGATTTTCAAAGTTACTTATAAAGGATAAATTTATGTCAGGGAGGGTTCAACATAAATTCATCCTTTTTGACTTAGTACTTAGGGTACTAAATTTCACCCACCCACCCCCAACCTAGTACTTAAAAATGATGATCTTCCAAGAAATAATGCCAAAACACCACAAAATTTTGGTTACCAATGACCATCATTTTCCACTATTTGTAGAAGTGTACAGGTCCATTTACCCCCCTTCCCCCCTGTGTACTGAATGTAGTAATTCAAAAATGATTAAAATGTTGAACCATCCCTTAAAACACACACAATCTCATCATTTAATGAGTTTAATGACATTCACATAATTTCCATTATGTCATAACTGGTATTATCTTATCTTCATCTGTTATTTGTTATATATGACCAACATAAAGGGAACTTTGTGGGTTGGCTACTTAAGCAATATTTTGATCTGGGATTTTTGCACAATAATAAAAATAATAAATGTTTCTGTGGCTGTGGTAGAATTTTGATTTATGCAAATTAGGTGAATACATGTGCACAAATTTAATACTTAGATAGCTTCAAAACTATTTTAGATAGAGGTGCTACTTCAACTTTACTTTCTAGGATTTTGACATAGGTGCATCTAATGAACCAAAGTTGTATGATTTTAATTTATGCAAATAAGGCATATATAATGTACACAAAATCTAAATCTTGAATAACTTCAAAACTATTTTATATAGAGGTACCATTCCAACTTCAATTTGTAGGTTTGTGACCCGCATCCAATGAGCCATGAAAGTTGTAGGCTTTTAATTTATGCAAATTAGGCAAATACACAAAATTCAGGTCTTGAATATTTTCAAAACTATTATAGATAGTGGTGTGATTCAAACTTCAGTTTATAAGTTTGTGACATGGCCACATCCAATGAACCAAGAACCAAAGTTGTAGCATTTTAATGCATGCAAATTAGGGTAATACTCAAAATTTACATTGTGTTAAACAAGGGCAAAGTGTAGCATTTCAAACTGTTCTCATTTTGAAGGCACCCAGAGAGATTTGCTGTTGAGCAAATCTTCTTTTCTAGTTCCATTTCTTTTCTCCCAACACCCTACCATGTACTCCTTTACACTTTTAATACCTTGTCTGCCTCCCAGAAAGCCATCCTTCAAACCTAAAGCCCATACTACACGCTCCTCTTCCCCTGAACACTGAACCGCTCCTAACCCTTGCAATTATTATCGTCCCTGTGTCACTTTCTGAAAAAATCTTCACTTAGCTCTCTATTAGAAAAGCCAAGGAAAAGCATGTGTTGGGATGGAGGGAAGGGATCCAGGTTTCTTTTTCAAAGTAGGACAGGAGTAATCAATCTAGAAAAGAGGAAACAGAAGTGGACAACAGGTAGTAATGGACAATGTAAGGTGTGCAGACAAGAGGCAGATGAGACAGTGGATCATTGGCTGTTGTGGTGTGTTGCATGTACCTTGTAACCTGACTTATCAGTGCTGTCCAGCTGAAAATCTCTGAAGCAAAATCTTCTTTCCTTGTAGCATTTTTTCCACTTCTTTACATAAGAAACACTTATTTTGGAGAAAATCTTCAGCAGTTTTGAAGGGCTTTGTAGCAAAATGTTGCTACAATGCTACAGTTGGACAGCCCTGCTTATCTTTTCCAGTCCTCCTTCCAGCCCTCTGTAACAGTCTTACCTATAAACACTTTCCAATCATCTGCATATCCACATTGTATACACACTGAAATAAACAACCAGTTATGTCAAGTTCAACATAGGTTCTGTATCACAAGTCTGTACAGTGTTAAATTGGTTTATTTTTGGACCTAGTTCAGTGTCTGACACCAACCTTCCATTGACCTTGACTCTGATCTCCTTGACCTGCATGCTCATGTTCCAAAAATCTTGCATATTTGTTTAACTTCCAGCAGTGGAGAACCGACATGATTATAGCCTGCAAGCAATAACAAGAGGCCCGTGGAACTAGTGCTCTCCTGTCATGTTAATTGAAAATATTAAGTGCATGGGCTGGTGGCCCAAAAGTAAATTTTAACCCTTTCCCCCTTGAATTAAGACTGAGTCAACAGCTTTCCTCAGCATGCTGAGGAAAGCTGTTGACCTGGGTCATGTTGTCTTGACAGGTCTCATCTTCAATTCTTAGTCAAATTGTTTTTCATTGCTGTTGAAATCAGTTGAAAACACTGTAGCAGACGACATTTGACCACCAGCCGGTTTTGGCCGGTTTAAGGAGGAAAGGGTTAAAGCACCTTTGTATTGTTATCTATTATTCCATCTGAAATATTTGGGTCACTGGTCATCAGTTTCTTACAAAATAAGGTGGCCCAGCCAGCTTTTTGGTGGCATTTGGCCACCGGGCCGCTGGCTATTTCTAGCACTGTGCTTATGTGACTGTCTGAATAATGAGACTTCATTTGCATCATAAGCAATTGAGATCTTCAACTTCCCCCACCATCACACTCAATTCCATGAAGACCCATAAAAAATGAAAGATGCTACCGTTCACAACCTTTTCACATTTTGACCTATTACAACAGAATATCGTAAGTGGTGCTTCCAATATATTGAACTCAACCTAAAATTTTATACACTTAGTCATCAAGGTTATATGGGTAAAATGTGAACACCAACAACTTTGGCAAGTCATTTCTTCCAACTTTACAGCAACAGTGACCTTGGATAAATAGGTAGAGGGCATCCCTAATATATTTGTGTCTGTCATGATCCATATATATATATTATAAATTTGGCATCTCTACCTGAATTATTTCATGAGATGTGGAATTTTATATTTGTCTTTATATCATGTATATTGTGGCTCATAATCTAGGTGGCATCATCAACGTGGCAGGAGTTATCACTCTGAAAGAGAATGGCTTTCAAAAACACCCCAATATGATGAAAACGTTCCTAAACAAAAATGATATGGCCTGGTTAAAAAAAAAAAAAAAAAAATGCTACCTTCACTGAAATTCACTTTCATCCTGGTTATCTGTTGCAAATTTAATGTATCAGCCTGGTACTCAGAGTCAAGATATACATTCTGGGCTGAACTCTACTCATGGGAGCTATGGCGTACAGAATGCAAGGAAAACTAAATATAGTGGTACCTGCTGTATGTGGCCACCCATTCAGCCAAGAAAAAGTGGCCACATGCAGCAGGTGACCTGTCACCACAGGTAAATTTTACAAAGAAATTGACTCCTATGTCCCAGGCTAGTGACAACAAAAAGCAAAGCGGCTGCTTACAGCAGTGGTTGCATACAGCAGGTACCACTGTATACAGTCTGAAACAGATGTTGAAAGTGTCAGGAGTGTAGCACTTTTTGTCGTTTGCGTAACTTTTAAATATAGGTGTCAATATAATTGTTATGCTTACAGTTCCATTTTGTGGCATGAATTAATTCATCATATTATGCAGATAGTTACAACAACACAATCTATTAACTTTGCACCTGGTGTTTTCAAGTATTATATAGTCATTACCCCCCCCCCCCAAAAAAATACACACACACTTGAAGCAAAATTTTCATGTATTTCTTGGTGTTCATGCACCTATATAATTATGTTAATATCCTATTAAAGCATATTGATAATTTTCTTTCCATGCAACTTTGCAAAAATCAGAAGAAATATTTATCTCAGTTCATTGTGACCATTTTCTTGGCTCTACCTACAAGGAAATTTCCAGTGGATGTAGCAGTCAGGAGTGTAACCCTGACCTAAACATGAAATTCTGCAAACGTCAAAGCAATAACATAAGATGGTAGGTCAAGCTCTACCAGTGCATGGTGGTTGTCTTTCATTGGTATGATACTTATCTTCTAGTGTTTGTGGTTTTAGTATGGGATCACTAAGGACAATGTCAGAAGGGTAACGCAGTCTTTAGCCTCATAAAAATGGTATGAAAGGCAAATAAGTAACATAATATTGACTGCAGGTGATTTTTTCTTTTAATATTGGCTGAAGACATGTTACTGATGTCCTTATGAACAAGAACCGTACATCAACTTGCAAGTGCAAGGTAGAAAAATAGGAATTTTGACAAAACCCACATATTCAAAGCAGTCAATTTGCAAAATTTGTAAATAATAAAAATCAATGAGGTCCTGTTTTATTCTGTACTTATAAGCACTGCCATACATTTTCACACACTTGTGACGGAAAGAATGAATTCCCATAGATGGCATATATGTTACAATCCTGACACATTTTACTTTACATTCCTATTAATTTTCCCATGAGGATTATGATATGTTCAACTTCAAGAAATATACACCCAAGAGATACCACACTTGCTCAAAGGCCAAACCAGTCATTTAAAGTTTTACATCCATCTGAAAAGTATATCATAAGTTTGCTAATTAGGGTGATAAAACACTTTTATCACTGTCTTTGTAAACTGACTATACTGTATTAACTGGGTTAATCATGGTCAGATTAAGATTTAAGGAACTTGTATAAAAAATTGATGTCTGATGAACATTTTAAACTGTTCTTCCCAATCTGCATACACTAAAAACTAATGATAATCACGATTGAAAGAAAATTTAAACATGTGGATCTGCTGTGCCTCATGTCGAAAAATTGTGTGCACCGACAGGCCTAAATAATAAACCTATTACATGTAGTTGCCTGTATAATCACGATTATGTTCCCATCCAAGACCTGTTGCATCACCCCAAGCTCCACAAATTTTGGTGGTGGGTCAGATTTTTGTTTCATCTGCTAACTGATCAGCCTCTGGTCTCCAATTGGCTGATTTTAACAGTGAGTGAAAGGTGTCAAGTTGCAACACAGTTACACAGGTGATTAAGTGAATTATCACTTTCAGTTACCTAGGTGTTAAGATAAAAGCAACGGGTAAAGGCATGTTCAGGTATCAGGTGGAGAAGATTAAACAGAAAGTGAATCGGACAAAAGGAATGATTAAAGCTACTGCACTGAACAGTTTCAACAGAGCATACACAGCAAGAGTATTATGGGATAGAGTTTGAATACCATGAATGATATATGGCTTAGATGTGATATCAGTAAGTGAGGGAGATATCCAGGGAAGCACAGAAGGAGATGGGGAAATGGATACTGGGAGCACCACCATGTGCAGCAATAGAAGCAGTCCTAGGAGAGTTAGGATGGAATCAAATCACAGATAGGATTGCCAAAGCTAAGTTAAAATACTGGGGTTATTTACAAGTAATAAGTGAAGACGTGGTGCAGGAAAGTTTACAATGAGGTAGTCAAGGAAAAAACAAGATGGGTCAAAGACATAGATGGGTTAGCCGAGAAATATGAACTAATAGGATATGATGAGGTGGATGATTGGAAAGTATATACATGTATAGGTAAGACTGTTACAGAGGGTTGGAAAGAAGACTGGAAAAGAGGAGTCAGGGAAAAAAGTACATTGAAGACATACAAGGTATTAGAAAAGCCACAGAAAAGTGTGTGTTGGGATGGAGGGCAGGGATCCAAGCTTCTGTTTCAAAGTAGGGCAGGAGTAATCAATCTAGAAAAGAGAAAACAAAAGTGGACAACAGGTAGTAATGGAAAGTGTAAGTCATGTAGACAAGAGGCAGATGAGACAGTGGATCATTGGCTGTTGTGGTGCGATGCATATAGAGAGATAAGGGAAGATTTTTTCAGAAAGTTGCACAGGGAAGATTACAATTACAAGGGTTTAGAAGAGGTTCAGTGTTTAGAGGAAAAGGAACGTATAGCATGGATTTTAGGTTTGAAAGGTGGCTTTCTGGGAGGCAGGAAAGGTAATAAAAATGTACAGGACTACCTGGTAGGATGCTGGGAAAAAAGGAATGAAATAATAGAGTTAGAAGGCAACAGGTTAAATTAGAATCCCAGAGTACAGAGAGGGGAGGGAATGGGAATTGTGGTAGCCCTTATAAGGGCTCCCATGGGAAAAGCCTGAGCCTTAGAGGTGAGGAAAGGGTGTGTGAGGGATGGATTTTTTTTTTTCTTATCCTAGGCCATCTGTCGCACACAGTGACACAGGACTGCGGCAGACAAGCGGAGAGCCACCATATTATTATTAGTAGTAGTTTCACATCACAAGGCAGCTGTGTTTATAATAGGTATACATGTTATCAAAGAAACATGATTAGTTAGTGAAGGTAAGATATGTGACAGTGATACTAAGTTCCAATGGCTTGGAAGAGGAAGATAGGTTGTCAGGAGTGTAACACATTTTCAGGTACATTTATAGTTAACAGTGTACATCTCTGTTTATAGTTTGTGTGTGATAAATACAAATGACAAGTTCAAAGATAGAAGTAGATTGTACTTAATCTCAAGAGCAAACATGACCTGAACAAAGTTTTTCCCCCAACCATACAGACTTCTCTAACTTAAACTTAATGTTAAACTTTTTTGGCAAAATCAGATCAGAAATTTAGTCTTTTTGGGCCTTTGGAATGAAAGTAATTGTACTAGTGCTCACTCTATGTTGTCAGGAGTGAAACAAACATAGAACAGTGAGAAGCACATCTTAAGGGTTTTCCACTGAAAATTGCTAAAAAGGCTCATTGATCTATAAATTTATTTGTTAACTTTAAATTGTATAATCAGATCAAGGGAATGGTCTTTAACTTTGTTAATTGTGAGGAATAACTTAAATGTCCTATGTTGTCAGGAGGGCAACAAAAACAGAAAATGTTAGCACGTATTTCAGGTTGTGAAAAATTAACGGGATCAATGCTTTCTCCTTGCCACTTGCACCATATATTTGTCTTAGTTTCCTATCAAGAGTAGACCTTTGATGTAGATTCAATTAGGGATTATTTACAGAAAATTAGATTATACTACTGATATCCTGTTTTTCAGACATACCATGAAATAACAGAAGTAAATAAAACAATCTAAGTTTTGCCATAACTGGAGTCACAAACTGGTATTTTTTTGTATTCAAATGATTCAAATAATAATATTACCAATGATCTTAACTTATGTTTTGGTTACAAGAGTTTTTGTAATGGGTGTTATTAAATAATCAGGTTTTTCTTTTAATTTTTACACAAATACTATCAATCAGACAAGAACAAAATTGGGAAAACAAAAGAAGACTTAATATCTTGTGTGTTTTTAAACACCTTTCCTTGATATTTCTCCTTTGTTGAAAAATACTGTACATACCCATAAAGGCATTTTCGCCTCAGCCACAATCAGGGTACAACCATGGTTGCAGATACACCAAAAAATAAAGTTTAAATAGATAACGTCATTTCATATTTTTTTTTAAAGTAGGATCTCCTGGTTACCATGTGAAAAAATCTCTGGGTATTCGGCCCAGGATTTACCGTTTTAGAACTTTGAATCACACGACCTACATGGGGGTATGGACAGGACAATTCAGATGTTGCTGGTTAAACAAAGTGTTAAAAGAGACTTGCTTTTGCCATGCAAGACAGAAATGATATATATAATTCTCAGTTTTATCAATGTTCAGGCCGATTACAATTGTTTTATATAATTTCTTTCACAAAACTGGTGATGTTTTGCATTTTGTGATGGTTGTACTAGCATTATAGTTTTAAACTTAGAAATAAAAAAACTTTACTCAACATTTACATTAACAAATTTTGTAATTCATTACCTTAAATCATGATATGGCTTCCTTCCAACAAACTCTATGAAACAAATACAGCAGTTTTACCATATTCCTCAGCATAACTATATTGAGTAAAGCTATAATTGGCAATGCACATGGGGTACGGACAGGACATACAATGCAACTTATTACCTGGGTAATTGATAAAGCAACCTTAGCGAAATTTTAAAGAAAAATCAGCTTTAGTGTTAACAACACTGACTTGTACACATATCATGACTGTTTTGAATGCAATCAGTGATAACATGAAACTCTTGGTGAAATTTTCTTGCATAAAATGCATTTTATTTTTGTAATTAGCATTGTTTTTTACATGAACAGCTGTATGACCTTTAATGAGTTCTTGTTAAAGCTTATTAGTTCCATGACAATTGAAGACACATATCCAACTTTCAGTTTTATTCTCGGCCGTTCACGTGCCTCCTGTTTTCGCACTCTATCCTTTTGTTTGGCATTTTCATGCGTTACAGGGTCCTTTCTTATGTTAGCTCGCTGTCTCCTTTTTTTGAGGGTATTCTTGCTCACTTCATGCTCCATGCTGCACTAACAATTCAACTCTGAGTTCAAGCATGTGAGACCACGGAAAAGATCCTTATACAATAAGTTCTGTGGCCAATCATCATAAGGGCCTTTAAATTTTCAAGTAATCCTGGGTGCCAAGCAACTTGATTTTGCGTTGATACTCCTGCGCGAAGGAACTTCCAGCAGAGTGAGGAAGCAAGTTCCTTCGCGCGTATCAACTTATAATTAAGATTTTTTATTGCTTTAATGAGGTGTTAAACATTGCTTTATTCATATTGAACATTAATTTGAAATATTTTAAACTCTATCAAGAAGCTTGTATGTTTCTTATTTCAAATGCTGTACTTGATAAGTGCATTTCTTATTTATGTATTACATGATGAAAGCTTCATATAAGCTTCAATGTACAACATAATTTAGGCTTTTAGTTTGAATTTCTGCTTATACCACTGACTGAGTGCATTGAATGCCAGAACCAAATACAGTGGTGTTTAGAATTTGTTAAATGAAACCCAACATTCATTTGAAAAAAAAATAACTGACTTATGCAGTTTGTATATCTCCTATTTCAAGTGTTGTACTTGATAAATGTTTTTCTTATTTATGTTTTATATAATGGAAGCTTCACATAAGCTTTATCATTAGTGTGTATTAAGTTATTAATCAGGCTTTTTACTCCACTTATGACAGTACTATTGATTGTGAACATAGGAAGCCAAAAATAAATATAGACAATATATACTGCACATACTAACATGTTAACAATTGGAGACTGTTGATGATAAATACATGTACTATGAATTTTCAACTTATTTAAATAATAAAAATTATTTAGATAACTTGTGTTGATCATGGTTAGAGTACATTTATTCCACCTGAAACACAGATAATTTATGCATAGTGTGTCTTGTTTGACCGCAGGGACAGGTAGTCGCCCAAAAGGCTATTACCAATGCCGCAGCATTATATATATTGCTTAGCAAATGCCACGCCCAAATAACAAAAACACAACAATGTCCTGTCCGTACCCCCTCAATATTGTGGGTTGTTTTTGCAGCCACATGGCGAGTTCAGCCTTTCTTGCTTTTTTTTTCTTGCTATACTGGCTTTTACATGTCATGAACAAACCAAAATCTGTTGGTTCATGGAACCAAGGCACATACTCAGCCAGTAGGTACATCTGTGATATTAAGTTATTGTTATTTTATTTCTGTAATCACAAATTCATTTAATCTGTTTCTCTTCAAAACATCTGAACATACCCAGAAAGCATTGTTTTGACAAATAATAATGCAAACCCAAATTGCTACACTTTTTGCAGTGTAATAATCCATGAAAAATATAGTTATTGCAGCTTTTACATTACGGGGTATAGACAGGACATGGGGTACAGACAAGACAATCTGTTATTAGTTCCCATAATTTTTCCTCAAGAGCAAATGCTATGGCGTATTTCCTTCATAAACCGAAACTGTCCTCATGGTCCTTGCATAAGACAAAAGCATGTTGACATAAACTGTTTCACATAGGAATAACATGGGGGGGTACGGACAGGACAAAATTTTGGAACGTTCGGATATATACTGCAACACAGGACCAGTAACTGATATCACAACAGGATTGCTTTACTTTGATTCAAAAACCCAACAGCCATATCAAACAGCTTCCTGAAAACAGCTTTCCAAGTAAATACATCCATTGATAAAAAAAAATATGCCAGTTTGAATAAAGCAATGTCTTTACTTTTGAAAATCTGTACAAAAAGCATGTGCGTAAAGCATCCACTAATTTGGAAATGATTCACAACAAATCTTGCCAGCTCATCCTGCATCAGAATGTCCATTTCAGTGTTACATAGATTATATCAGTAGTGTCTGCAAAACTGGGTTTTACTTGAGTTGCTGACATTTAGAAATAATGGTTTAATAAGACTGCAAATCTGTACAGTGAAAATTGTATATATTTGAGATACATAAATATTTGCTGCTCAAGAACCATTCATCCAATTCCTTTCAAATTTTCAGGTCTGATAGCTTTTTGTCATTCCTGCAAGAGAAATACACAACTGAACATGTGTACACAGTCGTCCCGTTGTTTAAGTATACACGTAACATATTTTAAACAGCAATAGGCACCCTGATTGTGGCTGAGGCGAAATTGAAAGTTGGCCTTTTTACAACCCTAAGATACCTTCTTTTAAAAAAAAAACAGGCCATATTATACACACCATACTACATAGTAAACAGAGAGTTCTCTAAGCCATACAAGTCCTTGTTGAAAGGCCTGATCTTTGAAGTTTCGTCAAAGGCCAGGTTCCTCGGTGCCTTTGCTATCCCTCACTAATTTTATCCTAGTACCAATCCCAAAACAAAGAATCGCTGATATGTTTTATCGTGGTATTTAGTCCAAGATTAAAATACCACAAAAATCATCATCGGTGTCCCAGTCATTTCATAGAAATAACCATACATGTACCCAATTCTCAGAAATCGACGATAATTTTGCCATTCATTGACAAGAATCAGTAAATAAATTATCACTAAAATAAACACAGAGATGAGAGACTGATGTGGGATTGAAGACAAGGTGACCATTTTTGAAATTGCATATTTTGGACACAATGTCAGCTTTTAGACATAAAATATCCATTATAGTCGGCAAGTGTTATTCAACACTCATGCAGGGAAGTCTGCAAAATAAATTTCTAAATCTAATCTGTGCATCAAAATAGATCGAGGTTCTCACCTCAGCTTGCTCAAGGGTTGGGGTATTTGGGCACACCGAACTTTCAGTGAACTTCATGGCAGGATTTTCTCGATCATCTCCTGTAAAATGTGTGTGCGTTCGCAAAACCAGTGAGTATGGTTTGACAAAGTGCTTGGGCTTTCAGCGGCACTGCCCAACGACCGTAAATCAAATGTAATTTAATTTTCAGTTTGGCAATGAACACGTAACGTTTAGCGCTTAGCTGTCCGGCAACTGGACACCCCAATATACTTGTAATGCCATAATCATAAATTAGACAATGGCTAAATAGGCCCGTCTTGAATAATATGACGGAATGAAAAAAGTCAACTTAAGTTTTAACTTTTTAATGGTATTGGGAGTGCCCAACTGTCCAAGAATTGAGCACGACTCTAGCCTAGGCTTATCATAATAATAATAATAATAATAATAATAATAATAATAATAATAATAATAATAATAATAATAATAATAATAATAATTTTATCAACCCCTGCGAACAAGGAATTTAAAATGTCATGTGTACATCAGGATGGTTACATAAAACTTAAAGTATAAAATCAGCACCTCATTCATCTATACAACATGGCAAAGATGATTAAAATAAATAAAATGAAGAAAACTGAACCTCATAAGGTAGGGCCTCCCCCGATGGGCTGGGCCGACCCGAGAGCCCAGGAAGATTATATAGTGCCCTCGCTTCGACCCCCCCACCTTATAAGAGGCCCACGAAATGCACTAAGTACTAAGTTAAGTTACACAAGTCAAAAAGGCCTTGGTTAGAAGCTGAGCCAAACGATGTTCCAAGCTGTTTCTTGTATTATAAGATGGATGGTACAAAAGATATTTCAATGAATCTACAACTCCAGGAGAATTACTGCTAGGAATGTTTACATTGAGATCTGTCTTGTTAAAAATAGACCTTACTATAGGTATCTTAGACATAGAGACTCGATTAACAAGAGAGTATTTATGATTATCACCGTTTACAATGTAATTAGATAAGAAATGAGCACACAGAGATCTATACGGAGAGTCGGTTTTAAAAACCCTGTGTAAAAGTGAAACGTTATTTCATTCTACCAGACAAGAAATAGGAGAGATATCCAATGCATGTAGTAAACAGCTATGGTGGGATCGCTTAGCAATACCCAGTACGTATTTCATGATACAGCCTTGAGTAGAAGTTAAACGAGCAAGAATGCTTTTTGACAAATGCACACTGTCCATACCATATAACAAACATTTAAGACCTGTTGTGTTCCACAAATAAACTTTGGCTGCGGTATCTAGGCCAGGATATGTGAAACCACTTGTACTTAAGCCATACATGGCACGTCGGGTTGAAGATATGCGATTTAACACATGTTTCTCATATGACTTATCACTAGTAAAAATAACACCAAGTATATTCAACTGACGTTCTTCCTTAATAACATTATCGCCCAGCTTCCAGGTCGGGCTACTATGAAATACTGGCTTACCAATGGACATGCACTTAGTTTTACTTGCACTAAGTCTAAAGTTAAAGCGCCATCTCGTGGCGTAACTATGACAAACATCAATCAAAGACTGTAAACCCGTTGCACTATAGTTATACTGTAACTATAGTTATACTATAGTGTAGGCCTATCAATGTACGCTATAGTCATAGAGTCTAGAGAATTGAGGCTTTTCATGTAGGCCTATGGCTATGCGTCGCAACACCAAACACTGTGAAACCTTTTCATGTCCTTTCAAGTTATTCAACTCCATTGAGTCCATACCTCTATCGTCTGCGTTTCTGCCGAATTCCTCTCTTGACTTTTCAAAGTCTGACAAAGCAGGGACGTGTTAATAGCAGGTCCCTGGAAGAGATGAGAAGAGTCCTGCTGGGAGTGGGAGAGAAAGACTCGTCTGGACAGAGAAAAAAACAAGGCGGGCGGGAGAGTGAGGAGGGCAGCAAGAAAGCGCGCCAGTACCTTAACAGCGCTTACTTCAAGGCCAAGTACATTGTCGTTGATTGACGCGACTCCTACAGCCATCTTATTCTTAATTCTTATGTCCATCCCAACCACCGGCGGTACAAACACTTTTCTCATAATTAAATGAATAAACTTTAAGCAACGGAACAAATAAAAAGAAAGAAACAGAAGTAGCTCGACAAAGAAATGAAATGTGATTGTGACTGAACCGAAAATAACTGAAATGTTTCTTCCTCCATGCTAAAAAAAAAGCCACGGAAATTTATGGCATGCGAAACTGAACTTATAACCAATAATTTTCAGCAGCTACACCTCAAATGCATTCAATGCTATTTCTATTTCATCTAGTAAAGTTTGTACCACGGTTTCGACACACGCACACACACAATTCAAGTTGACAAGTCCGGTGCGGAAGTTTTGAAATTTCAATTCAAACTTCGCGCCAACTTGTTTGCACTTATCACCCTGCAGTGTACACCATCTTTGATGACATCATCAACTTCTGTGCTTGGAGAGTGAGCGAAAATAGAGGCGGCAGTGCAATGACATTTCGCTTGGCAGAATGTTGTCAAAATTAAGCGCTTAGATCATCAACCGAAGCTCGTTTGTTTAGTTAGTTGAACTCTGGAATCGCTTCCTGCCACTAAATGGTGTCAATTTAGACCAAGCACATAAAACAAGGCAAGTACTAGTGATATGTGTTTGAAAAGATTTCCTGAGGACTTTCTCTGCTTGGCGGCGGATGTCTGATCAGATGACACTTGACAGTGACTGACGACCTAACTGTTGCCCTTGGCAGGTCATTTGAGAGTTTGTTGTATACGGTTTGACTGTCGACTTGATGTATTTTTAGTCTCAATAAGTTTGTTTGAACATGGTATGGACAGTATTACTATTTTGCTGTTGAGGGGTTTTCCATTTTTGCTGTACAAAGCACATGTAGGCCTAGTATTTGGTTTCTTTTTTCATTTTGGGTTAAACGTATTTTATTGATAAAGGTGAACAATATATAAGGAAATCTGTATTTTCCTCCAAAAGCTTACGTCATATACTTTGGTTTGTACATAAACCAAAGTTACATCTGTATGGTATGCACAAAGAAATACTTAAACAAATTCAGGGTTTTCCCCAGTTTTGGAGAGCAGAAAGGTAGTGAACCTGATGGCAAACTAGAATTTCTTGTTCTAGGAGGACAGATATTGACGTAATGTTGCCTAAATATTACTAAAATAACCAACTTTTAATGTAAAAAGGAGAAAGGTGGTGAAGAAAAGATGAAAGGTGAGCGTACAATGTGGCGAAAACACTGAATTTTACTACAATACTACAAAGACTATCTTTGCGAATGCAGGATCATACTCTAGATTAGAAGATATAGAATATATGTTGTGCATGATTTGTGTATCTCAACAAGCTGCGCTCTCGATGGATCGGGCTGCACATGCTATGGATCTATGGTTTGTGCACACATCAATAGATGGTGCTGCATATTCTCTAAATTTGTGACAAGTGGAAGTCAAAGTCAGAGTGAAATGACATACACCATGTTCATTTTATTGCTGCACTTTCCATGGACTGTAGTGGATGTTTTAATAAGGGATGCTCACGCAATCAAGGGAATAAATTGGGGTGAGGAGATACTGGGCATTTTGGATCAATAGGGTGCTTCTATACAGAATCAAGACATGCTGTTCTTGGGGTAAAAGTCACGGAGTGAAACACGCGGCATGTACTAAGCGGTCATAGATATAGCCCCATGGCCATCAGAAGTGCAGACTCTTGCGGAAACTTCCGTTTATATCTCTTTTAAGGTGTGGCCACAGTGGCCAGAAAAGTTGCCACAAACTTGGACAGGTCTCTGAAGTATCTTGGATAATGTTTTGATAATATTGTACTACATGTATGAGAGTGGCCACATTTACACTATGCAGTATCCCCATTGGAAGAACGTGCTGCGCCATCCATGAATTGTATATGAACCGTAGATCCATAAAATGTGCTGCACAATCTCTGGATTGCGCAAATTGGTAAAACGCATACAAGATATGTACGTCAGACGTGTCGAACACTGCTAGACTACAGATCATTTCTCTCTACACTGCAACCACATACGGGGCAACCAAACCAGCAAATATATATATGTGTGTGTGTGTGTGTGTGTGTAAATATACACACATCCACTGATGTCATTTAGCAATTGAGAAAAACAGCCACTGCCCTATCCCAATCCCTACATGTAGCTGGTTTCTTTTTCATCGACAATGAAAAACCAGCTAGATCAGTACATGTAAAGTATATGCTCCAAACTTAAGCCAAGGTTCTTCAAGTTCAGTGCTTATGTCATGCCATTTCACTTGTCCATCAGCTGAACCACAAGGTCAACTGTCCAGGCAGCATTCAGCTTTTATGAGAGACTCAATCAACCATGATTCAAGATATGTTTTAGTAGAATAACTGAAAATTATAGTCTAAAAATCTCTGAAATAAGGTGTAATCTGGAGAGGAAATTAATGCATGTTATATGGCTAGACATATATGATTATAGGTGGGACCCTGTGACCCTCTCAAAATATTTTTATGGAAAGATACAGAGTGGTGCCACATTTTTTTTTTTTTTCGTATAAATTATTATGTGCCAGTTGATTTGCCTACTAACACTAAAAACTACTGAACACTCAGGAAGCACCACTTTCCTGAGCTAACCAGCTGGTAAAATCATTTTATTAAGTGATGATAGGCTACTACACATGTGTGCACCTAACGCTCATAATTGCAGATGACCAAAAGTTATCCAGTTGCAAAAACTGCCTCTGTCCGGACAGCATATTTGCCCCTGGCCCAGTATTGTGATACGTAAAATCTAACTGACATAGTACAGTACACACTATATGGCATTACGCAGAGCACAATACACACCACAATGGCTGTTACATGTGTTCCACCGAAGTATATTATAAGCATGTCCCACTAACCATTCGACAAGTTTCTAAAGGGGTGCATAAACAGTGAAACCTATCGGACAAACAATTGCTCTGTGGGCTTTGTCTTTGCTCTTATTTCCATATTTTTATACAACAGCCGATGTATATTTACAGGTAGGGATGATTAAAGTGGGGACCATTAATGTGATTAATGTAGACAAAGCCTTTAAGGGAATAAACCCAAATGGGAAATAAAGGCAACTTTGCTGACAAAAATACAAGAAAAAAAAGGAATGCAGCTATGGTAAAAGAACACTCACAAGGTGTTCTTGTCAGACTAATGAGACATAGGTGTTTATGCATCCTACCAGGTTAGATGTAGGTGTTTATGCATCCTACCAGGTTAGATGTCTTTATCAGTGTGTAAGTAAATCTCGCCTAAATTTTGTTCAGCATAAAACAAAATCAATCTCACGTGACATGTTTCATGACAAGGCTGTCCATTGTGCAGAAAACTAAAGACAGTATTCATATGTTTTTTATTATTTCTGGCCCTGTTTTTTTTTTTTTTTTTAAAGAATGCTGTGCACAGCTATTGGGCATATTGGTGCGATCAGTTGAGGCTTCAGTGATGGGTCATCTTGTGGTCATGTTGACAGTGGTATTTGTAAACCTTGTTTGAGGGGTTTAATTCTGTTTGTTCTGATGGTCACCAATTTAATGTCAGAATGGATGTCAAAGTAGGAAGTCTGGTGTGTAAGAAAGCACAAAAATAAGGTTACTTTTGAATCCTGCCCTGGTCTTAAATTCATGACCACCATAAACATGATTAACAAACATATATTTATTTAAACTGAAGTCATTCTTATACAGAATCAAACAAGCACATGAAAACTTAATAATTCTAGGCCTGCCTTTGTGCTGATAGGGACAACCTGAAAAGTATCCTTCAACATTTGTCACTAGATGGCACTGCCCCAAATTGGCTGGCGTCTTGATATCCTGGGGGTTTCATGCTATCCAAGGCACATACATTGTATCACAAATTTTCTAGATTAGCTGCAGAGGGTGCAAAGTTTTGTAAACTTGGGTTCAATGACTGAAAGATAGACTGGGCAACAGATTTAAAACCAGTGCAAAACAAAGAAAAACCCCTGAAAGAGAAAACTAGGGAATACAGGTAAGCTGGGGTGTATTCACATTGATTTAAATTCAGCATAGCAATCTAGAAACTCATGGTTTTAACTTGACATCATGTATCAACACCCAGATCAAGAGTATGGTGGCCCTGAGGGGGGGTTTCTTAAGGACAACAACTTCTGGGGTACTGTGGTACTGTGGAAGAATTATGGAATTTGGTTTAAACAACAAAATTCGATGAAACTGAAAAATGCACCTCATGCTTTCCTTGTTTCCCATTCTAAATTTGTTATAATGGATTGGCACCAAAGTGAAGTATTGGGGTGCCATGGAATGTCATGAATAAACTGCTCAATTTTGACGTGAATGGAATAAAGTTTTTATACTTGTTTAAGTTACCCATTGAAGTTTACCATGAAAAAGTTTGTGCTTCTACATGCAGTAGTTTGAAATTAATGGGTTGCAAATTACAATGGAAAGTGATGGAAACATACAACTGTAGCCCTCCTGACTGGAGGGAGACTGGAAACTTCTATTCTTATCCTTTCCTGTTGTCATTATGTTTTGAAAATTACAACAACAACATGTGTGAGTAACTTACACAGTGGATTTTTATCATCAGCTTAGTGACAAGGTTCAGGTGTAAGTAGACTAGATTTCATTCAGTTATGGGAAGATTTAAGTATTGCGCAGTAATTCTTGTCTAGGAACATTTTCATCTTTTGTTTCAGATGTCGAATGCAGGAAGTGTTCTGCCGCCAGAGTATGACGACATACAGCCCCGGGGTTATGACCCGGCCTTTACAGCTGATATCAGTACAAAGATGCGCATTCCAGACAAATTAGCTGTAAACGGATATGGGGCGGGTGACCCGCAAGAAATGGCACAACTGGCCAATACAATGTACATGTCTGCCGAAATGCAGGTGCCAGACAGGATTGTCGTTGCAGGTACAGCACTGTCTAATTACCTACTTGCAGGCTGTGCGTCTCATTACACAGAGCTAAAATCTTAAGATCAGATAAGCCTGGATCACAAGAGCATGTTGAATAACCAGGGAGCATTGCTGGTCCAGTGGTAGTGGGATAACATCTCTTGTCATGTCCTGATGTTCAGGATATGTCATGTGATCTGTTTTCACCAGTGGTGCCCTCAAGTGATAGGCTTATCGCATTGCCCCAAAGAAAAGAAATGGGATGGCTGAAAAAGGAAATTGGAAATGTGGTGGTATTTATGAGTCAGCATGGTCAGTACGGAAATTTTAAAATCCAGTTACTGACTCTGGCCACCTCAATGTAATGACTGCACATAACTTATTTTATGAAGTGTACCCTTGTTGCCCTATTAGCTGAAGCTACCTGGTACTGTATTACATAGTTCAACACATGTGGGAAGACATGGAAAATAACCCCAACATCCACATGGGAATTTCTCCAAAATACATATACAATCATGATTTCCCGTGTGCCAGGAGAGTGACTTGGCAACTTACCATTGTACATGTGCAGCATGCCCACCTATAGGTATTGTTAAAATACAGTAGTTTTGTACACGTATCCTCACAGTGTCATATACATGTATTCTAGCTCAGTCTTTACATCTACATGATGATTCACTCACTTGTTTTCCTACCTCTTGCAAAGTACATGTACCATGAAGGATCACTGAGCTCTCTTGATAGTCAGACTCAGAAACTGCATTTTAAAAGATTCCTATGAACGAAAATGTCTAGGAAGTCAATCTAATCTCTGATTAAGGCATATATATATATATATATATATATATATATATATATATATATATATATATATATATATATATATATATATATATATATATATATATATATATATATATATATATATATATATATATATATATATATATATATATATATATACATTTCATTGATCTTTGATGCAAATCAATTTCTCCAATAAATTAACCTGAATTTAAGACCACATGCAATATATGATCACTTTTGCTGGCAGCATGGGTGGTCTGAATGACATGTACTTCAGTAATTGCAAGTGAAACTCAAAGGACAAGTTTTATAATAGTGTGAGCCCTAACCTGAAAGATTTTATACATGAACATATGGGGACATGATGAGTGCTTAGTGAAAATTTAACTCGTGAGAGAGAGAGAGAGAGAGAGAGAGAGAGAGAGAGAGAGAGAGAGAGATTTTCTCAATTTAATCTGCGTCTTCCACTTCAGGTAGTGTTGGTCTGTATTTGTCTAAGCCCGAGTTTGTTTCAGCCTATTCACCTATAATATGCAGCTGATATGGTTGAAATTCCGAGAGCTGGCCAGTAAAGTGCAACATGTACAATTCTGTTTGACATGTACAGAGAGTAAAACCTAAAATACAGGACTCGCACATTAATTTCCTACTGGTGTGTCTGACCTTATCGCTAGACAGTGGTGACAGTCAGCTGCTACATGTATGTTATGGGCTTTAACACCAATGCAAAACTAACCGTGTTGCTAACATTTGTGCAAATACAGTTGTCCCCCTCTTATAAGGCCACCCAAAATGCATCAGAATTTTGGCCTCATGAGAGAAGTGGCCTCTCCTCAGGTGTCAAATGTGATGAAAATGCCATCGCTGCTGCAGAAGCTTGTGGCCTTTTTAGAGGGGGTGACCTTGTTTCAGAGGGGTCTGATAAGAGGAGGACTGTACTGTTAAGAAGAGTTATTCCAAACAGATATTATTTGACCTTCTTACATCAAGCACATTGTATACATATTTAAAAAAATGATAATCAATTTTTTGAAAGCTAGTTTTAGCCGTATTGCTAGTTTGGAAGGAGAAGCATATTTAGTTTCCATGTTTAACACAGGAATTTGACCTTAGATACAGTTACTAGATCTTCTTAAAAAAAAAAAATTCAGGCCAAAGCAATACTGCATCTAATGTGAATGTCATGTATTGGAAGTATACATTTGCATATTTCACTTTCAGGGCAGGACCAGCACATAGGGCTAAAACAAGAGCTGCCGCTAGACTCAGAATTTCCTCTCCAGCCCCATGGGCAAGTGTTTGGCTTGGCCACCCCTCCCCGTGTGCTCACCCTGTCTGAAGATTCCTACCAACAGGTCAGTGGGTCACCCAGTCGAGGCAGCAAGGACCAGAGTTTTCAGAATGTTGCGAGCCCCGCACATGTAGCAGCTTCAAACCCAGGGTAAGTTGGAAGAGCAGTTGCACAGTCGCGACACCTCAGCTCTCAGTAGCACCTGTTAATTGTCACATATGCACTGGTGTCCTTACAAAAGCTACGTTCAGCTAAACGTTTCCAAATTCGTGATGCTTCAAGATCTAATCATTGAAAGTGGAAAAACATGGTACATTTTTATTTACGGTCTCTGACTGTCGTGATCATATTTTAATGCTGTTATGCATTCTTAAAAAAGATTTTTTAAAATCTGTGGACAGAAAATGTGTATGTAAAAGATTCTCTGTAGATTACAGTTTGTATTTAATGTCCAGAACTATTGCTTATTTGGTATGGGATATTTTGGGGTTCTTTCTTTGAAAAAAGTAAAGGTGGGTGTGCACTCATTAGGGAGTGTTTGCTTATTATCCCCTGCCCACAAAGTGGCGGCGGGGGATATAGTAATGAGGTCTGTCAGTCCGTCCTACCGGAACAATTTTGTCCAGCCCATATCTTGCAAAATATGAGAGCCATCTCTTTCAAATTTTCAGGGTGGGTGCGGCTTATATGGTAGGTGTGCATAAGCGTATGGGTTTTGGCATAATTATCCTTCTTTATCAATGAATTTACAAAGCTTGTTAAGCAGCCTACAATTTTGTCCGTCCCATATCTCGAAAATAGGAGAGCCTGCTCTTTCAAATTTTCAGGGTAAGTGCAGCTTATATAGTAGGTGTGCATAGGCATATTGATTTTGGCGTAATTATCCTCCTTGATTAATTAAAAAACAAAGTTCATTAAGCAGCCTCAATATCTTCCTCACAATTTTGTCCAGTCCATATCTCTAAAAATATAATAGCTGGGTCTTTCAAATTTTCAGGACAGGTACATCTTATGTAGTATGTGTGTATAGGCCAATTTTTTGGTGCCTTATTATCGTCCATCTTTAATAAATTTTAAAACACAGCTTCTTAAGCAGGCAAAAAATTCCCCCCATCATTTCTTGCCCATATCTCGGAAAATATAAGAACCTGCTCTTTCAAATTTTCAGGGTAGGTGCAGCTTATATAGTAGGTGTGCATAGGCATATTGATTTTGGCGTAATTATCCTCCTTGATTAATTAAAAAACAAAGTTCATTAAGCAGCCTCAATATCTTCCTCACAATTTTGTCCAGTCCATATCTCTAATAATATAATAGCTGGGTCTTTCAAATTTTCAGGACAGGTACATCTTATGTAGTAGGTGTGTATAGGCCAATTTTTTGGTGCCTAATTATCGTCCATCTTTAATAAATTTTAAAACACAGCTTCTTAAGCAGGCAAAAAAATTCCCCCCATCATTTCTTGCCCATATCTCGGAAAATATAAGAGCCTGCTCTTTCAAATTTTCAGGGTAAGTGCAGCTTATATAGTAGGTGTGCATAGGCATATTGATTTTGGCGTAATTATCCTCCTTGATTAATTAAAAAACGAAGTTCATTAAGCAGCCTCAATATCTTCCTCACAATTTTGTCCAGTCCATATCTCTAAAAATATAATAGCTGGGTCTTTCAAATTTTCAGGACAGGTACATCTTATGTAGTATGTGTGTATAGGCCAATTTTTTGGTGCCTTATTATCGTCCATCTTTAATAAATTTTAAAACACAGCTTCTTAAGCAGGCAAAAAATTCCCCCCATCATTTCTTGTCCATATCTCGGAATATATAAGAGCCTGCTCTTTCAAATTTTCAGGGTAGGTGCAGCTTATATAGTAGGTGTGCATAGGCATATTGATTTTGGCGTAATTATCCTCCTTGATTAATTAAAAAACAAAGTTCATTAAGCAGCCTCAATATCTTCCTCACAATTTTGTCCAGTCCATATCTCTAAAAATATAATAGCTGGGTCTTTCAAATTTTCAGGACAGGTACATCTTATGTAGTATGTGTGTATAGGCCAATTTTTTGGTGCCTTATTGTCATCCTTCATTAATTTATGAACAAAGTTTGTAAAGGCAGCCTCAAAATTTTCCGCATAATTTTAATTGCCCATGTCTTTAAAACATAATAGCTGGCTTTTTGAAGTTTCCAAGGTGGGATACTAGGTGTGCATAGGCATAGTTTTGTATGGCTACTTTTTGTCTTTCATTAAATAATTAACAAAGATCATTAAGCACCCTCATTTTTTTATCACATATATCAGAAACTAGAACAGCTTGCCTTTTGAAATTTCCAGGGTTGGTAGATCTCATATAGTAGGTGTGCATTAGCATAGTTTTATGTGACTACTGGTCATCTGACCTCTGGTAATTGCATATTAATGTACCAATAAAAAGAAATTGTGGGCGGGGGATTAGCTGGCGTCAGCGTTAACCGGTTAAGATCAACGTGGTATTACTAATTTGGTACTGTATACGTGTATGTGTTCAGTCAACACATACCTTGCTATATGCAGTATGCATATTAATTTCCCGCCACAAAGCATAGGTTTGACACCCAGTGATCACGGGGGACGTGAGGGTCGCATCACCGTCACAGACAGCTCATATGCACATTTCTCACAAAATTAGCATTATTTGAGAAATTTAAGTTCACAAATGCCAAACTGGTATTCGTCTGGTACTTCCCGAGCCATATAGAAGAAAACCCCCCATATGCCTTTAATAAGTATTCTGTATTTCCAAAATATTAGTAATATCCCGCTTATCCCCACTGTACTGACCCATATCTCGAAATATCTCACCAAGTGAGACTAGGCAATCAGGTATGCAGTTGGGGCAGGAACTTAATATGCATGTCTCCTATTGTCAGTGAAAAATGTAGCTTTATTTTCCATGGCACTCACAAACTCCAAAATGGATGACTGTCTTGTAGAAACAAATTTCCATTGCTGGTGCACCTTTAAGATCACCTGTGTCAACTGTGGTAAAACCATTGGTTTTGAATAGCCAGTTATTTCCTTTTTTTTGTAATGTATTATCAATTTTTCTGCATATTTTTGTACAAACATTCACAAAATCTGTTTGTCCAGCCATTTGGGGTTTTGTCAGCTCTGGTTCGATCTATCCAACAGCTGGTATCTATTCAGATTTTTATACTTGTTTTAAGCTGTATCTGTTATCTGTACATTAGGATTAATTGTTTGGTGTGTGGATGATACAGCCCTCTGCACTTGTCTTTGCTGTCCTTTGCAGTGATGCTTTGATCGTAGACACACCTACTGTTGGCCCTGATGGACTCATTCTCCAAACAGACGAAGATGAAATGGAGACTGTTAGGCGTCAGATGGCCAAGGTGTCACGTCGTCTAGCCTATTTGGAAAATGAAAATAAGAAGCGATCGCAACGAGAAACAATCCTGTACCCTGTGTTAATAGGCTACTTTCTTTACCAAGTTGCAGTGTGGTTTCTACGTAACAACTAGGTAAGACGATAGAAAACAGACTTTCTCTGAAGACATTTCAGTCACACCAGTGTGAGGACAATTGGACACGAAGGGAGAGAATTGTCCGTGCAAACCGGTTAACTATGCTGTCATGTGTTTGTGATGAGCCTCAGTCTGTCCCAAAGACACCAAGCTCCAGGAAGGATGTTACCAAACAGATGTATGTCAAAGATACATATGTATGCAAGCACTTATTGAGCCAGATAATTAATATGAATGCGGGCCCCAAGTTTACAGCCCGTCAACTTGAGAGGATTGCTTTTTCTGAATGTGATTAGGTCCAGCAAGTCCTGGTGCCGTAATCAGAACATTCTTGATGGGTGGGTTTTCCCCTATGAATTTCTGATATATATATACATATGTATGTGTGTACACAGTGAAACCTGTCTTACAGAGCCATCTGCAACGATCAGCAAGTTGTAGTCTTTCAAAGCAGGTTGTACTTCATTAGTGATATAAATGACATACCGGTACATGACAAGTGCTGTCTGCAAAGTCTGGTCTTTCATACCTGGGTGGTTTTTTAAGAGAGGGACCATTGTGTATGTTTTTTTTTTTTCTTTATTGTGCCTATTTTTTGCAGAATGTTTTTACTTGCAACTTCTTAAGATTGTCAGTAACTAACATGTCAAAGAGTAACACAGTAAATATCAGATTATTAACTCTTTCAGTGCCTCATTTTGGACTGAGTCAACACTTTCCTCAGCACGCTTTGGGCACATTGTGCCAGATTTTCCTCAGTCCTGGGAAAGCACAGGTTGATCGCACTTGCACAGGTAAAGACAAAATCATCAGGATGCTTTCGATCACTCAGATGCTGTCTGAGTTTGCAAATTCTTGCATTGTGGTGAAGAATTGAGGGTGCGCCTGAGAAAGTTTATATGATCAAGAGCTAAAAAATGCTGAGCTGTGTGAAAATTTGGAATAAAATCTCTCCCCCCCCCCCCCCAAAAAAATACAAAAGCAGTACACACTATGAAGGGAATTGAAGGCAAAAGTCAAGGCACTATTTTGCAAGATAAAAAAAAAATTGCAGATTACAGTACAGGAATACGTGCCATTTAAGACTACTGATGTCAGCTAAAAGTGGTCACATACAGCAGATGATCATATGCTGCAGGAAAAGTGACAGAGAATAGAGACTCGTTGTCATCACAGTTGTGGTCACAAAAGCCAGGTGGTCTAAGTTGGCAGTGGTCTTAAATTACAGGTACTACTGTTATTGTGAGGAGGGCTTCAACTTCAAGGGTCGTAATGCCACACACATTTTTTTGTGTCCATTCACTGCACCTTTTGCCAGTATTCAACAATAAAATCTATTTGTTGAAGACCTGCATGTGTATGACCAAGGAGGTTTTTTTTATTTGGTCCAAGATTACTCACCAGGTGGTGCTAGTAAAGATGGTCAGGAGAACAAAGTGTTAACATTCTTCTGAATGCCATTTCAAATGCAATATCTCTTCAACTTAGCTGAAAGTTCAGAGAGGAAGAAGCAACATCAATATATTAGATAAGCAAACCCACATAAACCATTAATCATTCTGGTAACTTTAAATTTGTATGCCTAGTACTAATCATGATCTTCAATGACTTAGTAAATCTAACACCCAAAATTTCCACAGTGCAATGTAAGAAAACTTTGGCCCTTGATGCAAAGGTGTCTGAACAGGTCTAGATCAATATTGTGCATAAGCTCAGCACTAACTTTTGAAAATGGCGATATTTCGCTTTTCTTTCTTTTTAAGGAACATGTTTTTTCTAACCAGAAGAAGCAATTAGCACCTTCAATTTCTAATGGTTTAAGCATAACTATATTTCTTCAGAGAAGCCAATATGGATTTTTCTATAAATGAATATATCATCCTTACATTTCATACTTAGATCGATATGATTTAATGTAATCTGCATGAGAGATGACGAATTTTGTGTCATTATTGGCAGAAATGCCCGACATTGTCTTGCAACATTGATAGAGCACCAAACAGAAGTTGCTAGGCAACGAAATTATGAATATTCATGTCTGCAGTGATTAATTTCTAATTTTGTTATCAGTTTATCACACAAAACCTGTGTGAGGAATACATGTTGCACATGCAAAAAGTTGCACATAATATTCATATGCTGCACATGCAAAAGTTGCAGATTGCATTTATTCTCAGTAAAAACAAGCTTTCAAAAAGGATGTATTTAAGGTATCATGCCCTTCAAAGTGGAATATATGCATATGATTGTAAAAAGGTATACATATTTGCACGTAGCATGTGATATTCAGGGAGGAATTTAATTAAGAAGACATAAAAAGACAGCAAAATTTGTAAAAAGAATTCAGCAAGTAACTGTTAGGCCAGAATTTGTCCATAAACATGATAAAGGCATCTGTGGCTAAGTGCAAGGCTAAAATTCATAATTATATGGCATGCCGTCTTATGTCTGTGATTGAAGAATGCACTTGCTGATTGTATCCTGGCTTTTTGGGCTTTAAAAAACAAAACAAAAACCAAAAAAAAAAAAAAAAAATCAAATTAGGCATGTTTGTTCTTGTTTGAAGGTTTTTTTTTTCCATGAGGAATTTGAATATTCTGATTGCAGTTCCAGCTGAATTTTTCTGATTGAAAAAGAAAAAAAACAGGTATGGAATAAATTAAAACCATTATGTGCAGGAACCAGGGGGTAAGGCCTGTATTTTTTCGTTTAAAAAAAACCTAGAAATTCCATTTCACCAGCCAGAAATTTACTAATTCCGTTTCGGTAGTTCTCTTTGTATGTAAAACACATTAAGGCAAAACAGCAAATTCCATTTCAGAGGTGATAAAAATTCATTATTCTGTTCCGTTTCCATTAAAAACGGAAAAATACAGGCCCTAAGGAGGCAGCAATATGTGAACAAATTGCCGAGTGACTAGACAGTCCCGCACGTTACCCTTTCCCTCTTGTATTGAGACTGAAATTACAGCTATCCATGGGGCTCCTTAAAGCTACCAACGTGCACCGAGGAGTGCTGTTTACCTGGGACATGCTTTTCTCCCAGATCACTTCTTTAATTTTCAAGGCTATGAATGATGAACTTCAGTGAAATCATTGAAGTAGAGGATTTTTGATACACACATACCTGTACTGGTTGTGACGTGTTTCAACTTAAGACTGTTGAAACTGTGTGGGGCTTCAGAAAAAACGTTGCCTTCAAAGGAGCAGCTGCTGAAATCTTTGAACGTTTCGTGCCCGAGGACTGCTTGGTTAGCGTATTCGTAGAGTATATAAAAAAGCAGAACCAAGGACATACTGCCATGAAGGCAGCAACAAAACAACAGCAAAACAGGAACAGGAAGCTCTTTTTTTTTTTTTTTTTTTTTAAACTTGCAGTCTTGGTGAGCAAGGTTTAGATGGTGGAACAGATCTGTTTGCCTATATTGCCTACCTGTCTCCAGTACCTTTCGATGATCAGGCACGTAATAAAGGCAAAATTGCAATGCCAAGCAGGCAAGTGACGGAATTTTGGGTTTCCTGAAGCAGAGGTTATGAAAAAAATCGCGTGTGGTGTCCCATATCTTGCATAAACCATGGAGCAATAAACTAGATTATTGCTCCTTGCATAAACAAAATATCGAACTGCCGAATTTTATTGACATTCTTGTCCATCCATCAATAAAGACCTGTAAGAGGTTGGAGGCTGAACCAAAATTAAAATTCACAGTATAGTTGATCTTTATTTGATTTGAATGCTAGCTTTGAATAAAATATAAAATTTTATCATGAATGTGACAGTAAGTGGTGTAAAATTAATGGCTGTACCTTGATACACTGTATTTTTAATGGAATCCTCATTAAATTAATAGTTTCTCGCCTACCAGCCAAATGTAAATTTTGCTCCTGACCCAAGAATACATTAAAAGCCACTTTGTATTTCTTCTGACCCAAGTTTTCCTTTCCAAATTAAGATAAAGTACATTATTTGATAACAAATTTGATAAACTTTGTGACTTTTTTGCAATCAGACCTTCATTTTCTTCTGAGCTGCCCACTTCATCAATAAATGGACACGAGAAACCAACAATTTAATAACAGTGCCCTAATAGTTGTACACAGGATAGAATATACCTGCAAATTAAAACCATCATGTAGTGTGGACCAATGCATTATGGGGCCACTTATATTTTTTTCATGGACCATTTCTGTTCACTGGGTTCTATTTCGTGACACTCTTAACAATCTGATAGGATGTTTCTTACCTATTTTTCAAAAAGGGAATTGTTTACACAGATGGATACAATTTTAGAAGAAAAATATTTGGTCTAGAAAAAGGAAGTGAATTAATGCAGATAAATGGATGCCATAATCATATTTATGCCTTTGAGAGAGAGTAAAGAACTTTTTCATTCTTTTTTACATATAAAATAATGAAGTGGTTGATAGAAAGGTACACTAGCCTTTAGAAAGGTTGACCACCCATTGTATTTTTGAATAATCTTGGATTGAAAACACTGACCATAAGAGTATTTATTTGTGAAACTTTATTCAGTGTTCAATGGAATTAAATCTTTTGTGGGTGTATATGTAGTAGGCATGACCATCTGAACATTGAAAATAATATTACGTGTACATATATAAGTATAATTGTGTGCATTAAAAACAATATTCCATACTGTCATTTGTTGTGTTTTGGGGTTGGCTTAAGTCTTGCCTGTCCACAGATTAAACCACAAGGATCTAAAAGCCAATACAGTGAAACCTGTTTTGAGAGACCATCCCTAGGGCAGGCTAAAAAATGGTCATATAAGGCAGGTAGTCTCTTAATGGAGGTGCAATAACATGGGAAAAATAGCAAATTGAACCTAGAAAATATGGTCTTAAAAGGCAGGTGGTCTTTCATTATAACAGTGGTCTCTCAAAACAGGCTTCACTGTATGCAATTTGTGACCTGTCACCTACTCCTGGTCATCAGAGTATGGCTGAGTCAACAGCTTTCTTTGACACAGGTTGGGTGCATTGCATCCAACCTGCACCAAAGAAAGCTGTTGACCTAGGGCGTGCCATCATGAATGGTCTTGCATACAAATATTGGCAATTTTTTTTTCTAGTAATGAGAATTTTAACCCTTTTCCCCCTTGAATTAAGACCGAATCAACAGCTTTCCTTGGCATGGGGCATTTGATGTTAATAGGTTTCACGTACAATTATCAGTCAAATCGGTTTCCATTGCTGTTGAAAGTAGTTGAACACACAGAAGCAGACAACATCTAATTTCCAGCTGGTTTTGGTCGGTAAGGGGGGGAAAGGGTTAAGTGAAAACATTAAGGCAGATGTCAATTTACAACCAGTCGCTTGTCGGCAATTTGAGTGGGAAAGGGTTAAATATTACCAGAAAGGGTGTGGTATTATTCATGTCCTCTATTTCTCATTTGGACATACTTTTTGCTTTTGGTCAGTCAGGGTAATGTACCACAGGTCAACAACTTTCCTTTATGGTACATTATTATTTCCAGATTTCACTGAGGAAATTATTTATACAACAGGGTTAAAATGTTCCATAATGCTAAATTAAGGTGGTTTGGATAATTGCTGGAGATGGCATACCAGACTGAATGCACTGGTCCACATCCATTTCTGACCTGAATGCATGTATTTTAAATGGTAATGCAGTTTGACCAGACCCAACACACGTTTCCTTAGTTACATGCTTACTCACCAGAGGGCTCTGTCAACTAATCCCTCAGAGTACATGCCACTTAGGGACAAAAAAGCATTCTCAAAATGTACCAGGCCTTGAGTGTTGCTTGATCAAGTCCCGTTAAATTTTATCGATGCATCAACACTTCAGCTGCTCAGTCTTCAAGAAGCCTAAGATATATAGTTTGTTTGTACAAAATTCATTTTTGTGAATAGATAATTCTCATTCCAACAGAAGGATTGGTGACTGATGGGGAGTTGTGTTTTGAACATTCTCAGCCATGATCTTTTTGGAATTTGAAAATGACAAAAGTTTTAACTTGCAGTGCCAATCAAGTTGTAAGTCGATCTCCTTAAGTCAAACTAGTCTGAATTATCATTAGGATACTAGATTTGTGTTCCTCGTAAAAAGACCTTTCATTTAAGTGCCAGCATGCATACAGTTCCAGCGAGAATATCCCAAGTCAACAGCTTTTCTGCACGCATTGCACCAAATGCATACTGAGAAAAGCTGTTGACTCAGTCCAAAATTTGGGATTTAAAGAGGATGTATTTCACATGCCACAAGATTATGTTTGACATTTTAATTTGAATGTCATAAATTATATTCCTGCCAATGAGTGTCCTGAATAGTTCCGAACTCCCAAGTTTTACTGCTGTATTGATTGGCCTTGAGCTACATGTCTGCCTGCCGTCATATATGGCCAGATATTACTAACCGAAAAAGCCAAGACATGATTACTTCTGACTGCGGCGGAGTTCTTTGAGTATTTGTAACGAAATTTGAGAACCGGCAATAAATTAAAAAATTTGCTGCCTTTGTTGAAGTATGATGTTCAATATGGCCCATACTGGCTTTCCCAGAATGGCTCAAAAAATTAAGTTCAGTCTTGTAATAAAGATGTGCCATAGATGCAGAATTCTTAGGTGAACAAACCATTGGCAGGAGGGAAGGCCTTTCTTCTATTTGTAAGGTGCATGCAACACCATCTGATGAGGGAGAAATTCTCACCTTCCCACAATAGCTTAGCTTTAATGTTGGCTCATTCCTTCATATTTGTGGCTGCTTGCTCACAAGCAATGGGTAGGATTTACAGCGTACCATAGGATTACCTTACTTTCGTTTTTTTTTTTTTTTAATGACTGCAGTGGTACAAAGCTATATATGGGGAGTCGAATGGGATGGGGGGGGAGGGTTACATGGAAGATGTGGCACTGTTGCTCCTCTGTTTGTAGAACAAAGTGGTCATCAGTAGCTATTGCCAACTGGAACCTAGGCCTTCCTTCCCGGATAACAGTCTTTTCAATCGACCAGCAAAACTCTGTGCCTGCAGCAGATCCATATTACGTGATCACATTCACTTTTAACTCATTCCATAGTATGGTGACAGGCAGTGCCAGAAACACGGACTTAAGACTATAAGCATGTTAGTATTTGAATGAAAGCTCTTTTCATGAAGAATTGAAATATGCAATTGTCATCTTAAATCTAGGTAAATATACGGAAAAATCAGGGACTGGTATGGAATGAGTTAACTGTGATTTGGGGGACAAGACGCACTGAGGGAAGGAGTTAAAAGTGGCCCAAGTCACAACATATTTTGAGATAGTTCTCAAAGGGTAATTGAAGAAATGGAAAAAGCCCAAAGGAGATCATCTGGTCCCTTGCTGCAGCTTTTTGTAATAGAAGAGATCTGGGTTCTAAATTCACCTCGAGATGGTACTGCCCATTCTGTTCATGTTGGACTGCTCACATCTTGTGGTCACTTTCCAGGATCTATGTACTGTCAAATAAGCTTTGAATTTTCATTAAATCACACCAGGGTGTAATTGCAGGAGGACTATATATGTACTTCAGGTAGATTAGATGATAAATACAAAATTCTAACTCTTATGCAGGGTCAAACTTTCAGGACTTTTAGGTTCACTGTAATGTATTGGCTTTGCTGACCCACTTTTACACCTGACCTCAAATGGCATGGGTTGCTAGGTGTCACAAATATGCACCACGGGAATGAAAGGCTGTGTGTCAAGAAATTAAACCAACCCAGATCACCCCTATTAACCTTTTCCCGCTTAAACTGGCCAAAACGGGCTGGTGGTCAAAAGTCGTCTGCTTCAGGGTTTTCAATGAATTTCAACAGTACATGTAGTGAAAAACAATTGGACTGAAAATCGTAGGCGAGACCTATCAAGATCACACGACACCCGCCAACAGCTTTCTTTAGCATGGGTTGGGCACAACTCTGCAAAGCTGCTGACTTAGTCTTAATTTTAGGAGGAAAGGGTCAAGTGTTTAGGTTTTCAAGGGATACATAATGACACAATGCTTTAAGTTCATTCCAGGCCAATCTCTACAGCATCAATTTGGAAACCTGTGCGTCCATTCTGAACAAACACATTTATATACAAACATACACACACTTCTGTCACCAAATATATATATATATATGTAACAAGAACACTTAGCTAAGAAAACAATTGTTTTATTGCAATTTTTCAACTGCTTGGGGGGGGGAGGGAAGTAGGTGTCCAAATAAAACACCGGTTACATATTTCTGTGACACTCTCACTCCACAAGTGCCAGATGCTCAACACATACATGTATTATTAGATATCTTACACTATACAACCATTCAATAAAATACCAATTTTTGTATACATATACATATATAATATATATTATATATTTATCAGATCAAAGTATGTATCTGATTTCCACAACTTCAAAAAGTTATAGAATATTTATCACACAATATTATTTTATTTGATTGCTGATATATAGATGTCGGCAATAATCATGGTAATATACTGTATAAAAAAAGCAATGCTCCTCTCTAATTACTTATGTACTGGGGAGGTCTGCATAACATTTTTGTACAGTATATTTACCCTGCAATTTCAGTACCTTGTGTTTGGTACCATTGTAAGTTGTTCGTTTTTAATTGCTGAGGCCGTTGAGTCCAACTTTTAGCTGATCTTCCCAATTTGTTTCCCGCTTCTGACCTATGACATGACATGGAAGTGGGATTGATCGAACATTTGATGTAGTCAAAATTATACGCACAAAAAGGTTGGTCTGCTCGGGCAAATCCTTCACAAATACTTCGTGTTATCCATCTTGAATAAGTTTGGACAAGTCAACTTGCTGATGTACATGTACTCTGTAGACACATCTTATGTGTGAATGCTGGTTCCTTTCTTGATTGTTTATTCCACACTAGTCCAGCTTGCAGACATTATTTCATTGAATTTTAAATATGATAAATGTGTTGTTAAACATTTGAAGAAAACAATGTTCAGTTCAGAAAGTGTGGCAAACATTTGGCACAACCTCTTCAACTTATCTCAGACCATGATCACAGCCATATTAACATTTTTTCTGCGAGTAATATTAGGACACATCACTGTCAGTTAGCGTACAACAAAATGTTTTAACCCCATGCAGTCCAATGTAAATTGGATTTCCAGCAATTTTGGGGTAAATGGGGGAATTCTGGGAAAACATACCCCAACATGGGCCAATGAAAGCTGCTAATTTTGAAAATATCATGAAAAGTCTCCTCGTATACCCCTAAGTATTTTTTCCAGAGATCAAATTTAAGAAAGCATTAACGGAGAGGACGTTGACAGTCAGAAGTTACCACATATGCTGTCAACTAATTTGCCAGTGAAAACATTAAAAGTAAATCTGAATACTTGTAACCTATTGTTCGCACAAAAAAAAAAAAAAAAAAAAAAAAAATCAACCAAACTTGGTCAACAGAGCATTTTTATACAATGAAGATCTACACATTGATACCCCTTTTATCTTGAAACATTTAATAAACAAAACACAGTTTTTCCCGACTTACAGTTATTGCAAATAACTTAAACGATTGAGATTATGTCTTTCTGATGTATTAACGTTAAATGACGTTGAATGATACAAGAAAGTACATGTGTTTGACTTTCAAACAGTTTTTTTTGGTTGTTTTTTAAACGAATTTCAAACCATCAGAATTTACTCTGTGGCAATTCCCATGTAGGAAGCAGACTTAAGACATTTTTGACTGTAAAGTTTGCCTGAATGAAGAACACGTACCCCATCACTGCCTGTGTGTGGCTTGTACATTATACTACTGACTCACTGCCTTTACTCTCGTGACTAGATACGTTCAAAAATGGGACATCATTGCTGTCGGATCCAAATAAAACATTCTGTACACAAAACATTTTTCCACAATAAGCTTCCATACAAAGCATATCCCACTTCTAAGTATTCACTAGCTGCTGACTGACTTGCCTGCAAAGCAGATTATATGTCTATCTAAAGAATTTGTATCTTTCAAATAAAGCTTTAAGGAAACCAGCTCTGTATCAAGGCTCTCCAGCAGGCAAATGACTCCAACGTCTCTCCTTCCAAAGCTGGAAGTTCTATATATAAATGCATCTTCAGGGACCATTCATTTTTTTGTCATGGTTACCTGCTGAAGAATTAAATCTAGGTTTATATACACAGCATTCTAAGAATATGATAATTTTCTGCACACCGGTACAAAAATAAGGCATAGGCCAGTATGGCCTTTGTTCCCACTGGCAAGACGGATTTGTTTTTGTTCTTTGTGGCCTTCAAAGCTAGCACAATATGCTGAAAATAAAAATGATATGAGCAAAATTTTACTGAATATGATTTTACTGAAATTTACCCTCCAAAAAAGTAATTTCCCCATACTTATAAATTGACAGGCTGGTCTCCATTTTACAGAATTTAGGCTCCACTTTACAAAATTTAGGCCCCACTTTACAGAATTCAGTGTCTAGACTGAAACCCTTTGCCAATGAAATAAAACCATTTAATTAATTTCAATTAATCTTTTTTTTTTTTTTTTGGTAATCCAGGACACACATTAGAGAGTATGAAAGAAGCCTTAAGGTATTTAGAACACACAGTTGTTCCTTTCACATTGATGTGCACAATAGGTACATGCACACATATATATATACATACATGCAGTAAAATCTCCCTATTAAGGTCTATCCACAATACGACCACCTGCTGATTACAACCACACTTCAAGTCCCAGTTTTGTTACAGTGGTCCCCCTGTTATAAGCCCCCCATGAAAGGCCACCCTTCTTACAAGGCCACATTTCTGGTTCACTTGGGGTGGCTTTATAAAAGGGGGGGGGGGGGGCACTGTATGTCATATTTTGCTTTCCATTTTTAGACCATTCTCCAATTTAGACCTATGTAGATCAGCCTTGTGATTGCCGTTTGTAGAGAGGTAGCATCACAGTCCAAAGGATGATCCTCACAGAGAGATTGCACTGTACTACATACACTGTAAAACAGGGCATGTTAACAGCTGGCTTCATGTTCTCATACCAGGTACTGATATGCACTGTAAAACTGCATATAAATACTGCACTATGTTCTCACACTATGTACAGATATGCCCTGTAAAATAGTGCATATCAGTGTTGGTTTATGATCTCATCATGTATCTAGGATTGTTATGATCAGGGCGTTCTCATAATATATACTCTCATGATCATAATAATCTCATGCTATGCGCTGCTATCATGATGATAATCTCATACTATGCACTGGTATGCACTTATGGAAGAGTGCATATCAGCACATATACTTGGATTGGTTCCAGTCATTAGCCATAGGCTAATGGATGTTAGATCTGTCTGGAGCCAGTGTGACTGCACCAATTTTACTATTTCATTGCTGCAATTAAAGATTTATGCTTCAATATTCCACTCCCAGGCTCGGACACAAAAAAAGTCAGAAGGATTTGCCCTTTTGTTGGGGAATGAAACCAAATTTTTCATCATTTTACGCATTTTAGCAAAGTTGGCTACAAATGTGTAATCTCTGGTGCCAGCTATAGATATATGTTCATGATGGTATCACATCTATGCTGACATGCATTGTAAAAATAATAAATCATTGCTGTTGGGGAAAAACCTCCCGTGTATGCCAAACCAGTGGCGAAGGAGTCCTGCGCTTATTCTCTTTTTGATGCTTTCACAGCCAATTTTGACTGAAGTTGAAGTGTCTTGAATTAACATGATATCAGCTTAATCTTCTTTGCAAAACATCCTTTCATTCAAGCACCATCATGCCTATAGTTACAGAGAACAGGAGAACCATCCAGGTCAACAGCTTTCCTCAATATAATGGAAAACTGTTGACTCAGTCAAAACTGGCACAAATAGAGTTAAAGTATTGAATCCTAAAATGAAAGTCACTTTGGGCCTTGAACTACTGAATCGTTGACCTAATGTTTGACCTAAACTTTTAAGTACTCTATGTTCTCCACTGTAACATGAACTTTGGAATTACACAGCTTCCACTTTATTAAATTAATCTTGATTTAATCCAGACTTTAATCCTGGATAAAGAGATTAAATACTAGATCAAACGAAGATTGACTGAATAAAATGAACCTGTGAATGCTTAAGTTCATACTGTAGCCAGGAGCATGTATTGGCTAATTCTTGAAGTTTTAATCAAACATTAAGCCAAGGATTAAGTAGTTTAGGGCCCAAACCACATTGATTTTAATTTGGGAATTAGAGTTAGGATCAGATCAAACTCTTTGTGAATACGGCCACAGATGTATATATTTGAATTAACTGCTATGGTTTTTCACGTATTGGTGTATGTTTACATAATAGGTTTGGTCACAAATTTTATCATCCAGACAATGCAATCAAAAGGTAACTTTTCAATGAATGTTTTTTTTCTGATTTTCTAAATAATGTCCTTTTTTCATATATTAGGAGGTTTTTCCCTGACAGCAAAAACATATATGCGGCAGACTATTTGACACGGAACACGACTTGTGTCACATGCATGAGATCCACGCTATCCGCTATATGCAACATACTCCATGTAATCTGGCACACACAACAGTGGAACCCCATTATAACGACACTTAGATATCCAACATATTCTCTCAACAACACAAGTTTCGAGGGACTCAAAGTCAAATTCCTACACTATTTGACTCCCTTGTCACACATATTCAAATATCTGTCCCATTTTGCAGGAAACAAGTGATGTCGTCATTATGTGGTTTCACCGTTCACCTGATAGCATGTTCTATGATACACAGTGCACGCCAGTCTTGCTGGTACTGCAGTAAATAGAGCACAAACTATCATACTTTTTGTAATATTTACATCCATTTTACTCCATATCTTCACTTTATCTTTGGTAACTCAGTCACAATGAAGTTGTAAAAAAATTATTCCTCTTCAATAATAATCTTGCTTTGCCCCTACGGAGGTTGCAAGGTTAATTAAGTAATCACTCACTCCAAACAATAGCTCTCAACAAGCACAACATTTCATCAGGTGAAAAAAATTAAGGAACACAGAAAAATATCTCCTCTGGAAGAACAGGGTACAAATATTGTTTTTTCCCCCCTACCTTTTCATTTGTAGAGGTAGGGCCTGTATTTACAGTACAATTTTCCTTGGTATAAATGAAGTTAGGCTCCATACATTGTATACAGTGAGACAATATTGCACATAATATCATACAAACTGGCAATATATTGTAAGAACCGAGTGTATAATGACCATGGTACAGTTGTGACGGGAGGCATCATGATATGTCTAACATTCTCAATTCTATTGAAAATAACTTCCCCCTGCTTCAAAGTTGGAATTACAATTATCTACCTTCACGATATGTACAGACCACCTGTCTCGAGAGACCACGATTTGGTCACCCCTGGGGTCGGTCTTTGCAGCGAGGTTCCACACTATGAACTAGATGGGAACCCATTATCTGTAATTTCAGTCTCTGTAACAAGATGATTGCAGCAGATCAGAATAAATGCTTTACAAATTACTGTCCCTTATTCAAATCCACTTATGTGATGCATGCAATGTAACCAAAAAAAAAAAAAAAAAGTTATCTCTTGATGTATGTTTTATCATTAGCCTGCAGGATTTTCATGTTACCTTTAATAAAAAGTAAATACCATGGGAAATGGCTAGAGTCTTGTTCTGTTATGCCTCTCTCAGAGAAGCTGATATGGACCAGTTGGTGCTGCCACCTATTGTACAAATCATAGACTGTTAGCGCATGGGAACAGTTCATTAGAAGTCTACTTTTATGCACAATATTGCTTGTTGAAATTACCAACTTGGGCTCATGCTCACCAGCAAATACTTAACAATGGCTTTAAAATAGATGGAAGATTTTACTACAGTGGAACCTCATTAATCCAAACACTTCATTTCCCTTAAGTGAATTGTCCAGATTATCAAGACATCTAGATTACGGAGTCATTCACATTACTGAGGTCAATATAGGTGAGGTTACACTGTACTTATTTAATTATCACTCTTTAATATGCCCATTTCTGTGCAGAATATCAATAAGAACATTACAAAATCTCTGCATTTCACCTTGTAAAGTTATTAAAAGAATAAAGTTGACTAAAATGGGAGTCTCCCCCAGCCTCAGCAAAGGCAAGTACCACCAAACGGAAAACATTTCTGACAATCACCGTGCCACACAAAAAGTCAATATGCTGGGTGTATAACCGCTGTGTCAGGGTGTGATTGTATCCAAGTCAATAGTCATGTTAAAAGAATACTGTCATGTATGATAATTATAATTATAATTACAATAATAAACATAAAATTATAATTACAATTGTAATTGTATTATAATAATAATTTAGCTAAAAACCACTTTACATTTCACTCACTTATACTCTCAAGGATTATTGAAAGAGGACAAAATCTCATCACACTAAGGTTTAAGAAAGACCTGACCAACTGTTGTGCAGATTATGCTAAAATATGCCAATTCTTATTTTTTTTTTTCGGGTCTAACTGAAATGTTCAATTCAGGTCATAAAACTAATCAAGTGCAGCAGAGTTTTCTGCAGTGGACAATTAGACTTAAAAGTTTACAAATATCAAAGACTCGTTAGCGACAAATGTTCCTATGTGACCAATCAAAAAAGCATGTGGCCATGGTAACTATTTCACTACGCAAACTTTTTTTTAGAACTATGTACATCCAATACTGTTGTGGTAAATATGTTGTCTGTTTTTGTCGACAATTTTGTATACTAATATAAAATCTTGCTCAGATAATTTACTCATTATTAATAGTCTTCTGAGGAAAAAAAACTACATTAACACAGACTCATATGAAAAATGGCCTCAGATCCTCCTTGTGGTCAAAAGAAAACATATATCTTGGTTGTGTAGAAAATTTAATTTTTCTCTCTTCATTGTCACTCGCAGAGGGTCATGAAATCTATGCAGGATCTCTTAGTTTCCTTTTGAATAAAGTGCACAGTCGCCTGCTGATCAGTTTTCTAGTGCTCAAATAATTTTTCTTTTTCAAGCATGAACTTTCGGCAGTTGCTATTTTTTTTTCTATTAAAACTTCCTAAAAATATTTCAATTTATAATTCTTTTTTGCAGATTTGTCAATAACATTAGGCACATTTTAAGAAAAAAAACAGCATTCTCCAGGGAAGCCTGGTCACCATATTATACCAGATTGAAAAAGCTGCTTCTCCTGGTTGAAAGAGTTTTGTACAGAATGGACCAGCCAAGGTAAGAAGAACAGGATCTTATCCACATTCCACATGTTCCGTGTAGCTACCACATGGTGGACACAGAAAAATCCAGTCTACAAACATTTCTATCACAAATGCAAAGATGAGAATTCTCCACAGAGAATGCTCACTCTCACAAACAAATTTTCTGTACACGGATGTTGAGCAATTATTCAAGGTGCTTCTTTTGAAAACTTTTAAATATTCAAGACAAAACTGTTGTACCTTGTAACCTTATTGCTCACAAACTATATGTGCATCAACAAACATTAAATATAAAACAAGGAGCAAACTGACAGATATAATACCTGTATGTATCTCCATTAAACTGTATGTTTGGTCATTTGTGTATGGCCAACATCTGAGTTGTAAGTCACATGGCATGGACGACTAATTTGACACAGAAAATGGCTGTCGGGAATCTTGGCATGTAAATACAGTAGGTTTGTACACGTCTCCCATCAACAATCTACAGCTGTACTTCCAGAACTTTTGAGAAACTTTCCAGGCTGTTCATTATGTTTGCCAAACATTTAAGTGACCTACTGCTGCACATTTTGCAGCTTTTAATGAAGAAAATTCCCCAAACTTCTTTTCTCAACTGTGGCTGTGGCTCGGGCACGGCAAAACTTTTTTGATGTATATTACCGCATTTTTGCCAACTCACAAACTTTCAGTTCAATTTAAAAATACTCTTATTAAATCCTGTTAAATTTTTAGATCAAGTACACCCTTGCACTAAAACTGCAGACTTCTAAAATATCAGTGCACTATATGCCACGTAAATCCAGTGAAATACACTTCAATTTTTTGTCACAGTATTTTTGTCTATTGTATCATACATAAAGTTCTGCTCAGAAGTCTTCTAAAAAGTTCTACACTCGATATGTCCAACAGAAATGCTGAGCGCAGTCTTATCACAGATTATTAAACCTTTGGTTCCAGTACTATCAAGTTGCCATGGCAACAAATATCTTTATCCACAAGTAACACCTTCTCCTGCTAGCTAATCTTACTCCACTGCTACCTTCCTCCCACTACTTGCACCTTCACTGCTGTACATGTCTCTAAGCTTGTTACACAAGCAGTTTTATTTTGAGATCTTTCAAGATTTTGAAGGAGGAGAAATAACAATTTTTTTTTTACACACGATTTTCAATTAATTCATTCCAGATGTCAGGTTATTTTATCTTTTAACATATAAAAAACAGGGAGTTGTTAATTTTCAAATAAAAACCCTTGAATGCATTTAATTGAGATCCTCCCACTGACATTCAAATTATTTGCGCTGCTTTTGCTCCAAAATGTTTGTTGGGCCAGTCACGAAACTGGATTGCAACTTTTCGTATCAAGTACAGAATATTCATCAAAGTGACTGTTACAAAATATGAGTTCAACCCTCCTCACATAAAAATGTGCATTAATGGTCAAGTTCTCACTTCACACATTATATACAAATTGTCCATTCATTTTTGTACACAAAATGGCTCAGCTTGTAACAGACTGCTTCATTGGCTGGTCATATTTGTTTCGATTGCAACAATACTTCTGATTGGCTTATAGTACTTGATCCCCTGGCAAGAAATCTTTGGATTGGCTGACAGTGTTTAGGACTTGGATATCAATGACTGTCGCTTGGCAACCATCCTAGGCTACTTATTACTGATTGGTGGAAGAAATTTCCCTGACTCTTCCAAAGAATCTTTATTTTGACCAGAATAGTCTGCAGACTTGTCGCTGTCAGAGATCTTCTTTGTTTCTGCAAAAGAAAGCATATTTCCACTCAATGATGATCACACTTTACTTTTCATATCTTTCAATGGAAATATCTGCAAACTAATGTGACGAAGACAATATGCTGCCTTATATATGTAATGATCAATTTATAAAACCTTTTAAGCTATGTGAATTTGTAGATTTTTCTGTAAAAAAAAACACACAAAAACAGTCCAGTTGGGCAGTTCATGAACTTTTAACTAAAAGCACACCTTTACTATGCCAGCTAAAGCTCATCATTGGCTCTTTGACTGTGGCCTCACAGGCAATAAGGCATCGGACCTGAAGAGCAGTTTAACTCTTTCAGTGCTAACTGTGGCTTAAGTCAAACTTGTTAGAATGAACTGCTCTGAATTATTATGAGGGTACTAGAGTCAGGTTTCTTGTAAAAAGACATTTCAGTCAAGTACCAGCATGCCTGTAAATGCATGGAATATAATAGTCTGGGTCAACAGCTTTCCACAGCAGGCTTTGAGTGCAAAATTCCAATGCTGTTGACTCAGTGTAAAATGTGGCACTGAAAGAGTTAACAGGTCAATATCCATGAACTGGCACCCTCAATTGACAGAACTGAAAACTGGTCTTAAAAAGACACAAAGAATTTGGCAAGCCACGGAGATGCTCTTGTGCAGCACAGCTACCTTGAAAACAGCTGATCATTTCTGTCGCTTCCCACATTTACCAGCTTTACTGCACCAAATTTGAGCCTTTTTTTGGTCCCATGGCGTATGCGGGGGTTTTCCCTTTTGATTTTTTTTCTGAGGGTGTTCTGTACTCATTAAGATCATTTAGGGAGGGGGGGGAGGGCTCTAGTATACTCAGAGGGTCAAACAAACATAAATAAGGAGTCAATAAATGTATTTGATCATCATTCAGGATCCTCTTTCTTCTATGACACCCAGGGGGTCTCTTGTATGCTTCAAGTTCAAATTTGGGTGTCACAAGTTAATTACTATGCATCATGTATGCACATTTATAACACAAAACACTGGTATGTCACCAACAGATGGTGCCACCAGCACACAGGCAACTCATATATCACTTCATCTTGAAAATGACTAACCAATCAGCACAGGTAATTCATTTTTTTTTTTTTGTTAATCTCCCAGATGTCTTCACCTGCACTTCTTTAGTTACTCAGTACAAGTGTAGAGGTCACTCTTATCTATTTCAACACTTTCCAGTCTAAGCTTTAAGTAGGATCCTTGTAGCCTGTGTCTGCTGATTATTCATGTTTTTTTCAGCAAAATATGACCCCAACAACCCTACTGATGTTTATTTTTTCATATTTATGGCAGCCCTAATTATTTACCAAGTATATTTGTTGGATTTGAGATCGTATATCTGACAGGTTTGTTGTTGTGAGAACTTGTTACAGTAAACCTTGGCAGGATATTTTATTGGCATAGAAACCATATTTTTACTGAAGTTGTCTAAATTTTATTAGGAATGGTATTTCATTGATTGAAATGTGTAAACAAAATATAAAAATGTTAAAAATTTTATTACTAACATATTTCTGTGAGTATTTGGCTATTTTGTTTATAGAAATACACTTTCTACCTTAGTAATATGGAGAAGACTCTTGTTATTGGTTGCTTTGGACACCAGACATGTGTCCGCATATATGCAGATACGGAAGTCAAGTGAAAATTGTATGAATCCGCATATATGTAGATATCTACTGGAAAGTGCTAACATATGTTATTACACTTCTGACATACCTGTTGAAACTGCATCTTCTTCACTTTGGTTGTGTTCTGCCGATGCTCCGATTGGCTGCAATCGTTCCTGTGTCTTGGAAGAGGCGCAGAGGCGCTCTTTTTCTTCTTTGGCCAAGACGTTGACTCCTCAATAATTGTCTTTTCTGCAAACAAAAAAGTATCCATTGGATTGGACATTCTTTAGCTGTACTTATCTTCATGTGTATGAAGTTTCACAGTCTTTTCATTTCAGGCATTTAGCTGCGGTTCAAATATCCCTGTTTGGATCTAGTCCCAGTCAAACCTATGCTAAAATAGTATTTCATTGTGCTATGATTTTCAGGGTTGTGTGCCGTCTGAGTGACTTAAGCACAAATTAAAATACATGGAAATCAGGTGAATCTTCAGAAGTTGTTTGGAATTTCTTACAAAGAACCTATATCTACTACTTAATACAAACGATTCTTTCGATCGAGGCCACTATGTGGACTGGCAAAATTAGATCCTAACTGAGGCACACCTATATGATGGACATGTTGGTTTCAGCATGCTTAAAGACCATAAGAGTCTTGTAGAGCACTTCAAAGGCCAATGAGGATGATGAGAACATCTTTAATCTACTCCCCTGTGTTTACTTATGCTAATGAATCTGATAATGAGAGTCCCTTTGAGCATTGGGAGTCTATCAGTTGTTGGGACCTATTTGGTCCCCCAAATGCATTGTTCAGGGGGTCTCTTGTCATTGGCCGCCTCATCGATTCAACTGATTATCTATGATATAAGGGTCCCACAGGGAATTAAACGGTGTTTATGCACAAGCCACCTCATCAGTTTAACTGATTATATGTGACATAAGGGTCCTTCCGGGAATTAAACAGTGTTTATGCATCAGTTTAACTAATTATCTGTAACATAAGGGTCCCACCAGGAATTAAATGGTGTCTATGGACAAGCCACCTCATAAGTTTAACTGATTATCTGTATCATAAGGGTCCCACTGAGAATTAAATGGTCTGTACACGGCAACCACCTGAATGGTTTACCTGATTATCTGTGATGTAACGGTCCCACAGGGTGTTTACAAACTACGCAGTTCTTGTTCTGACTTTTAAGGGGATGTCACAAACATGTTATAACTAATAATAAACATACATCAAAACAGAATGATAACAGGAGCAGTTTATGTAGTTTATGTTTAGAAAATGTTTTTTACATAGTTATAGGATCACTTTACAATAACTAAAAACATTCCAGAGTTCCTGCAAAATAATTCTGACCTGGACAAACCAGCTGCAGCTCTTGAAAACCCACCTTTTGTCTTTACAGGCATCTGAGCTGCAGTCCTGTATGGGTCAGGGTGAGATTGCTGTTGATCAGAATTTGATGACACAGTATGACGTCTACTCTGAGATCGTGACAAGTTTCGTGACTTGTGTTGAAGTCCCTCTCGGATCCAGTCATGCTGTAAGGCCTCTTCTGGGGTCAGTCTCCTCTGCGGGTCCCAGCTGAAGCAGCCCAAGATTTGACATCTTTATAATCGGTAAAAGATTTTGACCAGATCAAAATAACAGTCACATTTCAACCATGCACATGGCAGGTTAAAGCATTTTTTTTCTTTTTACATTCTGTTGATGACTTTTTATTGCAGAAAAAGTTCTCACAAGGAAGCCACCTCATGGTACATCTATATTTACCATAAACGCAAATTAAACCAAAATTACTCCAGATTCTTTCTGCAGTGCTCCCTCATTATAACAATAAAGAATGGCATCGATAGAGTTGCCGCATTTTAAAGCAACACTGCCTTATAAGGAAGGGACATTTTACACAGAGGTTAACAATAAAGTGTTTCAGCAGGAGAAAAGACCCAACCTGTTATATCACAATCTACCTTGTAACATGGGGCCCTGTAACACGGGGGTGGGACTGGGTGTAACTTGAAATAGTGTTCTTGGTACCACATGTGCACAAATATTCTGCTGGTATAAATTATGACCTGACAGTGCTATCACAGCCTTCCTCGTGGTGTTCGCCAAGGGGCAGTACTTACTCCAAGCATTTCTTGATAAAATCCAGGAAGTTGGCATCAGAGGTCTTGACTGCTTGAGCCAAATCCTTGGAACCCGGTTTCCGCTTCTTGCCTTTACTGTTTGTAATGCACCTAGGAGCTCCTTTGGAATCTGTAAGTATTCACAAAAACATCATTTGATGATCATCATTTTTTAAAACTTAGCTGAGCTTCTGAAAATTGGTCTTCCACTGAGATGTTTTTTCTTTTCTTTTTTCCAGCTGACAAGTGCTAGTTGCATCTTCTGCAAGGAATGTTCTTCCAACAATAATTGTGTCAACATCTTTGATTAAAAACAATCACTAATTAAAAATAAAATGCATAAAAAAACAAAAATGAATATATGAACAGTTATGAGGAATGAATGAACCACTAAATGAATTTGTTAAAGTGTTCATATTCAGTTAAAACAACCAGTGGTCTGAATATTTCAAAAAAAAAAATCGTCCTGTTTTGAAAGTCTCACCAAAGAAGAGTCTCCTCCTGGTGGCCTCTTCAAGAATATGAGGAGGGGGGAGACCCAGGACCTCGATGATGCACGCTAACTGCTCCACTTCATTCTCTCCCGGGAAGAGGGGGTAGCCTGTGTACAGCTCAGCCAGGATGCAGCCAAAGCTCCACATGTCGATGGGCATCGAGTACGGTAAACCTAAGATGACTTCTGGGGACCTGTAGAACCGGCTCTGTATGTACGTGTAAACTACAAAGGTACAATATATATGGGGTAAACATGCAAGAATGATCATTATATGCATGTCGATGCAATTAGGTTTATGCTATTGATCTCTGAAAACACATACACAATTAAGGCTTCCAGTGCTCAATATAACAAAAGTCATGTTTACCTCCACCACTATAATTATTCCAGATTCATTTTTTTCGTTAACTCTATCAGTGCCACAATCTGGACTGAGTCCACAGCTTTCCTCAACATGGCCAGAATTTCGATGAGAATCCAAGAATCCATTCTCGTAAAGATTCTCCTAAACTTGTCTTTCTTTAAAAAGAAAACTAATTGACAAAAATCCAAATAGATTCTCACAAAATTTTGTGAAATTCTGGCCCTGCACAACATGCTTTGGGCATGAAAGCTTGTCGAAAAAAGCTATTAACCTGCACTATTACATTCTGTGTAACTACAGGCACGCTGGTGCCTCAATGAAAGGTCTTTTTACAAGGAACATGAACCTAGCATACTTATGATAACTCAGAGCAGTTGCTGCTTAAGTGGCTCAACTGCAGTCACAGTTGGCACTGAAACAGTTAGATGACCTTTCATTCAACATGTTGAAGCACTCGCACACCTACATATCTCGAAAAGAATGGTCCCCATTGTGGCTTCCCTTGGCGTGCTTCGGGCACATACTGTCTGCTAACAGGAGTAGAACTCTTCATTATGACAGGTTGAGATGTGATTACTTTATTCAAATGTCACTTGCCTCACAGGAGACAGTGGTGGCTAAATTTGAATTTAAAGCTAACCTGAGGTTTTTGTGGTAATGTGCTGTTGAAAGTTCATGCACAAAAAGAACACCATATATAGTATGGTGCATAAACTTTTGTGACCAGGAAGAAAATATCTTAATAATTCTTCAAGTTTCATGTAATTTTTCAGAATGGCATTCAGTATTATATGTCCTTACACTGCTGGACACTGAAAAACCCAAAAAATTTTTAGCTAACACATTTAACCCTTTAACACTGAGCCAACAGCTTTCCTCGCGACACTTTGTGCACAAAGTGTCCCGATGAAAGCTGTTGACTAAGACTACTCTTTGCTTTAGACTGGGCTTGCTGGTATTTGACTGAAAGGTATCTTCATGAGGAATTTGAAACTTTTAACTATTATATGTTTAACAACAGCAAGAAAACAACTATAGCAGTGATTAGCACTTGAATCCAAAGATCACTGAAGTGTGACTAAGTGAGAAAAAAAAATGGTAAAGACCTACCTAAGGTAGCCCCCCCCCCCCCAAAGTTTGAAGTGAATCAGGTTTATGGTTTTGGAGAAGTAGTTGGCAATGTAAATTGTGGACAGATGGAGGATGCACCATGGACCACCCTATAACTTTACCTGACTTGTCAGTCAGTGGAGGCAAAAATATAATGACTCTTTCAGAGAAGCCTCAGCTTTACTCTCAAGCAACTCTTTTGTGTGGGATGTCAGTGGAAGCATTTGAGCATAATGACGCAGGAAGTGGCCTTCCAAATGTGACAATTGTTGACAGGACACATATCTTACTCAACCAATCAGTGTGCCATTACTTTGACTTATAATGCACTGATAGACCAAATTAAACTCTGTGAACTTAAATTGTATTTCTGTGGATACATGTTTTGCAGTTTAACGGAACAACAGGCAATACCTCCCCAGGACAGGTATAAAAATTCCTTTCCCCGAAGATGGCATATGATACACATGCACAAAGTTACCAGGACACAGTATTTAAAACGTCAATAGGTCACTCTCAATTTTCACGTCAACACTTTCCCCCTTACAGCACTCAAAAGTGGCTGGTGGTCAAATGTAGTCTGCTTCAACATTATTTACTAGATCCAACATTACTGTAAAAATAGAAGCATGTTTTTCGTGACAAAAAACATTATGCCTCCCCCGAGCACCACAGGCCACCCCTCCAAGAGGGCCACCATTCTTCTGCAGAAAGTTTGACCTTGACCTTTGACCTCAAAGATCACCTAGCCACCCCTGCTGCAGCTGATCTGAGGGGCTATGTGATCCAAAATATGCTCGTCTTCATTACCTCAATGTGGAATTCGAATGATTGGACTCTTTCAGTGCTAACTGTAACTAAAGTTGGAGTTCATAGAAGGAACTGTCCTGAATTGTGAAGTGGGTGCAAGATTCATGTTCTTTGTAAAAAGACCTTTCATTCAAGTACCAGCATGCCCCTAGTTGCATAAAGTATAACAGTCCAGGTTAACAGCATTCCTTGGTTCACTTAAGGGGCAATGCACCCATGACGCACCGAGGAAAGCTGTTGACGGAGTCCATAATGTGGCATTGAAAGAGTTAAAGATATGGAGACATTCATGAAAGGCACTCCAGCTGACACAAGAGCAGTTAGGCCATGACAAAAGAAGAAAATAAATACACAAAACTACTGTTGCTGAGACTTTCTGACATCACAGTATACAACGCCTTAAAAAAGAACAGCAATTATTTCACCATAACTTGCAAGTCAGACAAATCAGCTGGAGCAAGACCAGTTAGTCAGATGTCAGAGCATGACTTGCTACTTAGGCAGTGCAACTCAGCTGGTGCATGACTGGCAGGACAAAAGCTGGAGCATAACTAATTTGGCAATATAATCTGTCTTTAAGCTAAGCAATTTGGTGCTTGAATGAAAGGTCTTTTGTGAGAAAATTCAATGCAAGCAAACTGTCATTTAGTGAAATCACAGATTGAGTTAATTAATGGCTCACTATTGATAGACTTACCTCGCTGATGTTCGTAACAGCTGGACCCAAAATCAATCACTTTTAATGAGCTCTGGCCCCTTTGTCGTAATAAGATATTTTCCTGCAAAAAAAAAAAATCCAGTCACGTAAGAATGCAATGACACAACATGGTCAAAAACTCAATTAGTCTCATTTGGTTCATGGCAGACATGTTTTCACTATTTTGATATAACCTTATTTCTTTTGCATACATGTAGGTCAGCATAAAACAATGAATTGTGTGTGGCATCATAAATTCAGGATGGCAACCTGCTAGTTCAGAAAATTTTTTTGTTTTTTGTTTTTTTTTACATAAAAAACAAAACAAAGTTCAATAGAAAGACACTTTTGCTGGTCTCTTTAATATAAAGAGAAACTTAAACTTAAATCTGTAATACCAAGAACTGTTTGAACACTGTCAAGTCCGATCGTCAAACAGCACATTTCTACTCCATACCACCCACTGAAAACTGTACCTCTGGTTCTGAATCGTTACATGGAGTAGCAATTTATTTTGTATAAGGAACAGATCATTGCATAATATTTGAAATTTTACAGAAAGTTTTAGGCGTTACTAAAATTGGGTCACCAGCAGGAAACCAGAGCAAGACGTGTCGGTTCCACGAATCCCTGGCAGACAAGTCACTCTGCTAACTGCTGGCACTATGTTTGTATAATTTGTAATACAAACATCCCATGTTGCTCATGTGTCAAGCAATTAAGCAAATATGATGTTCCTTTATTGATAGGTCTACTTATAATGTAGCCCGTATTCACATGAATCCAATTAAACACAAAATACTTTTACGAAACATGTGCTAATATATGTGTTAGCGAATCATTGAACAACTGAACACAGATATAATACAAAATTACTGAAAATTAAAATCCCATGTGATGAATTTTCGAGTTGGTGAGCTGGATGCAAATGGCCAGTTTTCAAAGCAATATATTAACACTTAAGTACACAAACATGTTCAAATAAGTATTAACACAATCTTATTAAAGTCAGCCAAATGCAACCAGTAGTTTAAAATACATTTCTTTCATTTTCTGCTCTCTTGAATTTTTGTCAAATTTTTTTTATGTACCAATCATGGTCTTGAGAGTCTGTATATATAGTATATTACATATCCTGACAAAAAGTGTAAATTATTTGGAAAGAACAGAATATTCAAATATTAATCCCTTCCTTTCCAGACTCATCAAGAGCAGAGAGTATTCATACCATAAATTTACACCTTAAAGGTTAACATAAGTTCCTGTGTTGCACAAATATTACACTGTAATTTGTGTGTAAATAACATTCACAATTCTGAGATCAGGCTATTTGTGGAAACTTTGAGATCAGGCTACTTACGGGTTTGAGATCACAATGTATGATTTTTTCCCGTTGCAGTATCCGTAAGCACTGGAGAAGTGAATGTGCAAACCTTCGGATAAGAGCAATACTGAAACCTTGGAAGTTGTTCTTTTTGATGAGTTCATAGAGATTCATGCTGAAAAGTAGCCCATGATGAAAAATAATTGAACAAGCAGGAAAAAAAATCAGTACGAATTCAAATCAATTCAATGGTGTATTAAATGTACATGTATTCTGACTCTGACATGTTGGTGACAACCTCCGGGGTGTTTCTGAAATTTAAACATTTTTAACTTCAAAATGCATTTTCTGGATGAAAAGACTGATGTTCACCTTTAACCATGACATCTGCCTTTGAGTCAGTTCAGTCTGGTTGGGGCAAAGGAAAGGCCGAAGGGTACCTCCATGCATGCAGCTGTTCAACTCTTACAAGACAAGACCATCTTTAATGGCATCCAGATTAAAGAGATGTGCTCCTTTTGACCCTTTCCCCCTTAAACCGGCCAAAACCGCCTGGTGGTCAAATGTCATCTGCTTCAGTGTTTTCAACTAATTTCCACAATTATGAAAAACAATTTGACTGAGAAATGTACATGAGACTTATCAAGATCACATGCCCCAGGTCAACAGCTTTCCTTGGTATGGGTTGGGCACTTAGTGCCCAACCCATGCCAAGGAAAGCTGTTGACTCAGTCTTAATTCAAGGGGGAAAGGGTTAAAGGCAGGTGTGGTACACTGGATATTCAGACATTTCCTCCTCAAAGCAACACTGAATAGCAATTTGTCTCCATGCCCATTAAATAAACAACAAGGTGGTGGTGAATGAAAAATATATTCAGGTATGACTAGACTGTAGCATTCCTGTTGCCTATGGCTCTCTGGAGGGTTGCTGAATGTACGACTCAACTCCACACCTGTCTTTCTAGTATTTATACTATTTTTAATACCATAATATCTATATTATTTTTTCCCATGTTCTCAACTTCTGCTTCATAAAAGAGGGACAGGTGCTTAAGTGGGCAGGGGTACCAAAAGGTATGATATGGTATACATAATTTGCTCAAAAGTTGGCCCATACTACTGGACACAAAAATGAGACACGAGTTTACAGAGTCTTTCATAAAAAAATATTCTGACATATCAACATACCTTCAATGGTTGTGGAAAGGTTTCTACCTGTACAAGACATTTATAGTGCATTAACTCATTCCATGCTATGGTGTCAGAACCACTGACTTAAGACTATAGGCATGTTGGTACTTGAATGAAAGCTCTTTTCATGAAGAAAATAAATATGCAATTGTCGTCTTAAATCTAGGTAAATCAGAAAAAATACAGAAAAACCAGGGACTGGTATGGAATGAGTCAAGGTCACCCAAAGCAAGACCTGACATGTATCTCCTGCTTGACATTTCACTTCAAGCAAGCTGTTCTTAACAGTGGTAGCTACCTGGCACTTGATTTGTATTCGAAACGTATCTGATAACTACATGTATTTTAAAATACATCTGCGAACACACAAACACACAAACAAGAAAGAAAAAAAAATGAAAAATAAAAAACCTCTTGATACTGATATAAGATACCCTAGAAAATGTCTGAGTCAGTACTTCCATGGCACTGATGGAAAGACTTTGTTTTTCTGACACTAAACATTTCCTTTTCAAATTGCCCATAAGCTCCCAAATGTAAATTATTGTTTGCTCTAATATTTTTACCTAACATTTCTGCTTGAAATTATAGATAAAACATTTGAAGATAGCACACCTGAGGTCAATAGCTTTACTCAGCATGGATTCGGTGCATTCACCCAACCCACAGCCAGGAAAGCTATTGGTTCAGTTTTAGTCTGACCGGGGATGGGTTAAAGGAAGGCACTCCTTACGTTGTATTATACATCATTGGAAAGGATTTTTCATCAGGATTTCATATCTGATGTTTATTTTATTAATTTTCACAAATTTCCGATGTTTATTGCCAAATATTAAAACCCCCACATTACCAGCAGTTCACCATTACCCGAAGCCAGTCGAGATGTCGGACCAATTAGAAGCGACTATACAACTGGCCAATCATAGCCATCGGTTGATAACGAAGCCAAGCACACCATGATCATTGTTCAACACAAAGCCACTTCAAATTATGAAAATTGTTTCCGAGGTCGTTATCGACGTAAAAAATATGCATATGTTATGTGTTTCAATCAAATCAATTATTATTTATCAATGTATTTACTCCGTTCATGATAATCGGTCGTAAATCGTGACTGTGTAACGTGAGCGATAATATGAGCTCCGGGAGTTATCAAACGATCGGAATTCGTCACGCAGCTTGAAGTGCGCTGAACACAGCTTCGGGCTTTTGTATGCTGCCAATACTTCTTCTGGGATTTTCATAATAGCATTCCATTTATCTGCTAATGATGTGTCTTTTGGCCAAGAATGAAAATTTTTTTTTGGATATTCGGTGGCTGTGCCACCGCACGAAACACACCTTGGCATTTTCGTCTGTTCGCAGTCAATGAAAAACTTGGAACTCTCTACCGCACGGAGGTGTAGAAGGCTGCAGAATACCGCTGTTTCCAAATTTGGCTATAAATATGTCCAAGATCGCGCGAGGAAAGACGTGACATATCGTGACTCGTAAACGTTGCTTTTTTCTCGCGAAAACGAGTTATTAAAAACAATTTTAAACAACTGCTGCATATACATTGACATATATTATTAGTTTTCGTTACATTTCCGACCACTTCAATTTGAAACTAGGAGTTTATTCTCATCAAGTAAAAAAAACTAGGTGCAGAAGTAGGACTCCCGTGATCCGCGAAATCGCCTTTGATCTTCCATAGGTTTGCCGCTTCCGGTAATTTGACAGGTAAAGCTGATTTCAGCAACATTAAAATGCAGATTTTAGAAATATGGAATAAAATATAACTAAACCATTTTACATGTGGTAAGTGCCTGACATGAAGTTCCCAAAACACTTAAAATACAACGTAATGAGTGCCCTCCTTTAAAGTGACCACTACTTGATCTACATTAATTTCTCTGCTCATTTCCGTGGTTGTTGAGAGTCGCTCCTTTTTTTTCCCCTTTTTTTTCTTCTTTCCCCAGTGTATATTGAACACACCTCCAATTTACCGGAAATGTTTTAGGCTTTTAGAGTGTGCATGCTGTGGAGACTTGCAAGCCACACAGAGACAACCTACAACACCCATTCCTTTCTAGTCAGGATTTATTTTAGCATGCATGTATGCTTTTCATCTACTTGAATGTGACTAAGTGTTTGACTCTCATGGTATCTGATTGAGCAGCAATCTATTTTCCCTTCACCAATAGTGGAATTTAGGACCCCAGATTGTAGCACTTAGGGGGGTGTTCATTTGCTAAAATTTGCTTTCTACATGATAAAAGTTTCAAAGGGAAATATATATATTCGGTGTAATGGGCCTAATTTGGCCATAATTTATAGCAGCACAAGTACAGGGACGCGAAGGCACTCCATACCCCCATGAAGAGGTAGCCCAGGCCCATGAAGAGATAGCCCTCTTATCACAAAATTCAGTGATCTGCAATTCCTCTGCCCAGCAACAGAACTGAAGCCTGAAGCAGGGTTTCCATCTGGAAAACTGCTGCAAACTGATGGCAGTTCAACAAGCAGGAAAAAAAGCTTCTTTTTGATAATATTTTGCAAGATCTATAAATTTTTGTAAGTATATATACAAGAAATGAACATTGCAAATTGGGAACTCCTGGTCTTCGTGAAGAGAATGGACGTTCTCTATACATATTTGCTATCATGGGCTAGCGCACATTATGGCATATGCAGAGAACTTCCGTTCTCTTCGTTCGGCCCATGAGTTCCCAATTGGTGAGGTTCATTCCCATACTGTTGTTAGCACATATTCACTCCAGACTTGTTCTACAAATACTGTTGGTTACAATATCATCAGTTGCGATCTATTCTTACAAAACTGATCAATTTTTATAATCAATTTAAAAAGATCAATAAATAAACCATTCAAAATTTGATAACACCTCAATGTGTTTCCTACACCTAATTTCAGTGCTATGATAATTTGTTTCAGTATATTATTAGAGTCAGATGATACCCAATAATCAGCAACAGAAGAGATACAGGCATATGCTCATTGGATGTTAACAGTCAGGTGACAGATAATGGGGTGGAGCTCATATGCAAATCATGCAGTTTCATGATAATTACCCAATGTCAAATATGAAAGTGTCTACTTGCAGCAAGTACTTGAATGGGGCAATTTTGAATGTCCACAGCACAGTGTTCTCTTCAGGGAGACAAGATAAATACATGTACAGCACATGGCAACTTGTGAGCAGCAATATGACGATTGACACAGCAATGCCAAAAAAATCAAGGATAGCCTGTGTGACAAGCCAACTGAGCCTCCCCTTGAATTAGTACTTACAGTACACAAGGGGGTGGGGGTGGGGGGAGGGTTAAATGGGTCTGTACACTTTCACAGAATATGTAAAATGATGGTCAATTTTTGGCCCATTTTGTGCAATTTTGCTAAGATTTTTTGTGAAAAATCATCATTTTTAAGGTACTCATTTGGGGAGGGGGGGGGGGTGGTCATGAAATTTAGTACCCTTAGCACTAATTCAAAAATGATGATAATGTTGAACCATCCCTTAAGTAAATCGACTTAAGACATGATTGGCACTAAAAGAGTTAAGACAGGTTTCACTGTAACTGAAAGCAGGGATTTCAGCATTCCGTAAAATTTTCAGTTTATTTTGTGCTTGTGACATTTATAGAAGTTATTTTCTATTATCTTGACAATCTGACACAAATCCCAAGCATTGCAAGGCCACACAGACAACCACTTCAAGATTAGACCACATATGGTCTGTCAGCAACCATGGTAACATTCAAATAAATGGTGTACTTAACACTATTTCTGCAGACATTTCTTGTGTTTGAAAGGAAAAAATATTTCCTGTTTTTGTTTGTTTGTTTTTCTTTTTAAGACTTGGTGATCAGGTGGGGATGATTATTCATGGATCCATTCACAGTTGTTTGTCAATATGCGTAGTGGACCTAAGTCAGCGAGTGGGGTACATCTGAAGCCTGAGGTCCAGTGTGTCTGAAGGGAGAGTGGGCTGCAAGCCTTGACAATGCCAACATGCAGAGTTTGATCCGTTCTGATACACATCCATAATAGGGCATATTCATATTAATTAATATTAGCTGCAGACCTGCTCTACCAGCCTAGGTTTCGAGAAAACATACCTAATCCTCCACCATGATGAGGGCACTTAAGCAGGGAATCCTACCCAATCACATTGAAATAATACTTTTTCTGCCAAATGAATGGCAATTTCTAAATACATCTACATGTACAGTAGTCCCTGTCTTGAACGACCCCTCCAATGAGCGACCACCTGATTTGCCTAAATTTGGTCGCCAAAGTTGTTTTTCCGTAAGAATTTACCTCTTATGAACAACTACCTGTTAAATGCGACTAGCGACCATGCAAAAGGAACAGATGTTGCGACCACATAACACAAACTTGAGAGCCATATCCGGTCATTACGCCTGAAGTCAACCAACAAAATACATGCACGCAACTCACCCATTGTTATCAAATCGACATGATTCTTGTCGTATTTAGTTGGTGCAAACAATAAAGGATTTCTTTCTACAGCAAATTTCCTGAAACAAGTTTTTAATTGAGATCAATCAGTATCTAGTCCTCCTTATTTCAAATTCTCACAAGCGTAGGATCTTTCCATTTATTTACATTTTCACAATGGCAGTGAATGTGGCATACTCTGCATATATTCGGTCTCTCCATAGCAGATCTAAGAGAATTTGGACCACTAAGTATATTTTTTTCTCTGTATGATGGGATATTATGTTTTGTTTTCTGAACTAAACTTCCTAAGGATCATCAGAAATTTAATTGTGATGGGAACTTGATCGCGCGCATTCATGTTCATTCACATCATCCATATTGAACTGATTCAAATCCAAATGCGCAATGAGGGTTGCTGACGCTCTCCGGAACAGCCTTCATCTTTTCCAGGAGATTGACAACCCACGTGGTCATCACTTTTTTGCATGCGAAACCTAACTTAATCAAGGCAGATAAGCCACAGAAATATTATCATTTAGTGTTCTCATTTCTAATTGAACGATGTTTTATCATAGTATATCCCATAAAATGAACGGTGAAAACTTTCGCTGGATCGAACCCCGATCAAAGACGTGCTTGCCTGCATGATTCAGCGACCAACACTGACGAAGTGGGCTGATCTATTTTTACCATGGTTCAGATTGAGGTAAACATGGTGCCCAAAACACACATGGTGGCTGTGGGAAAATGTCGAGTCTTATTTTGATCCATAAATTATGAATTACGGTGAGTTAGGCTCCACCGATCGAGTAGAATTAAGTTAAGGCAGTGAGTGATGCCATCAAAACAATTTTACGACAGTTTAAGCTCATTACTTTGCAAGCAAAAGCTTCGTACCAGGTGATGCATCAGGCCCATTGAGCATCATGGGAAAATGACAAAACTCAATAACCGGCAAATATTTTCAAGGTGCAACATACATCTTTCAGCACCCAGACAAAAAAGTTCTTTATTGAAATAAAGATTTTAAGGGTTGTAATTGTTAAATTTAATAAATGATTTCTTTTCAAAGCATATGTAATCGATCATGATGAGCTGGTGAGGGCAGAAATTTGCATACCTCGCTACCACTAGGAGAAGGCCGCCCAGGATTTGAGCTGTTAATTGAGGTCATGCTTGTGGGGTTCTTCCAATGAGGGACCACCTGCACTATATGACCGCTTTTTGGTCTGCACTAGGGGTGGTCGCCCAAAAGATCGAGGGACTACTGTATTCCAAGCTTCCATGTATGTTTTGAAAATTAGTGCAACAATGCTACACCTGTAAAACTACCCAGGTACTACGCAGAATATATACTTACTCCATGAGATAAAATGTTATACACTGATACTTTCAGAAGTAGAAGTATTCCCACATGCAAACAATATTGTGGACATTATCTTTATTTTTTTGTCCTTGGCATTAAATATTTTGACTTCTTCTGAAGCTTGAATTATACTTACCCCATGAGTTCAAATGTTATACACAGGTGGTTTCGAAAGTAGAAGTATTCCCGCATGTGAATAATGTTGTAGACATTATCTTTATCTTTTCGTCTTAACGCATCAAGTATTTTGACTTCTACTAAAGCTTGATGGTGAAACCTGTAAGAAAGACAATTTAATCACGTTACTAATTTGGTAAACGTACATGCACTATATAAACTTTCCCGTTGATAAATATTTACATTATTTCCTGTAAAGCTCCTGGCAGAGATATTTGACTCAGGAACTTTCCTTTAATACATGTATGTAGACTCAGAGTAGTCCTTCCATCATGTTTTTTTGTCACATATTGGTGGTAAAAATTAAATGTGATGATTACATTTTTCATTGTATTTTTCATGTGCCGAGGGTGCAGAGTTAAAAACTTGTGAAATTGTGTCCCTCCCTTTTTTGTTTTCTTGTTTTCAAAACTTTCATTTACTGTAAATTGTTTTAATTTCCCAGAATACTAATTTTGCTGATGGCACAACACCATGAAAATATTACAAGCTAATCAGTGACCAAAATCCCCTCGGCCAGGACGGACGGACGGACAGACAGAGGGAGGAACGTGTAGGTGAGGACAATACCCTTGGGTGGGTCAAGGGTACTTTTGAATACCCTAATGACAATGCTTTGGTGCGCAATGTGCAGAGATATCATGGCAAGGCCATTTTGCTTCAAAGCAGCATTGTGACCTAAATATGAGACCCAGTGACCTAGTTTTCACTAGGTGTCTGAGGCATCCTTAGGATCAACTGTCATAAATAATTGTGCCTACAATGAGAAAATGAAGATTTGAAGATATGGTACCGCCATTTCTCTTCAATGCAACAGTGACCCAAATATGTGACCCAGTGACCAAGTTTTGGATAGGCTTCTGAGGCATCCTTAGGACCAGCTGTCATAAATAATTGATGAAGCTACATTCTAAATTTTTTTAGATATTGTGTTACTGCCATTTTTTTCTTTAATGTAGTACTGTGACCTAAACATGTTACCTAGTGACCTATTTTTCGATAGGCACCTGAAGCACCTCAATGGCCCCCTGTGATAAAAATTTGGTCTCTGTAAAGTGAGTATTTTTGGAGATATGGGGTTAACAAGGCATGGACGGATGCGTAGATGATAACAATACCCCTCCAGGCTAGAAGGCCAAGGGGTAAAAAACACAGTGAAATAGTATTTTAATATTGTTTGAATAGGAATTATTTCTAAAGTAGTGAAATTAAAACTACAGTGAAATATGAACAATGCAAAAACCATGAAAACTGAAACATGTGAAAATAAAGCAATTTACAGCAAGTAATATTTCAGCCATCTAACATACAATAAAAAAAGCTGAGCATGCAAGAAATCACGTACTACTTTCATCAAAATGAGAAAGCGTTTCTCCAACCAATATATTTCAAGAAATGAAATTGTCCCTATTTCAATGGAAGACATTTGCATCATCACGAACATTACTTTTAACCCCCCCACCTCAGCCAGTTTGTGAATATCATGGATTTACAATTAATCATATGGGCTGTTTGGGGCCACAATGTTTGTTTTTTTCACTCTTTCAATGCCAATTTTGACAAAAGAAGAAATGTCTGAATTTACATAGTACCAGTACTAGATTCATATTTTTCGTAAACTGATCTTTAAGGGCATGGTACACTTTTACAGCACTTTGCACAGAAACAAGACTTTGCTTCAAATGTCCTAATATAGGCACTAGATTTATCAGAGAGCATAGAAACCATATATTTTCTAAAAATGTACATTTGGATTGAGCTATTACAGTAATAATGTCTCTGTAAGTGTTAAGTAATTGAATATTAATTGCTTATTAAAAAATTAAACTTTACCAGTTTCTGCAGAAAAAAAATAGGGCAAACACCAAAAGCAGGAATTTTTTTTTATGGGAAGTGAAACAGTACACTTAGAGCAGCAAAACCATATTTTAACTTTTGAACAATGGCTTTAGTTTGAAAGTTACAGGATGTCAAAATTATAGTTAAAGACTAAAAAAACCCTGAAACATCCATAAAATTAGAAGTAAGCCCTTTTGAAATGTTAAAGGGCTTCAGCTTAAAACTTACAGATTGTTTAAATTGAAATTCAAATTTTCAAATTTTCAAAAAAACTGAAACAGCCATAAAATTAGAACTAAGTCCTTTTAAAAAATAAAATACAGTTTTGGAGAGTGCTTTGTGTTCTTTCATTCAAAACAAAAAACTAATCTGAATTTTGAAAATTTTTTTTTTTTTTTTTTTTTTTAGATTTTATGCAAAATTTAAGAATATAATTACATCAATAGTGATACTAAAATATTATTGTCAGTGTCAAAAGAAAGCTTGATGTTATGTTTTCTTTCAGAAAATATATACTTTCTAGGGTATTAGATGGTAACCACAGACAGAAATTAAACATTTATTCACGAGAATCATAAATCGTACCGCACCCTTAATTCAAGTACAAGCATGTGTACAGTTGTGAGACCTTAAGAATGATCCAATTCAACATCTTTCCTGGGCACACTTTGGGTGCACTGCACCCAAAGTGCGAAGAGGAAGGCTTTCAAGTGAAAACTTGTCACTGCAACAATTTTTGTACAACAATATTGTTGAAGCTCCTGCACAGATTGTACCTTCATCAATAACTGTCCAAAATGTAGAATAGCATGAACAAAAATGGACTGTGATCCACAAGTACTGTGTGCATTAATAATGAAGAATGTGATGCTAATGTATCTGCTTGCAACTTGATCCCCATTAAAAAGTCCCAGTCCAGCATTGTAAATATGTTTCTTTTTTTAATTTTTTAAACAATTTTTTATCAACAATGATATCAATGATAAGTTGACAGCCTTCCTGAGCTTAATCAGGGTGCAGTTCACCCACCCAGCTCCAAGGAGACCTGCCAGCCCAGTGGCCAAGGGTTAAGGGTCCGTAAATCTTTTACGCAGAGTAATCTCACCTTTTCTTGTTCCTAATGATCTTGATAGCGACATATTCACCCGTCTTGTGATCATAGGCTTTCACGACTTGACCAAAGGAACCTTTGCCCAGGACTTCTTGTATCTCATATCTGTACACCAAATGGTCGCCCAACACCTGGCAAATGTAATTCCAATACCAATATAATAAATTGTGGCTACTTAATACGAGGAAGTTGAACAAACCAAGCTGTCAGGAAATGAATTCCACGTGAACACTGCCAGCATCAAGTACTCAGTATCTGGAAAGTTGAGTGTTTTCTGCCTGCTGTAAAAATGTAGGACAGACAGACAGACAGACAGACAGACAGACAGACAGACAGACAGACAGACAGACAGACCTAACTGTGTACAACTCTCACTTCTACCAATACAGCAGTCATTCTCGCACATGGCCACCCCAGAATTGCGGCCTTGCACGAGGAATGACTTCTCCCCGGAAGGAGAATATAATGAAAATGCCATCTCTGCTTCACAGAGACTTGGCCTCTCTTCAGACAGCCTTGAAAGAGGGGGAAGCACAGTTCTTTTGAATAAAAAACCCAATCGGCCTTTGTAAATATAGTCTCTGGATCTCTGGTAGGAGCCAATATGACTCTTTTTGGCACCAAATCCTGCCTGAGTATTATTTTCAGTGGCACCTATTTTATGACATTTTAGACAAGTATCCAAAAGAGAGAGATTTACAGCTGATTCTTACTTAATTCCAGGCACCAGCTTTCTCAGGAGCTGAAGGGTCAAAAATTTTCACAAAACTGAATTCTTATTCCACATGAATCAAATCTCATCATTCAAATTTATTCTACTTCACTTCAAATTGATGATTGTACAACTTGTTTACCTTTAACCCTTTACTGCTCAGAGTCGCATTGAGTACAGACTTTTTGGGGGCATGGGTTTGACACATTTATAGACATGTCGTACTGCTAGAACTTATACACAATTCTCAGCAAAAATGCTTTCGATAAGCCCAGAGTTTAAGCAAAACCATTAGTGCGCATAAAAATAAAGATCTGGGCACTTTTGAGCAATTTGAGTGGGAAAGGGATAATGTACAATGACTCATCTCTTAACGCTCACGTTGCCAATTTTGACAAAACTTGATGTGCTCTGAATTGACACGATACTAGATTCATGTGCTTCGTAAACTGACCTACAGTTGCAGAGATCATAAGAATGGTCCAGGTCAACAGCTTTCCTTGACACACTTTTGGATGCAATGTGCCCAACAGTTAATGTAATTGCCAATGAAAGCTGTTGACTCAGTCAAAACCTGGCGCTGAAAGAGATAACTTTTGTCTATGTGAAATATTCTCCTGATTCAATTTTGCACACGTGGTTGACATTTGACAACATACCAACACAACTCGCATGCAGTCACATACCAGTAGCTTTTTACTTACCTTTCATGCAATTTTTTTGTGGTTATTGAATCATCCGCAACACTACCTGTTATCCTGTGTCATGGCACTTCACAGCAGGCCAGCATCGACCTACACGTACCTGTAGATACTGTCATCTACTGAAGTGATGCTCGCATTCAAAGATTTGTATGCAATGACCATATACTTCAGAAAACACACACACACACAAGAAAGTAAAGAAGACTGACTTTAAGAACGAAAGGGAGCTCACCCTCTGAGAATCACGTTGCACTTACTTGTGAATGGACCAACCTGTGATCTCAAGTGAACTTCAAGTCCTTCAGCATACATATCGTCCCCTGCTACTCGAGCGTAATGGAAGTTCCAGGCACCAATGATGGGTTAAAAAAATTGAGAAACCAAACCAATGTTAAAAGCACAAGCCAATTGCCTGAGTCTGCTACACAATATCTGCAGACCTTCCATGCCAGGTTGTCACTTTACATAGTTTTATTGCACACACCGTGTCCAAACTGGTACCTACCGTTAAATATCTATTGGCATCACTACACGATCAAGTGCAAAATTACTCTTTTCTTAGCTGGTTTCCACTTGTGTATTGCATGTTGTCTTTAATTGCACAACATCCTTTGTGTTGATTTTATTTTTGTTTCCAACAAAATAATCTGGGAGTCTCACTGATAAATTCCATTACCTATTTGTAGCCCCTGGTGTGTGGCAACTGGGTTTGGGGCTCAGTTGAAGACTTTGCAATCACTCATTGATTAATTTAGATTAACCATAAGGTAAGCTTTGCATGACTGCAAGATACATAGAATCTGGATGGCTGGCCATCAGGCAAGGAGAAATGACCCACATGAAGCCAAAATATCTAAAGTTTCATAGTTTCATGGCTGAGCACCACGCAAGTTGCTGCCTTAAAAAAAGAAGAGATTATCCATTATTTATAAATATTTTATGTTCTTGACCAATTTGCGTTAGTCAAGAACACGAAGAAGGAACATTAAGCTGTGGAACCAGCCCTTAAAGAGCTTTCTTTTGATTTTTTTACTTTGTCTGCTTTGGTGTGTGATTAATTTACACACACCCTACAGAAGTGCCCTTGTAATATTACATTTAATATGGCATTTACAATTGTCAGTCAATGGCAATTTTGAAATGATGAATGTTCTTCTTGGCAGAAAGAGAAAGTTTAAAATTGTACTTTTCCAGCCAAGGCTAACAAGTCATACTTCTGTGTTATGTCTGACCCCATTTGTCAAAACACTCATCTTTCACTCCAACCATGGACGGGTTTTTTTTGTTTGTTTGTTTTGTTTTGTGTGTGTGTGTGTGTGGTTTTTTTTTGAGTTTATTTAATATTTTCTCAAACTTCTGAAAAGTGAAAGAGTAGCATTTTCATGGAGGGGAAGAGAATATGAGGCAGTCCAAATTACCCTCCCCCCAACCCCCCCCCCCCCCCCCAACTTCCCCTTCAACTCGGCAAATCTGGATGGTGGTCAAACTACATCTGAATAAATGTTTTGGATTTAATTTCACCAGTAAAATGAATAAAAAATTGAATGAGAATTACCAACGAGACCCATTAATATGCCCCAAGTAAACAGCTTCCTTGGCACCAAAGAAAGCTGTCGTTTCAATTTTAACTCTTTGCCATTCAAATCGCCCAAAAATGCGCGGATGTAAATTGTCATGTACCTCAATGATTTTATCCACATTTCTTGTTAATAGAAAACATTTTTGACGAGATTTGTACTGTAACACCATTCACGATGGCATGCCCTAGCTAGGTCAATAGCTTTCCTTAGGGCAGGTTTGGCACAGTTGCAGTGGGACCATTTTTTTTTCAACTGTCATATCACCATGACAATAGAATTGTGACAAACACACATGCTCTTGTTTCTTCTATTTGGAAGCAGGTCAGCCTACATTTGGGTAAATCCTCATCCAACAGAAGAGCTTCAAACAATCTACACCTGATGCATATCTTTGTCCAGTTCAATGGTAATGAACTTCACAGGCTTTCAATCTCCTTTACCCCACTTTTTTATGCACTGCATTGAAGATATCATCACAATATTTCCATCATTCTAGTTACCAGAATGACTGTCAGGTGGGGATGGTTCATTGAGTCCAGGGGGCCGGGTTCACGAGTGGTGCCTTTCGAGCGTTCCAGGAAAATAAAAGACAAAAGCGAGTAAGATAATGCTTTATTTAAATGGCTGTGCAACTTGAGAACTTTGAATTTTCAATGAATCAATTGGATTAAATGAAGGAAATGGGACTCTGTCTGTGGAATATTGTACCTAGTACATCAAAAGATGACGACACAAATGCCTTACGGCAAGGCCACACATAGATTTGGTCCTTCCTGGAAATTAAATAAATATGCAGAATCCTGTACATTCAGTCTCTCAAGTCATTCTGTCTATAATTGTTGTGGTCGTTCATGCGTCATCAAAATCACAAATTTATGCAATGAAGTGTCAAATTTTCTGCAGGTGAATTAACGGCAAGCAAATATGGCTGTTTAATGTTGCCAGGAATTACTACAGTGTGAAGACTATTACATTATTCAGAATTGCACCGCTGGATTCATTGAGACTTGATCTTTTCAACCAAGAATGGTATTGACTACAAGGTCTTTATTAAAGTGTTTTGGCAGGGCAAGAGCTTCAGGGTTTTGAAGACTTCCGTGTAAGAAGGTTGTTTTCTGGCAAAATAGCAGCTCAGATTAATGATGACAACTACTGCAAAAAAATCTTGCAATAAGTGGGAACTCTAGTCATGCATAGGGAAACTGACAGTCTCTGCTGAGTGCTGTAGTCTGCCTATGGCTGATTCAGGAACTCACAGCAAGGCAAAGAGGTATTTTGAAATTCTTTGTGTAAAATGTTCCTTAATTGAGCCACTTACAAGGGAAGCAAGAAAGAATGATTTTATTTACAATAACAAAACATGTGGGCTGTCAATATTTTTTCATCTGTTATTATTATTAACAATGTACTTTTGCTCAAGTACAGAGAATACACACCCTCAAAGAGACTCAGACACATGCATAGCCTACACAGTACCTGCTATTTGAGACCATCTTCACTGCTGGGAAAAGATGGTCTCACATCAGAGGTGGTCTTAAAATGCAGGTATATTTATTAGTGAAGGACATACTGATGCAAAAAATCAATGGCCTTCAATAGATATAAAGTTTCTCAGGAGAAGTGGTCCTGACAGCAAGTGTCTCTGTGTATAATGTATGAATGCACGTATGTACGTGCGTCCGTACAGATGGAGAGTCTGAACAGATACTTAGAGATATAGATAGATAGACAGCCAAAAAGAGAGGGACAGAGGCAGAGAGTAAGGAGGAAAGACACAGACAGACAGACAGACAGAGGGACAAACATTCTAATTATATGCTATAAATTTCTGTGCCATGACGAATGATGGGCACTTTAAATCTTTGTACATGAGGTTTTAAAAGTCACGCTTCAGCTGTGCCTGGAGCAGCAGGAGCAGGACCAGCCAGTCACATATACGTAATACTGAAACGGCTGACTCAGCATCACTGCTGCCAGGCAATTCACAAACGTGTCATTCTCATATTCCACTGTGCCTCTCTGCAATGAGGTATTCAATCCAGACTCAATATCACATTCCATTCACGGGAAGGGCGAGGGTGGGGTGCGGGGGGGGGGGTGTGTGTGAGTAGGATAAGGTTAATTTCATGGCGAAAGAACATTTTCAACTTTCCATGATGAACGATCATCCAATAGCCATTTTTATTTCCTATGATTGGCAAAAAATTCAAAATGAAATGCAAATAGTTTGGAGTGAAGCAGGACAGCAAATTATTTTCTGTGACAGACCAGATCAATCTTCCAGTCCCTCCCGTCCGTTTGATTAAACATACGTGACCGTGTTCCACTCCTTTGTCCAATTCAAGTCATGTATCCTTGACTTTTTTTCCAAACATTGCAGTTATGTAGGGAAGCATTATTAGACTAAATATAGGTAACTTTAAGACAAATATTATGTGTATGTATTCCCCCTGCAGTGACTCCTCAAGTCAATTAGCCAGTGACATATCTAAGTACAAAAAGCTGGCCCGCATGTACGTTTTGTACTGCTGATTAGCGAGATGTCTCCTGAAGGAAAGTAACACACGCCACTCTGAACCTGAAGTGGTAAACACTTTCTTATTTTAACCCTTTCTGGTTCAAACTTCCCAAAGGTGCCCTGATGTGAATTGTCATCTATTAACCCTTTCCCCTTTGAATTAAGGCTGAGTCAACAGCTTTCCTCGGCATGGGTTGGGCACTAGGTGCCCAACCCATGCCGAGGAAAGCTGTTGACCTGGGTCATGTTGTCTTGACAGGTCTCGTCTTCAATTCTCAGTCAAATTGTTTTTCATTGCTGTTGAAATCAGTTGAAAATGCTGAAGCAGACAACATTTGACCACCAGCCAGTTTTGGCCGGTTTCAGGGGGGAAAGGGTTAATGCTTTTTACTTAAATTCCCTCTTAATTAAAAAATTTTTGCTTTGAAATGCAAATAAGACCTGCTATGATGGAACATCCTATGTTAATAGCTTTCCTTGGGATGGTTTGGGCACAATGTATCAAACTGATGCTGAAGAAACTGTGTTGCCAACCCTCCCAAATCATCCGGGAGTCTCCTGAAAATTTAGGCACATGCTGTCTACCCTCCTGACTCAGGAATTACCCCAAGAATCTCACGAAAATCACCACAAATGTCATTCTAAAAGCATAAAATGGCAAATTTTGACAAATATGCTTTTCACAGCAACATTTTTAAGGCAAATTAAGCTATTGTGCATCTCACGGCATACTCAACCTTGAATCCAAGTACCCTTAATGCCACAAAAATGCATATTTTGATGTCTATTTTTGAATTTTTTTCCAGGCAGCATGCTCCCCGACCCCCCACAGGGGCTCTGCTGCGTACGACGCAAGCCATTTCAAAATCTCCCAAAAATATACCTCCACTAGGTTGGCAACACTGAAGAAAGCTACTGACTCGGTCTAATGGTGTGGCCAGGAAAGGGTTACCTCATTTCAAGCCACAAGGATAATGGCCTTTGAAAGAAGTTGCTGGTCTTGGTCTCCATGACAACTAAAAACAGCAAAAAACTTTAGACCAGGGTGGTTTGTACCAACCAAACCTCTTTTTATGTAGAATTAGAAAATGCAATCTTCAAGTTTGCTGGAACTCTTTCCGTGTCACATTTTGGACTGAGTCAACAGCTTTCCTCAGCACACTTTGGGCACAATGCACCCGAAGTGTGCTGAGGAAAGCTGTTCCCCTCGACTACTCTATTCTATGTAATCACAGGTGTGCTGGCACTTCAATAACATGTCCTTTTATAAGGAACCTCAAGCAATCTGACACCCTTATCATAATTCAAAGTAGTCCGTCTTAAGTAGTTCAACTTTAGTCACAGTTGGCACTGAAAATACTGATATATTTATTTTCCATTTTGTCAGTGAATCACGAGGGTGCCCTCTATAAATTAGACCACCAGTTTTTTGCAACAACTGACTTGAATGACTCTTAGCTGCCTGTGGCATGAAATCACCTTTGGACAAGTCAAGGTTCAATACAACGCCCGAACAAACAGGAACGAGACCCACTTCTATACCAGCATCTTAAGCTGATTCATTAAAACATAATTGGCTGAGTGGCTTGATGGGAAGGTAATACAGACAACTTCTGTTATCCCATGCAGACTATGTGCAGAACAAGAATGGTTTTTAGTGTTAGTATCTCTCTTGCATGACTGAAAATTACATCGCTTTTCACTCCCATTATCATTATGGGTAGACATGTCTTGAACTTGGCAGTCATGTAATTACTCAGAACAACGTTTCTCATATTTGCACAAAATGTCTTCAAAAGTGTACAAATGTAACGGTCAAAATGACCTCAGAGCCTCTCAGCCAGCCTCACTGGGTGTTAATTACACCTGGGAAATATATATCACAAAGTGTTAGTTTGCTGCAAAAAGGTCAAAGTGACCAAGCAGTGATCGTATCCAATATCCTCGTAAGATGCCTCAGCCGTGGCTTGATGGTTGTGGCTTTGTTTGTTCTAAACATGAAATATTTACAAGGGTTTTCTACATTGCTGACCGTGACCTTGACAAATAGGTCAAGGTCATTTTGTCAAGGTCATCAGCGAGTAAAGTTATCCAGGGTCCTCATAAGATGCCTCAGCTGTGGAGGTTTGATGGTTGTTAATTCACTCGTTCTCAAGATACACCCACAGCATTTGTAAGAATCTTTTCTGTTGATGCCTGTGACCTTCAAGTTAAGAAAGAGGTCAAGGTCACCAGACATTGAACAATGACCCTAGGTTGTCATAAAAGGCTCAACCTTGATAGTTTGATGGTTGGAGCTCCATATATTCTGACTTTGACTTTAATAGGACTTCCTATGTTGATGTCTATGACCTTGAAAAGATGCCAAGGTCATCGGGGAACAAATTCATCCAAGGTCCTCACAATAAGCCTCAGCAGTGAAAGTTTGATAACTGTACCAGGCTGTTTTGATGAAAAGTTATTGTTGTATTTGTGTCTTTTTGCCCAGAACCACTTCCTATAGTAGTCAAGATCCTATTGTGTTTACAATGTGCATGGATGCATGCACAAACAGAGTTGACAACTGCCATGTGCCTTTGGCTTTGTTTACTGAGAAGGTTCAAAAAAAAAACCAACTATGGAGAAAAAGGGTAATTCATCTGACAATTGCAAGGTGAAGCACATGTACATGTACCTTGCACTTTGTAACATGCATGCAATTTTGCTCACAGTTTAGATTTCTCATCTACTGAATTGGGAAAGAATTCTTCACCCACATACCTGAATAAAACCCAAAGTACAATTTAAGAGGCATCCAGATCTCTCCAGTTGGGCTTTCCCATTAAATTATCATCATATGCCTGGAAGTATATTGCAGACCTGACACTAACAAGGCTAACTGGGACATATTGTCAAATAACAACAATCCCATAATCTCCTTGCCTTTGGGCAATAATCAGGTTACTCTTTAATAGGGTACTTGCATGGTATATGGTGGACATACCATTATAAACCATGATGCTTAAATCTTAATGGCAACTTTTCTCTGTGTATATTTCGCTGAAAGCAGGGACCACTGTACAGTCACCTCAGCAGGCAAACCTACTTTAAATAATGCCCTCATAACACTCCCATTTCACTGATCCTGTGCTGTGAAGTGTACCACAGACTGGATGCTTATCTCTACTGTCATAAAGTCATTCACCCAAGCTGTGTGAAAAACAGTTTCCCCAGGGACTATCATGGACAATCTGAAACAAATTTGGCTTCAGGTAAAGCTGAACTCAACATATTCAAGAGCACTGAAAATGTAATTTTACATACTGGGGTTTTCTTGTGTGTGTCTGGTGTTTTGTTTTTTTTTTTAATTTTAATTTCTGTGTTTTTTGTTTTGTTTTGTTTTTGTTTCTTTGTTTTTTGGGGGGTTTTTTTTGGTTTTTTTTTGGTTTTTGTTTTTTGTTTTTGTTTTTGTTTTTTATTTGGAGGGATTTGGGTTATGGAAGGGTGCGGTTTTGTTTTTTCAGGTGACTTTTTGAAAATTTTTTGCCATTTTCAGTACTATATTATACATTAGCAGTCATGACAGCATTAGATTGCCATGAAATGAAATTATTCTCTACATTCTCTTCCGTAATTAACGGTATTATTCCACGATTAGTGTCGATTACCACTAAATCAGGACTAGCTAAAACAGAATATGTCTCATCTTGAACTTGACTATCCAAACTCCAATTCTCCTGTATAATTGTCCGTGATTTAATATGTAGATGTCATATTCATATTCTTCCTAAAAAGAGGTTTTTATTCAAGTACAAATATGCTATACCGGAGTCACTGTTTTTTTTATTGCCTGTCATGCCATAGTTGCCTCAAGGGATGCTATGGCATGACTTGCCAGGCAATGCACAAACCACTGACCCAAACCCTTCACCTCCATTGGACACAATGAGTTAAAACCGGTCTCTGCAGGACATGAAAAGGGAACAGTAATCAAAACAACACACTTGTACTGAAAACAAAATACCATATTCATCTTAATAAGTGCACACTCCCTGATAAGTGCACCCCCCCCCCCCCAATTTTTTCAAAGAAAGAACCCCCAAAATATCATAGTTTTCAAACGACAGGTAAAATTTATTATTACACTTAGGATCTACATTTTTTTTTTTTTCAGTTTTTGTGGATGAATTTTTTTTATAGCGCACTGTGCACTTATTAAGATGAATACGGTACCCATATTGGTTTAAACATATTTTATTCCATGAAAACAATTGGGGGAAAGGGCCATATTAAAACCGACACTCCTTCAAGCTGAGCTTCACAGAGACAATTAACACTTACCTGCCTGAACTGCTCACCAATAACACAGTCAAACTTTACCCACAGTTCCATATTTGCTTACCTTTTTCACTGTTCCACTCCGTTTGAAACAAAAACGCCAGTACCTACTACACATATCAACAAGCATTCTGACAACTCCCGACCACTCTCTCTCTGAAATTTTTTCTTCAAAACCATTTCAAATCAAATGTGCAATTCATAAACATTAAATTTACGCACAGAAATCAACAGTTACAAACACAGTTACAGGCAAAAGTGGAATCTTGACAAGTTGTAGAAATCTGCACTGGTACAAAGAATGTGTTGCACTTTTGATGACACAGTTCTGCTGTTGCTAAGACGAATGCAAGTAAATGTTTACAGGATCAAGAAAATTTCTGCATGGATACAGTGTTCCCTGTCTAAACAGATCACGCCAATGAAAGATCAGTGCCAATCATGTCTAAAGTCGATCTACTAAAGTGAAACTAGTCTGAATTATCATTAGGATCTCAGATTTGTATTCCTCATAAAAAGACCTTTCATTCAAGTACCAGCATGCCTCTAGTTCCACAGAAAATATCCCAGGTCAACAGCTTTTCTCCGCGCGCATTGGCTGCATTGCGCCCAATGCGCGCAGAAAAAAGCTGTTTACTCGGTCCACAATCTGGTACTCAAAAAGTTAAACTCTTTCAGTGCCAAGTTCTGGACTGAGTCAATAGCTTTCTTCACATGCTTCGGGCACATTGTGCCTAAAGAGTACTGAGGAAAGCTGTTGACCTGGACCTTTATATTTTATGGGACTATATGCATGCTGGTACTTGAATGAAAGGCCTTTTACAAAGAAAATTAATATTGTATCTATTTGATAATTCACAGTACATCTTCAGTAGTTCGACTTAAGTTGCAGCTGGCTCTGAGTTAAAGATTACCATTTCTGGTTACTCTGCCTGGTGCTTTATATGTTAATTACCCCCTATGAAAGACCACCCCTCTCGACAGACCACCATTTGGCAATTGTACAGGAGGTCTTTGAAGACAGGTTTCACTGTAGAGTGATCTTATCCTAAGTCCCTCTCATGCCCTAATGTCCAATACCAAAATGACATGCTGCCATGTAGACTATTGTTTTTAATCATTTTCGCTCACAAGAAATTTAGCATACTATGTATCCTATATGTATATCAAAATTTTTAGGATATCATTTGTAAATTGTTTTGTTTTTGTGGTATTTTTTAGTTTTGCATTTTACGCAAAAATCTGCAACTTTGAAAACACCACAAAATTCTGGGACTATGAATTTGACTTTATAGCTTCCCTCTTTAAAAACAAGCAATTTCAGCTTACAACTTTTCACAGTTCAGTACACAGGGGGTGTTTTCAGGACCATATCTGAGAACCCATACTCTGCTTTTAGGAAACCATGACTATAAGATATTGTGAGTTTATCACCTGTTGTAAAACTGTCACAATGAAAACTCATGTGTGCAAAAACAAAGCAATTCACAGCTGTCTTTGGCAACTTCGACTTTCACTCTTGCCTGAAGTATAAAACGCATGTTTCCACGTTGAAAACTTGGATCAATAATGCAGACCAACCTTAATATAAGATCCGTTTTCGTCGTCATACGAGTTGTTTTGAGCTGCTCCCTGGATGCCTTCTAACTTCTTGGCTTCTAGTCCCAGAAACCATAACTCTGGGTAGTCTAAGATCTCCGACTGTTCAAATGCTGTTAGTCTGCTTCGGTACAATTTTAAGGCCTCTGTAGAAATGAATGCCAACAATTTTATTATGAACTTCATGAAAAAATTACAAGCAGCTTCTAACTCTTTCCTATTGAAAATACATACAAATTATCTTGTCATAAATTTCATTAAAAAATACGAGCCTGTTCCTGCTAATATATTTGTTCACATGTGCTGTTATATCTTTTTAATGGGGATGTACTTAAGCAAGTACTGATGGACAACAGGTGTCCTATTTTTCTATCGGTTGTTCCACTTAATTGCCCACACTACCCATTCTGTGCAAAGTGGTCCCTGTCTAGAAACAACACATCTTTTAAGACCATCTGTTTTTAAAAGCCACCTTTGCAAGATGCTTTCCCTGAGGGCTTTTCATCTTACAGACCTCCTAATAGAGACCACCTGTCTTGAAAGACCACAATATAGTCATCTTTACAAGTGCCCCTTCAGGGTAGGTATCACTGTACCAAGGACCACCGAATAGTTTAACCCAGTCTACCATTTAGCTGCATATCATAGCACCGTGTTGGCACAATACAAATCGATCACTAATTAATTCATCATGTATGGGCGTAGTCATCAACAATATCTAGAAGGGTACAACTTCCTAAGTTTGTTTTTGGAGAACCTAGCAACATCCGTACAGGTCACACTGATAACTTCTTGTACGACAAACGCCCACAGCCAATTTAATTTTCACAATTTAACTGAAAAATACGAAGTGGAATTACAGTGGTACCTGCTAAATTGAAGGTATATTCAACAAGAAAATATAGTTAAGTGTCTTGAAAGAGCGGTCTTAAAAAGACATGCGGTCTTAAATTGGAGGTGGTCTTTAGAGCAGGTACCACTGTATCTACATTGGAGACTGCATGGGTCAAGAATTTTATTTAGCGTTTCACATATTGTGCCCAAGGCCAGCCACAGAAAGCCGATGACTTGGACAGTGCCTCTTGCTGGAAATGTAGGCATGCTGGCACATGATTAAGTCCTTGTTATAAGAAATTTGACGCATAACTTTCATACAGATGAGCACAATTTTTGTTAATGTTAGTGGCCAAATAGTTACTGATATGTGTCCGCTCAGACCAAACGCCTGCAAGTATTTGGTTCTATTGACCAATTTATAAGCAAGTGCACAGACTGTGCCTTTGTACCTGTTTCAACCAGAAAGGTCACTCATTTTTTTTTTTCATTGCAAATTTAAGGAATTGGGGGCAGGGCAAAATTTTATGAATATATTATCAACTGGATGGTGTTTTCACGAAACCAAAAACACCATCCAGCTGGCATGGCATTAATACATGTCTGTCTTCCTGTTATCTACAGCAAACCTATTAAGTCTTTAAATGTAGTGGTTCTTATTATCTTTCAGTAAGTTTACCCCCCATCCACTCTTCCTATTTAAAATATTCCCTTTTCTTCTAAAATGAGAGAAGAGAAAAAAATGAGTACTAAAGAATGACTTAAGCCTCTTTGTACAGTTTTGTTTCTCCTCGGAATTTCTCCTTTGAAAGACAACTGAAATGCCACCTATACATGAAGTAATCATTTCAAAAAATAAAATTCCAGAGGGAATATGTGACTGGACTCTCTCCAATATAGTTTCGCCCTCTTTTGGCCCCTGCTAAAATCTATCACCCACTTTTTCTCCCTGTGTGACAGGAGATCTCGAACTTCATTAGTTCCATGGTGAGTCGGAGCATCAGTCTGCAGGTTTCAGAAACATTCCCCCCCCCCCCCCCCCCCCCCGAATGAATATACATTATAATATAAGTAGGAGTGGTAGGTTAATCAAATGTCAAAACAACATTTTGTGACCAGTCTTTCTTCCACGATACGGGCCCTGTCTCATTTTGATATTGAACAGACAAGGCAAGCACACAACATTTTCATGGTCAGGCCTACCCTGTTGCTCCACAACTAACACCGAGAATATGAATTCCTCCAAATTTGGAGACACTTTGTGAGTTTTCATGTAATATTATCTGATGAACCCCGTGTCATAAATGCATCCAAACATGGCTGAGCTTGAGGGAGGGGATTGTGTTGGTATATAGAAGACCAAGTACCCTAACAGTCTTATTTTATGTTCGGAATGAGCGGGACTCGAACCTGCAACCTTTGGATTGAAACACACCCCAGCTTGACAGAGATTATTATAAATCTGCCAATATAATCATCTCTGTCAAGCTGGGGTGTGTTTCAATCCTTTAATAAATTATTCACATCATAAAAGCCTTCTACCTGATAAATGACAACATTTTAACCCTTTCTTAGTTAATATAAGATCGAGTCAACTGCTTGCATTGACACAAATGTGCCCAACTCATGCCAAGTAAAGCTGTTGAACTTGCTGAGGTATGCCATTGTTATAGGTATCATCTACAATTCTCAACACAAAATGTTTTATGTCGACAATTTTATATGACCAGATTGAGGCAGATGACAATTTTCACCTGGGCACTTTGTGTGTGTGTGGGGGGGGGGGGGGGGGGAGGGTGGCGATTTGAGCAGGAAAAGGTTAAACCCAGCCACTCACCTGCCGGTGTCAAGGGTAATGTGTTTCCATGTTCATCAATTTGACGTGTTTTTTCCCGTGGAGCTGCGTATGTGGGTTGCCGCGTCAGACCCTCCCCCTGCTTGAGTTGCGGGAACATGCCGCTGTTGTTTTCCGAATACTGTTTGTTGGCATTAATCTGATTGGACGGTGCTGGCCGGCCATCTTGGCTGGCATTGAGGTGAGGTAGTGTAGGCGCCACTGTTGCTACCAGTTTCTGCAAAAAAAAAAAGAAGAAAAAAAGTTGCCATGATATCAATACATGAGACAGCTTATTGAGGGTTCAATATTTTCATCTATTTTAAGACAATTCACAGAGTACCCACATACCCCCACCCCGAAAGGGTACTTCTTAAAAATGATCACTTAATTCCAAGTTTGGCTGAAAATAAAAGAAGCAAAGTCATGAGCTTACTTTTAGTTCTAATTTCAAGTGAAAATATAACAGTGATGTTTGTTGGGCTCTCTCGTTAGCATTTCTAATATTTTTTTTTGGGGGGGGGTTTAGTGGCAAGTCTACACACAATGATCATTTCGTTACATTGTTCAATGTGTACAGCACCATATACCTCCTCCCCCTAGCATACTGTCTGTACACGTGTGAAAATAATGACAATTCCTTACCTTTTCCCCCTGACAATGTACATTTTTAAGTCTGCGCTACTAAATTTTCATATAATTTTCACTCTTCCCTGTAATAATGGGCCTAAATTTGCAGGTGATATCTCAAGCAAAACTTGCAAAAATTCAACACACTGTGAAAGGTCCCAACCATACTGACTGGAAGTCAAATTTGTTTGGAGTGTTATGTCCTGAAATGGCCTATGCGAGTTGGAGTAAGAGTGAAGCCTCCCCTTGAACTTGCAGGAAGTTAACTCTTGGTGGCAGCTGTTGTTTCTCCTGTCCATGTACTTTCTCATTTTTGCATGAAAAAATATACTTCTATTTTGTTTGTACAAAAAGAATACATTCATATAGTGTATACGCTTGTCATATTGTCTCTGAACAGAATGCACCAAGTTTGAGTCAGGTGACATTAAAGTAAAGCATATCATGTTACAAAATATACTGATTTTACTCGGTCTCCACAACAACCACATTGTGAGACCACAAATGTAAGGGCGTGTTTGTGTGCGTCTCCAGGGACCAGACAATAAATGTGAGAATGTAACCAACCTATGAACTTTAAATTACTTTAATTTTGCTGTTTTTATTGTTTACGCTTACTTCGCTGATGGCACAAAACTGAAAATGAAAACACAGTGAAATAGTATTTTACCACTGTTTGAATAGGAATTACATCCGAAAATAGTGAAACAAAGACTCCAGTAAAATGTCAAAAATACAAAAGCCATGAAAAATTTAAAATGTGAAAATAAAACAATTTATAGTAAAAACTAGAAAATGCTCAAGTGGATATGCATGTACATATGTAATGCATTCATTCTTATTAGTGCAGAGTGCCCTTATGTAAAGTAAATTACATAATACGATTGAAAAACAGGAAATGGGTGGAAAGAATTGAGCATGAAAATACCTGTTATGTATGAAAATCAAGGCTTCTTTTCCAATAAGGGGGGGGGGTTGCCCTTATTACGGGCTGTACCCTCAATAAAATGAATATGGTACATGAAATTTACATCAGCATGATCAATACAAAATCTTATCAACCACATGTACATGAACAATTACACAGCCCTTTTACATCACTATACCCTTATCAACTTGTGAGCTCACCTGCAAAAATTAAGCTCTACCCAGTACACATAAAATTCTGTAACTAACTAAAGGTAAAATGAAATACTGTCTGAAGTGAATGTTTCCACAAACTACTCATGCGTTTATCAATGTAAAGTGTGAAGGTCCTATCTCCCTTTTATATTGACATGATCTTGACGGCATAAGTGATGAGCCATGTCTCTTTCATGGTAAGCACCACTGACCCTTTTCCCCCCTTGAATTAACAGCTTTCCTTGTGCATCAAGGGTTGGGCACTAAGGGCCCAACCCTTGCCAAGAAAAGCTGTTCACCTGTGACATGTTATCTTGATATGTCTCACCCACACTTCTCAGTCAAATTGTTCTTCATTACTGTTGAAGTAAGTTGAAAACACTGAAGCAGACGGCATTTGACGACCAGTCGGTTTTGGCTGGTTTAAAGAAGAAAAGGCTAAACAAATGTGTTTTAGGTTAGTAGACTTGGTGCAGATTCTCTCTGGCAGGATGTACACTGTGATGATGACAGGGCAACAGGATCTAGTTCCTGTTGGTGTGCAGGAAATTAAGTTGCGTCCATAATTACCTTTTATACTTCTAAAGAATCTGTAGCAGGAATAATGAAGGTGACATAAATTCCTAAAGGAGATTGTTTTTCGAGTTCAGATATGTGCAAATTCATGGAAATCAGCTTAACAGGTCTATGAAAACAATCTACCATAAGAGACATTCTTGTGATATAATTTGTCTAATCGGAAAAGCAATAATTGGCAAAAAGTGTGAATCCCTGCATTAAGGGCCTAACGCAATGTTCACATAATAACAGAAGCTTGAAATAGAGATGAAGCTATTAATGTATCATTTTTTCTCCTTCACTAACATATCAATATTATCCAAGCCATTTGTTCATGTGTAGGTGCCAGACAATGATTCATTAAACGAGCAAGCTAATATGTTTGACTCTATCTCATGCTCCATTGAATCCACTTATGTAACTACAACACACACATGCACATACCTTTCTGGGCTTCAACGTACTACATGTAAACGATTTAATAAGAAGTGGTGGCAACTTATGGTCCATTTTACTGCTGGTATTCCACACAGAGTTCAACTTCCATGCCATCCATCATACACAATGATCCTTTATAGGGAAGCGAATCGAAACATTCTAACTTATAGCTCATCTTCTCAGCAACATACTCTCCCCCACGGGCTTGGTAACCAATTACATGTACATACTAGTCAACCTCTTTCAGCAACTAATAAGGTTTCCAAAGTTGCCGCAGGTTGGGAGGAACCAATGGCAACCATCATCTGATGCAGCCATTTTATGTAATCAAAGGTTTCTTAAAATTAGCTTCCATCTAATCTGGGTATCCGTGATGGTAATTGGTAAATAAATACATAAATATTTGTCAAAATGCACATATGGATATTAGTCAAGAATACTCAATTGACTAAATTTACATTGTTTTAATTATCATCAACTTTCTTAGCAAGTCCGTTTGTGATGTTTTGTGGGCAGGTGAAAATGAGCATTTTCCACTACCACACAAAGTATACACCTTGGGATTTGGACTGCTAATAGTCTTGAAATGGCCGCTAATATCAGTGGGAAGGCATAGGGGTGTTTCATCATAGTTCGAACTCAGAATGCTCCTTTTGTGTGTAGTGTAAATTTAAGTTACTATTTATTTCGAACCATGCAAGAATAAGCTTGTCAAGCATCACTGTGAGTCTGCGTCAACTGGGAACTCGAAGATTTTCTTATTAAGTCTGTAAATTATAATGTTGACTCCCCTTTGTCCCGCTGCCTCCCCCGCTGTATAATTACCCATACCTGTTGTATGTGGTAACTCCTGCTTAAACCCACTAATTTTATTTATTGATTTAATCACTTGATTGTACGTACAAATTACATACGCAGAGAGCTTCACGTTAGACTTGGGTCCAGTGTTATTGGCTGTGAAACACCTTATACGTTGGAACTTGGATCCTATTAACGAAGAATGTACTGACTCTGTACACGCCTCGCTTCAGTCAATTTTGTTGCTTTACAAAGATCAATTTTGTTAAATTTTCTGCATGTAAAATATTAACAAAGCTCAAGAATTTTGACACAATGTTCAGATAAAAATTAAAAACTGATAATACAACACTTTTTTCCTGCTAATATCTAAATGTTGTCTGCTTATTGTATTTTACTAATTTAGGGATCATTTTTCAAAATCTTGGATGAAACTTGCATGGAATATCATTCCAAATTATATGCCCATGGTCATCAGCTTTCCTTGGCACGCTCTGGGAGCAATGCGCCATTGCGCCCAGAGCGTGCCAAGGAAAGCTGTTGACTCTGTCTTCTGTCAAGGTGAAATGAGAAAATGATTCCTGACTGAAATTCCTTGTAGAAAGACATTTTATTCAAATGTCAGCATGCCTAGAGTTCCACAGAAAACAAGAGGCCCATGTGCCTACCGCTCTGCTGATGCCCATCACCAGACAATTGTTTCCTGAAAGGCACTGCCTCTAAATATGACCTGGAGAAATTAGTCTATATTATGCAATATCAAACTTCCACATGATACACATTGGTACATTTGCTATCATTCACCTTACTCTTTATCGACATATTGAATTTAGTGCCTTTTTTGAAAAGTGCTGAATGACCTTAATCAAGGTCACACAACATCTTACAAGTTCCAATAGTTACTACCAGTGGTGCCACTATGACTCCTTATGTAATAAACTTTTGCCTTTTTAATGTTCCTGTAATGGTATATGGATGTATGAACACATGAGATGCAACTAGAAGCGAGTTTTTTGCACGAAAAACATTATGCATCCCCCACGCAGGCACCTCTCACTAGAGGCTACCCATCTAAGAGGGCCACCATTCTTCTGCAGAAAGTTTGACCTTGACTTTTGACCTCAAGGTCATCTCTGAGAATATTTAAGGGAAGTCTCACCTGGTAAATAATGACCAAGTTTGATGTACTTCAACCATACCCATTTGAAGACGTGGCAGGAAAATCTATTTATTTTGCAAGGCGTTGTGACCTTGACCTATGACCTGAGGGTCATCCACAATCACATAAAAAAAATTCCCCAAATCTACAGAGTATCTGTGCCAAAATTTTCAAGCGAATTCAATCTGGCTTACAGTTTTGCAGAAGTCAAAACAGAACTACCATTGAGGACCCCATTCACTTCCATGGTAATCAATAGGAATGCAAAAAGATACCTACCCTCTGTATATCCCCACCAAGTTAAACAAATCTGGCCAATAGTTTTGGAGAAGTTAAAAATTTATGTCAATTAGCATTGCAATCACTATTGACTTGCATAGTAATCAACAGGAACGTATGCAGTTTGACCTTTCAAGGTCACTCGGGTTTAAAATAAACCATAAAAATTGAGAGCCCGTTGGCACTTTTCTATTAACGTTTAACAGTAACCTTGGGCTTATGATGCACCATTAAGAAGGTATAAGCCAATATATAAAAATTGCTGAGTCAGCAGAAAAATGCAACAAGGATTTGACCTTGACCTTTGACCTCAAGGTTACTGATTATTATATGGCAAAAATTCCAGACCCATAGATTATTGCCCCCAAATTAGGTGGCATTAGATCAAGAGGGGATAGAAATATAAGGAAAATAAGATATGAGGCAGAGACAGCCGTCAAAGAGACTAAATACTATGTGTATCCACTGCTACTGGGGATGTATAGCAAACAAATTGGGGGTGGGGGGTGTTGCTCAAGATACATGCATGCCGCAGTGTGGAAGCGGCAGACAACGGGACTAAACACTATATGCACCCCCCTACAGGGGGATGCATGATAACCAAAACAAATCATTTCATAAAATATACATGCCTTCTGTGACCTTGAGAAAGCAGGTCAAGGTCATCCATATTATACAAATATTGGGTGGCAGATAATCCAATATGAAGTTTTACAGGACTACAAAATGTAATATTGGGTGAGGGGAAAGCTGAGCCCAATATTACTCTTTGGAGTCCGTAAAACTTCATAATTGGACGACCTGCCACTCAGCATTTGTAATACTCTGCAATTTAAATAATGATATACCTTGATCCAGCAATTATTACTCACACAGCAATTATTACTCACAACTCAGCACTTATTGCTGTCTGGTTGACTCAAACAGGCCTACCACATGGATCTGACAAGCATGGTACGACGTTCTATCATCCATATGGTGCATGTCATAACATGAAGTGGGATGCATGCTGTAACGTCGCGTTTTTCTCATGCATAGTGCATTCCTGTGTGACATGCACATGCTGTCCAATGTTATGGTTTTAATTGCCTAATATGAAGTTTCACAGGGCAGCACGTGATATGAATAGAGATATCTGATTGATTACCTTTAGTTAGTGCTAAATGCACAATATTGTGCACTATCAAAGTTCCACCTATGATAATCATTTGCAGTATATTTGGTATGTTAGCTGTATTCTTTTTCAACACCTTGAATTTACTTACTTTTCTACAGTACTTAATGACCTTGAAAAAAGGTCAAGGTCACTCCTAACTTCGCATAATTTCACTATTGAGCTAATGCATAATTGGTGTCAATTTTGCAGTTTCATCTCAATTTATTATCACAAAATGAATTTAATGTACATTGTATCTGATAACTATGATAGTAGTTCCAATTATTACCACCAGTGGCACCACCATGACTTCACAAGAAATAAGAATCTTGTGTGTAAAATGCTCCTGTAACGGCACATAGATATATGTCCACAAGTTCAGAAGTAATGCCCATCACAAAAATTCTTTTATTGAAATGCATTCCCCTCCATGACCTTGAGAAAGTAGGTAAAGATCATCCAAATTAGGCAGTATCAACCCATAACATATGATACACATTTGTGATATACTTGGTACCACAAGCCTTAGGGAAGCCATCAAAATATCAATGTGCGATAAAAAACGAACTTAATTTAGTTAGGGGGGAGAGGGTTAAAAGTCCATTTAGTTTTCTATCGCACAAATCGATGTAAGCAAAAAATATCAAAATTTTAACTTGCAAACAGGAAAAAACCGTTTCCACGATGATCGAGTGCCAGTTTTAACAGGTTGTTCAAATAGTGGTTGCAATATCAATCATTCATCCAGGGATGTGAGTCCTATCTTCATGTTGTAGAATGGTAGTAATCCCAATCTTTAAAAGCCATCCTAAATAGACCACAATATGACCTTTTTATAGTGACAAAACCCTATGTAATTTGTGACCACTACAGTACACATTCTGGGAGATGGAAGTTTCAATGTAAAGTCGAGTTTAGTTTCAGGGGGAGGAGGGGTCTAACCCAAAACGAAATTACTAAAATTTGTTTATTTGTAACCATTGAACTTTTGATGGCTTCCCTCATTCTTGCTCAAAATACTGAATTTAGTGTCCTTTACCAAGTCCTTCATGACCTTGACAGACAGGCACGAGTGATGGCATAAGCTCTGTGAGCTATGGTCAGCACAGCTAAAAATGGTTCAGGTCAACAGCTTTCCTTGGCAATGCATCTAAAGTGTGCCAAGGAAAGCTGTTGACTCAATTAAGTCTGGACCTTAGTACTGACTGGGTAAAGCTGTTGACTCAATTAAGTCTGGACCTTAGTACGGACTGGGTAAAGCTGTTGACTCAATTAAGTCTGGACTTTAGTACTGACTTGGTAAAGCTGTTGACTCAATTAAGTCTGGACCTTAGTGCTGACTGGGTAAAGCTGTTGACTCAATTAAGTCTGGACCTTAGTGCTGATTGGGTAAAGCTGTTGACTCAATTAAGTCTGGACCTTAGTACGGACTGGGTAAAGCTGTTGACTCAATTAAGTCTGGACCTTAGTACGGACTGGGTAAAGCTGTTGACTCAATTAAGTCTGGACCTTAGTACTGACTGGGTAAAGCTGTTGACTCAATTAAGTCTGGACCTTAGTACTGACTGGGTAAAGCTGTTGACTCAATTAAGTCTGGACCTTAGTACTGACTGGGTAAAGCTGTTGACTCAATTAAGTCTGGACCTTAGTACTGACTGGGTTCGGCTTTTCCCTTCAGTTGATTTAGTGATATATTCAGCTTATTCATTATTCTATCAATTGGTCCAATCCTTCTTGCTGTGCACGATCCCCCCACCCACCCAGCCTCTTCTGTTGTCTTAGCAAGTCTGCATTGATGCTCGAGCTTGTTGCCAAAGTACTATATTAGCACTGAATGTTAACATTGTATGTTTGTATGGAAGTCTGTGTATATCATGCTGGCATTACATACATTGACCACCCCAACGGTATCACAAATGTGGCCTCTCTTCAGGGGTGGCCTCTGTTGAGGTGCGAAATAAAATGAAAATCTCATTCTTGTGCTACATGAAGTAATGGCTTCTGTAGCAAAGTGGTCTCTTTCTCCCCCCCCCCCCCCCCCCATAAGAGGGGTACATGTACGTGCCACGCACTGTACTCAAATTCCTTATTTATAAGACCTCACTCTGACAGCAACAATCCTTGCCAAAGTCATTGCTTTTTTAATAGCCAGCTAATGAAATCCATTTTCCAGCTGCCCACAGGTTGGCAAGATGATCGCATGCATGACTGACCACATCATGACACCTCTGCACTTGCTGCTTAGAATGTCACGCTATTGTGACCTCTTGCCTGCCCAAGTTTAACGTCCGAAGTCTTGGTGTAGGGTTGTAGCTCATCCTCTCTGTCCGAGTTTTCTTGTGGGGGAAACTATGAAAAGTAATCCCTCGTATCTACGGATACTTCATAAATGCATAAAATTTCCTGGTGCCCACATAGCATCCAGGAATCCTGAAGTTATTCATGGTAATTTTGAAAGCATAGAGCTACCTGGGACGAATAAAAAACAAATCTTTAGTATCCACTGGTATTGCTGCATCACCTTGAGCAACCCTGGTGATAGAAACAGGTACCAGACATTCCGTAATAGAAGTATTGACCGGTACACTGCGTTTACATTGCTGTGAGGTCTGCTGGCCTTCACCAGACAATGCCAGCTGGACAAGTGCACAGTGATCCAAAGAATCTATGTCCCCCGCCACAATATACAGAAGAAAGCTATACAATGTCTGGATGCGCAAAAATTGATGTGTTCTTGGGCCCTGTGACCTTGAAAATAAGTCAAGGTCAAAAGCAATACATGTCGCACATGCCCTTGGTATGATGCATCTCTAGCATAAATTTCATTATTCTATCTCTAAGGGTTCTAGAGATATGCTGCCAGACACACAAAAATGGATGTGTTCTTGGGCCCTGTTTTCAAGGTAAAAAACAATACGCAGCAGACATGCCCGTAGTATGATACATCTCTGGTACAAAGTTTATTACTCTATCTCTTAGGGTTCTAGAGATATGCTCCCGGACAGACGGATGGACAATTGATATGTTCTTGGGCCCTAGCTGTGACCTTGAAAATAGGTCAAGGTGAAAAGTAATATACGGCACACATGCCCTTGGTATGATGCATCTCTAGCATAAATTTCATCATTCTATCTCTAAGGGTTCTAGAGATATGCTGCCAGACACACAAAAATGGATGTGTTTTTGGGCCCTGTTTTCAAGGTAAAAAACAATACACAGCGCACATGCCCGTGGAATGATGAATCTCTGGTACAAATTTCATTATTCTATCTCTTAGGGTTCTAGAGGTATGCTCCCGTTCTTGGGCCCTGTGACCTTGAAAATAGGCCACAGTCAGAAGCAATACATGGCGCACATGCCTGTGGTACGATGCATATCTGGTACAAATTTCACTATTCTATATCTTTGGGTTCTAGAGATATACGGACGGACATACACGGCTCCTATCCCCACTAACTGTATGTCCCCCTATACCACATTTCGTTGGAGGGGGACAATAATGGTCTTAGGCCTTGACTGGCCGAATGCTGAATGATTATACATGGTGGTTGGCACTGAATTTATCCCTGGCCTCTCAGAAATATTGCTCAAGACTGGGCCAGCCACAATACCAATCCCTTTGTAGTAAAAACACAATTAATTCTAAGACAATTTCACATCCAATTGGCCATTATAGTAATTCAACTTTCTGGGAATTTCTAATGGAATAGGCCTAATTTTCAGCTAATAAACTGATGCAAGGTAAAGATCTGCAGTCAAATAGCTTCCACTTGTGGGTGATATATATGGCTACATTTTAAATATGGACCTTGCTTCAAGTGGCTTCATCTAGTGGATCTCATTATGCTTTCTTATGGGGTGGAAGACCAGTTCAATAGCTCCAAAAACGCACTCCTGCAATCAGTGCCTTTTGGTGTTCATGTCATTCCCACATGGATGACTTCATCACTCAAACTGGGAATATCATTTAGTGGCTCCCTCCAGTGGCAAAACAAGTGACCACGATTGTCAGAGGTGTCACACCGAATCTTCCTGCCATATGGCCTTCTGCTTCTTCCTGATTACAAGCAAGATACTTTTTTTATTTTTTGTTATCAGTGCATATGGTATTCATAGGACACCTCCTGGTAGGATATGAACACTTTTAGAAGTACAGGATACTGTTCAGTGGCTCCCCCTTGAGGACTTATCTTGACCTATTATCACGGAAATAGTCATTGCCCCAAGTGTTGCTAGAACTTACCTCTGAATGGATGTGTCCATTTTTGGTCTTGCCTCCCTGAGAGCCCTTGTTACTGGTCAGTGTCAGTTGAGGTCCATATTTGCTGTCTGTGCTCAGCTTTTGGTGCGCCCGCAGAGAGTGCTGCTGGGGGCTCTGTAAATTATATGAAGAAAAAATATCAACCTCGCTTTTCACAGATACAGCTGCCTGACCCTTCGTACATGATAAACACAAAAAAGTTATGATGCTGATCTCAATTAATACAACAGTTCAAGACTGACATTGCACTTGATGAGATGTTTTGTTCAATTAAAGCCATGCCACTTGTCCCCTGTGAGAAAAATAGATGGTCCCCACCAACAGATTCCCTTGACATGCTACAGGTGCAATATAATTAAGTCAAAAACACACCAAGGAAAACTGGTGACTCCCCAAATTATTACACAATCTAAAAAGAGTTAACAGAAATCCCAAAAAATCATGAAATCACCGTATCACTCTTATATTTGCTGTGGTACATTATACTCTGGAACACAACACACATGGCACCAATATTTATTGGCTGTAATATATTCAGGAGCATGACTCATTAATGTGACCATGATCATACAGTGGTCCCCCTCTTATAAGGCCCCCCTGAAGAGAGGCCACCCCCTCTACAAAGGCCACTTCCCCATGCAGAAAGTGTGACATTTTCGTTGTATTTTACCCCTAAAGAGAGGCCACCTCTCTTATAAGGCCACTTTTCTAGTGCCTGTTGGGTGGCCTTATAAGAGGGTGACCACTGTATATTGGTTGTTACATGTATTCAGACACATTACCCACACGTCACTAACATACTGGCTGTAATACATGGAGAACATATACAAAATATCATTGTTGGTGGGGAAAATCACGAGTGACCTGTGTTTTAAATGCAATACCTCACTGATGCAGGCGAGTCACAATTTACTCGTAACAATGTTTAGGTCATGTGATTTACAGTGAGTTCCTACTTTTGAATTTTGCTCTCGGGAATGCTAATTCATCCTCAAAGATAGAATTGTTTCAGGAGCATAACACAATTTCAGTATTATACACATTGGCTATAATATATTCAGGAGCATAACACACGTCATCATTATACATTCAGATTGGCTGTAATATATTCAGGAGCATAACACACGTCATCATTATACATTCAGATTGGCTGTAATATATTCAGGAGCATAACACGTTAGTATTACATATTACCTGTCAGTGTAATATATAGTCAGGAGCTTAACTTGTGCATCACTATTCTATACTGGCTGCACTACATTCAGGAGCATAACTGACACGTGTCACTGGTTATGGAAGGTTTATACTCAGGGGAATACTTTATAAACTTTAATGTAAGATTCGAGAGCATTATCTAACATAGTTGTTGTAATATTCTGAACCAATCAATAAAAGAGCGATTCTATTGTAGCCAGAAAAAGCACGTACAATTAAGGACCAAGAATCCTACAGGTGAACAACACCTCCATCTTCAACCATAACAACTGCCTAACTGATCACAACTCATCGCCCGTAACTCCAGAATCACCCTCATTTTAACCATCTACATGTATATGTACATACAGTGAAACCTCATTATAGTGACATCTAATGCCTGACAGGGTCACTTAATGACACCTGTTTCGGCAGATCAAAAAGTTCACTTCCTTTGTTATTTGATTTATTTATCTGACATATTCAGTTATCTGATGCCTTTTCAGGGGAAAACAGATGGTGTCATTATAGTAAGATTTCACTATATATAAATGTGATAAAGTTAGATTCATACACAGTATATAACAGTTTGGCAACATCAAATTCCATAGTGTTTCCACAACACTGATTATACTGGTCCAAACAATGATATGTCAGCAATTGTCTTTTCAACAATCATGCTTCACTGAACTAAAATTACAATTCCATTTCATTTTTAGTTGCAAAATACTGTACATGGATTTATTTTTGCATATGCAAATTTTCTGTTTTTGCATTTCAGTCATTTAATTTCAGTTTCATTACACAATTTTGGGCCCTGTTCCCATTAAACCTAGTTTAAAATATTTCATTGTGTCTATTTTTGCAGTTTAATATGCCAGCAGCAAAATAACCAACAATAAAAATACAACAAAATTAAGCGAATTTACAGAAACTAATGGCATTGATGACAGGTAACCATGGAAACAGCACTGCAAAAACAATATCTTTCCTAAGTCTCTGTTCTGAGAGACAGGACTCCAATGGGAGACCACATTTAGTTGGGTATTACTGTCCTATCTTTGAACTCTATTAAGAGATATCAACATGTTTTCAGGAACCGCTTTAAGACCTGCCCCTGAGGTTGATTCTGAAACGAAGGACTTCTAGTGCTATGTGGGTACTGTCCAGTAAACAGACATGTGTGAGACAAGTGAAAGAGAGGATCATCAAATAAAGAAGGCTACAATACAGGGTGTGAGAGTATAATACAGGGTGTGAGAGTATAATGCAATGTCCATCCCTATGTGACATACCATATGGTTAACTGAACTCCATTTTATAAGCCCAAAGATTGTCTCATATCCAAACTGGTATATATCTGATTTTATATATTCATGTCTGCAACATCGTTGGCAGTTAAAAAGGCATGTACAAGTTCAGGAACTGAAAAATCAGAATATGAGGATTTTTCAAAATAATAAAAATAAAACAAAAAAAGGAAAAAAAAAAAAACACAAAAGCAGAGGGACATCCTACTCTTACCTTATACTTGGTTCAAGGGACACATTAATGTCAAAATAACATTCAAGTCACCAGTTGATATGTACATGACTATAAATTAAAATTCAGCTAAAAGCCAAGATGGCCGGTGGACTGAACTCATTCTTATAGAGAGCCAAACATATTATACACCAAGGTCATCAAAAAGACAAGAAATCAGACTCTAATCTTAGCAACAGTGACCAAGCGATTTTTCTTTTCCACACCTGTAACTGCCTAACAGGCAATATTGATCCTATTTTACAGGTGCACTGTCTGCCTCTCTTTGATCATTAAAGCCCATCTGACAATCTTTGGCATCACAGGCGAGGGCACAAAAGAATGTGGCTGTCAATGGTTTTCTCTCCTTCTGCATGATATAATAAGTGATAAAACCCTAGTTGTTCCCGTACTGATGGCCGCTTTGTGTTTGTTTTTATGTGGGCCTGATTAGCGTGAATACTGCCTTCTCCTCTTCCTGTTTGTACCACTTTCCTGCTGCCATGGGCATGCATGTAGTGTCACATTTTTCCATGCTATTTTATTTAGAGATATACTAAAGGACCAAACTCAATAAACAAATGAATAAATGAATGAATGAATGAATAAATAAATGTCTTTTGCCCATCATGTCAGTTTGATTCATATAAAGCTCCTTGACCATATGTCAGTGTGTGAGGATAAAATCTTTTTTAACCAGATGTCAGTGTGATTCATATAAATTTGTTTTGACCATATGTTTAATTCTGTGATTCATATAAGTCTCATGTGATCATAATATCAGTGTGTGATATACATAAATTATCATATGTCAATGTATGATTTATAACATAAAGGCTAATGCCTTTGGCCACACACAAAAGGGATCTGGTTCTCCTGATATCATGTGCAAGAATTTCAAAGTAAATTGACCCAGTTGACCTTAAAATTGAGTCAAGGTCATTCTCCTTCAAACTTGAATTCCCATTTTGAAAGGGATATCAGCTGTAAAAGTTTTGTAATTCTACCTTATCTGGTTCTTCTTGTATTCCTTGTAATTTTTTTAAGTGGATTGACCCTGGTGACCTTGAAATCAGGTCAAGGTCACCCCTTCAAACCTAAGCTAGACCTTTACATGGGTGATTAACTGTAAAAGACTTATAATTCTATCTTAGCCAGTTTTTAAGATCTCATGTACAAGACATTTATTAAAGAGAAAAATTGCCTCTGGTGACCTTCAAATTAGATCAAGGTCACTGTCCTTCAAACTTGACAAAGACCCTTACAAGGGTGATAATCTGTAAATGTTTCATGATCCTAGTAATTCTGGTTCTCCTGATATTGCGTGCAAGAAATTCATAAAGAATCAACCTAGGTCACCTCAATATTGGGTCAAGGTCATGACTTGATGTAAACTTCAAAAGGGTGATCAACTAAAGAAGTTTCATGATCCCAGCTCATCTGGTTCTGCTGAAATTGCCCCCCAAAAGAAGAAAAATTTTGAAAATTCCCATTGAAAAAAATTGGCCTTATTGAACTTTAGGGGACCCAAGCCCCTATAGGACTAATAATGGTTCAAAGTTCACGAAAGTTCCGGATTTGTTTTAAATAATCATTAGCAACACGAATCACTTATCTGAGATGACTTCCAACCAGTCCTAACATGTAAATTAAACATCAGCATTTCTGCCAATGATCCAAGATGGATGCTGCAAGTGCTATTGGGGACCGTATCATATAATTTTAAATGTGATCATGAATGCTTAACTATTTCGAAGAAAAAATTTACAAGAAGGAATGAATGCTAAGACCCTCGCCAGGAATATCCCAGGGCATCATGTGCACCTGGCTCGTGAAGGTAAACAAGCACACATGGCTAATCTAGTAGACATCCCGCAATTGGATACAATAAAGTTGCGGTGTTGCATTGTGGGTAATATCATCAAAAGTCGTTCGGTGCATATGCAAATGGCGGACTTGATAGTTGATTCCATCGATGCTTTCATGGAATAAATTTGAGTTTTTTTATATTTTAATGACACAATGCCTGCGGCGCAAACATCTACTCTACTAGAAAAACATATACAAATGTTACTATACCACCTGCGGCGCAATAATCTTCACTTCAGGTAGGAATATAGGCATCGTTATAGGAATTTACCTATAGAGGCTTGGTCCCCTAAAGTTCAATAAGGCCAACAAACTAATTTTTTTACTTAAGATTACAACCTCAACAAATTAGTATGTTCTAAACATCAGATTTCATTGCCACACAACATCTGGAATTTCAGGTGAATTCTGAATGCTCTCATCTAAACTCATACATCTGTAATTTGACATAATCCAGAACGCTCCCCCTTTGTGCACAAAATCCACCATTCAAGATAAACTGACACAGCTCTAATCTAAGATCACAAAATCTGAGATTTCTGGTAAACTCAATGTTTGTCAGAGACATTTTAACTGATACAATCACAGCAGGTGTAGGATATCTGGACAAACGTCGATATCTTATATCCGTCTTCAGAGTTTTCACCCAAGGGCAAAAAAGGGTTGTAAACCACACGATTAAAAATTTTGAAGATACTTCTCCTCACTGTCAAAAATTGAAAATTAAGCGATATATCCTAGGCCACCATGCCCTAAATGTACCTGAGAGTACCCACTATTATACCCTCTTCAGCTGAATATGCATTGCACTAGAATATTTGTTTACCCTAAATATACTGTCCGGCAGAAACCCTGGTCATAGCACCCAGTTATACAATGTTTAAAAAAAATTGCAACGGCATGCAGTACATCCATTTATACTGATACAGCCAGCTGTTAATTCTGGTGAGCTGTTTTAATATTCACCACCAGAATAGAACCATGGCAGTTACACGTGCATAAAAAATTAAAAGATTTGCTTTTACCTAATCTATCACTGATTAGTCCATCAAATAGGAAGCATGCCACAGTGAGCCAACTAGGGTCTATTTTTGATGTATGTGTATTTGTTCATTTCGTACACATTTCACTCATTGATTTTCCCATACGCCTAAATCGGGGATTTTCAGATACATTAGTCAGACTCTTCAGAAGAGCTTCCACTCAAATCCCAACATGTCTGTGGTCTAAAGTCATAAGGGCAGCTGTAGCATGACCTACCAGGAAACCCAAAAGCCACTGAACAAGGCCTACAGTGTCACTGTAGTTAAGAGTTGACCCTTTCACCCTTAACCCTTTCCTACTCAAACCGCATTAAAGTGCCTGGATGTAAATTCTCGTCCACTTTCACGTTTTTACTTAAATTGGTCATTACTACAAACAAAATTTTGCTGAGATTTGTATGTACGACCATTTACGTTGGCAGACCTTAGGTCAATAGCTTTCTTTGGAGCGGGATCCATGCATTGTGCCCAACCCATGCCAAGGAAAGCTGTTAACTCATTCCTACTCTGACCGGCAATGGGTTAAACCAGCCAACACCAAACGGTCATCAACTGTCATGGTAACAAAGCCAAGCTCAACAGCTTTCCTTGGAGTGGGTTGCTGAATAAGCACTGCGACTACCCACCAGAGGAAAGCTGTTGACTCGGTAAAGGGAGAAAGTTTAATATGCATTGTATCTATCTTTTGTCCATAGGACATTGTCATTTGTATCAGTGGGTAGAGTTTCCACAAATGTTTTTGCCTGGTTTGTAAACATGCCATGTACGAGTAAACACAGATTGATGTGATCTATAAATGTGCACAGCTTTTGCCACAACCTGAATATAAAACCAAGATAATGGAGGGAGATCGAAGGAATTTTGTAAAGACCAGGTCCATCATGATGTTCATTATATTGTCCACCAACATACAAGGGAGTATATGCAGGGTATCACTTAACTGCCAGGCAGTCTTAACCCATTTTGTAAGTTACAAGCTTCTCTTTTGCTTGCTGTTGTGTCATGCTCCATCCTGTCAGTCATGCTCCAGCTTGTCAGGCTTTTCGCTTGAATTAACATGTTCAGTACCAGTTTTGTTGCCTGCAAAACAGACCGAGTTCCATGTTATCTCTGCTACATCTGCGTAGTAGACATAACACAGAGCTTGGGTCTGCCTCGCAGGGAACAAATTTTGTTAACTGGTGATGTTCTCTGAATTGACATAACTATGATAACGACTCAAGATTCATATTCTTTGCAAACAGACCTTTTGTGCATAAGACTGTTCATGTTATTTACACCGGCCCCTCCTGTTTTGAAAGACCATAACTGGCTGATCCCTATGGGTGGTCTTTGAAGACAGGTTTCACTCTATACAGTGCAGTGGTACTTGCTGTATGCAACCACTGCCATGAGCAGCCACACTGCTTTTTGTGGTCACCTCACTGGGACACAAGAATCAGTTTCTTTGTAAAGCTACCTGCAGTGACAGGTCACCTGCTGTATGTGGCCACTTTTACTTGGCATAAGGGGTGGCCACATACAGCAGGTACCACTGTACTACCTCCTTCGGGAGACCACCACTTTGGCAGACTCAAAAGTGGACACATAAAGCAGATCTCTCTTTCTCAGTCAACTAACATGGACAAGATTAAAGCATGAAGGACCTGATAAACATGGTCTTAGAAGCCAGGTGGTCTCTTAAGGGAGGGACTGACATATATGCTATGGAAATTCACTGACTGACATAGCATGAGTTAGGGTGAAACTAAAAGATGCGACTATCCAACATTCAGGGCAGTTACTTTTTTACTCACTGCGGCTGCAGATGTTGCCTCGACAGCTGACATCATCCACTTTTTTTCATCGCTAAGCTCTCAGACAGAAGAAGAGAAAAAAAATCCATACATGCTACAGAGTCTCTCTCCTGGAGGAAACTGTAGCCTTAAGACCAGAAAAAAAAATATGAACAAAAATGTTTTCTCTTCCACTCGTTCGGCAGATCATGGTTAACATACCTGTCAAGTCTCTCCACCAACTGGCTGCTGGAGCCTCCCACTTTCTTGCCCTAATTCTAAACTCATCATCTGAAATTGGGCCTATATTGGGCAATCTCTCCCATGAAAATCAATTTCTTTCTTTCACTCCCCCATTTTTTGTTAAGTATAAAATCTCACTATTTCTTGTCAAAGGATCTTGCCATATATGGGTTAAGTTAGCATTGGGTCCTTGATCATGCCAACATACATACATCAGGTGACCTTCAGTATCACCCACAAGGACAAGCTCTGACAATGTATGTTTTACTCTGTAAGTTCTTGCTTTGTCAATATATAGACATCACCTGCTTGCTGAAATTAGAAAAAAAAATGTTTTCAGTTTTTTTGACACTGATGCACAATGTGTGCTTTTTTTTTTTGGTGGGTGATAGATTCGGGGTAAAAACAGTTTCAGACTTACATTACATAATCAAATTTTAATGTTAAACTCAAAGTTTAAAAAATATTTTTAAGATATATGTGTATGTATGTGTATATGTGACATATATGTATATATGTGTGTATATATATATATATATATATATATATATATATATATATATATATATATATATATATATATATATATATATATATATATATATATATATATATATATATATATATAAATATATATATATATACACAATAAAGCCTGTGATGAAACGACACCTCCGGGATTAGGCAAAGTACCCATGTAAAGCAGGTGCCCATTTTATAACTAAGGATCAGCTCAAAGGATCCTATAATGTTGCACACATAAGTGGTTAGAATACAGTTGTACCTGCTCTGGAGGCCATCTCCCTTGAGAGACCATATGTCTTTTTAACACCGCTCTTTGGGGGCACAAACTGACATTTCCTTGTTCATTTACCTGCACTTTGCGATCACCTCCAGTATAAGACCACCTTTTATTGGCAGCAGGGGTGGCCTTAAATAGCAGGTATCACCGTATTCAATTTGAATGAAAGACGGAAGGCTATAACATAAACTACCTATATTAACCCTTTATAACCTGTTTTCTTCACACCACCAAGTACATGTGTTAACAGGTACCATGTATGATTACAACTATTGATACACCTACATATGTGAAAAATTATGTTCTTAAAGTGTCTGGTGGTGACGGTCATATTTGAATGCTCGCATTAACTTGTTTTTCTGCAAAACATGACATCCTATGTCATGTTGACATGTGTCATTAATCATCCTATCAGAGCTCATTATACAGAAGCCAATTAGCACAAAGGTGTAAATAACATGTTGAGATAAACAAAGCTGGGGGTCCTCCGAATATCAAACAAGAGGGCTGTGTGAACAGCCCGTGCCTCAGCTGATCTTGACATTCATCACACTTGCAGCTCTATGAACTTGGGAAAGGATCAAGGACATCATGTTCTGAGTAAGTCTGACCTTTATACAAGAACACCAACATGTGCAACATCAAAGTTCAAGTAATTCTCAAGTTATAATGAAGAGTAAAATTCATGTATGTTGCACTGTGACCCCACAAACGAGGTCAAGGTCATTCATGTACTGTCTCAGCATGACCTTCATACAGAATAATTAACGTGTAGCTAACTCAAAACAGATCTCAAGTTATCAAGTAAACAGTAAATTTTGTGTCAGTTGTCCTGTGAATTAGCATTAGAATGCCCATTGACTTACATATAGTAATCAATAGGAAAGCTGCATTGAACGATAAGTACCCGAATTGAAAATCCTTAAAAATCAGGAATCCAAAGCAGTGCCACCTAGTAAACAACTGTTTGACCCTTCCACAACAATATATCCATCACATTTCAGCTTAATCTGAGGGATGGTTCTGAGAACAAGTGAAAAATAGCAAAACCACACAAAAAATTAACTTAAAAAAAATTGCAGCGCCACCTGGTGAACAAATTAACAACAAGGAGTCCCTAGATGTCTTCCTGTATGATATCAAAGCATTTGGGGAAGCAGTTTCGGGGAAGAAGATTTTTCAAGATTTGTCCAAAAAAAACCAACAAAAAAATTCATTAAAAATCCAAAAATCACTGGAGCATGACCACGTGAACAAAATTGGTAGAAACCCACCCACGGTACATTGCCACCAAGTTTGAAATTAATCTGGATGACGGTTTTGGAGAAGAAGTCGAAAATGTGAATTAGCATTAGAATGCCCATTGACTTCCATAGTAATCAATAGAAAAGCTGCATTGACCGATAAGTACCCGAATTAAAAAAATCGTTAAAAATCAGGAATCTGCAGCATTCTCACATAGTGAACAACTTTGTTTGACCCTTCTACAAGGAACATATCCACCATGTTTCAGCTTAATCTGAGTGATGGTTCTGGAGAAGAAGTCGAAAATAGCTATAACACACAAAAATTCATAAAAAATTAGGAAAAAATCGCAGTGCCACCTGGTGAACAAATTAAGAACTAGGAGTCCTAGGGAGTTTTCCTGTGTGATATCAAAGCAATTGGGTGAGCGGTTTTGGAGAAGAAGATTTTTTAAGATATACCCAAAAAAGAACAAAAAAATTCATTAAAAATCCAAAAATCACTGGACCGTGACCATTTGAACAAACTTGGTAGAGACCCACCCAAGGCACATCTCCACCAAGTTTGAAGTGAATCTGGCTGACGGTTTTGGAGAAGAAGTCGAAAATGTGAATTGTGGACGACGGACGACGGACGGACGGACGGACGGACGACGGACGGACGGACGGACGACGGACCCTCAAAAAACCTCAGCTGACTGACAAGTCAGCTGAGGTAAAAAGCAACTGGCCTTGGATAATGAAATTGTTGTTTCAAGGTGATTGCAGGCAAAGGATGAATGTTTTAACTCAAATGCAACTACAGTCAAACTACTCAAAATGAACTGCTCTGAATTATGATAAGGATGTCAGACTCATGTTCCTTATAAAAACATCAATTTCATTCAAGTATCAGCATGCCTAAGGTCACACAGAATTTAATACTCCAGGTCAACAACTTTCCTCTGCATGCTTTGGAAAGCTGTTGACTCCATCCAAAATGTGGCACTGACAGAATTAGAGACCTGCACAGGTGTGCCACACACGCGCTTTTCGCATTTTGCCAGCAAAACAACATTTTGATGTATTCCCATACACTTTGTACAAGGATTTTTTTCCATAAAAAGGGCATATTATAGTGCCCACTTACACAAACATTTCAGATACAAATGCAGTGTTGGAGTGCCTACTGTTCAAATAAGACAGATTCCCACTTATTGACATGCATAAGATTTCATCAGCAGGACATCTTAACCCTTTGGGGTTTAAGTCAACAGCTCATACATTCTGGCAGCAGCATGCCCAGAGTGTGTGGAGCAAAGTTGTTGACTAATTGCCAACATTACTCTTCATTTAAAAAAAAAAATACAGTGCCCCCTGTCTTGAAAGACCACAATTTGGTCATCCCAAGAGGGTCGCCTTTGAAGAGAGGTTTCACTGTACAGTGGTCCCGTCTTGCCGAGAGGTCACTTCTCCATGCATCAAGTATGCTATTTTCATTGTATTGTCCCCTGAAGAGAAGACACCCCACTAATAAGACCACATTTCTAGTGCACTTCCCGTGGCCTTACCAGAGGGTACACTATATTTGAAACATCAGATCCTTTCCAGGACTTTGCATGTTGATACATCCACATTAGGGTCCTCAAAGTTAATTTGTCCTAGCCACATATATACAAATAGATTCTTGTATTAAAAATATAGACTTTGAAAAAAACAACAAATTAAAATGAGGGTTCATCAGACATTCCCTAAATATACAAACTTTTTCACTCTATGCGATCAACAATATATTTAAAGGTACTTAACTCATTCTTCATGATACACAGATGTATATTGGTAAAGACCTTGGTCCCTGGTTATTGCATTGTCCGGTAAGTGATGTGGCAGCAACTCATATAGCAGCTGTAGAATGACTCACCAGGCAATGAAAAAACTCAAGGACTTTAAGACTCTAGAGCCAAGCAGGCAATTGAATCAAAGCTGTTTTAATTTTGAAGAATTTGAATGAGCAATCTTCATTGTAAAAATTAGATGGATACAAAAAGAAAGCCACGGAATGGTAAGGAATAAGTAAGCCACGGAATGGTAAGGAAATAGTTACATGCTCTTTATTGTGAGAGATCACTTCACTGAGACCACATGCCTTTTAAGACCACTATCACTAAGTCCCTAAGTCTATCTTTTCCCTGATATTTTCCCTGCTTTATGTGATCACTTTCAGACCTCAGCTCTAGGGGTGGTCTCTCAAAAGTGGGGCTACCATAATTGGTATATTCATTGTCTTTATATTCCTCATTCTACCACTAACAAACATAATGTTGCAAAAAGAAATTAGGTTCTTTTAGGGCAGAGGGAGGGGGGCAGAAGCGTAATTGAGTGTCTTTGTTTTCTTTAAACAAAAGCGGCCAAATAAAGATTAAATCTTCCTGCTTCTTTGACCTCCTTGCTTTATAAATTGCTGAAATAAACTTTACCTTCATTTTGAGCTGTTGTGTCTCAACATGCAAGAGGTTACACAAGCTATTATAAGTCTACCCTGACTTGCATGGTGGTTTACATTTATACATGTGATACAGACAGTGCCATGTGGTCAAAGCTTCAGTGGGACGCCCATTTCTCCGCTTCATATATGACCCTTCTCTCCTTCATACCCTGTGCATTAACCCAACTCCGACCCAAATCTGCAATACCTTCCCAGTGGGCTACCAATTAAACCCTCTTAATTTCAACGAAGAAAAAGGCACCAGAAGGACTGAAACATTTACAGAAACCGCCAATGCTGACATCACTTTTTTTTCTCTGTCACCAAATTGCCTGTGGCAAATTCAATCAAACATGTAGCACCTTGTTTTGAGGATGTTTAAATTCTTTATACATGTTCGTAGACTAGTTTCCTGAAAAGCTTGATCTACACCACTATTTAACTTGCTGCTTTTTTTTTTGAAAGCTAAGATATCGTGCTAGACCGTTTTTGCTTTTGCAAAATAAAACAGCTTGTATACAAACAGCAATGAGTGATGACAAAATTTATGTTCCACACCTGTTTTATATATACTAATGGTACACGGAAAGGTTTACAGGGAATCTATATATACACACACCACCAGCTGATGTCAATTTCATCTGCAACTTCTAAGTTTCCACGATTAAATCCCATACATGTTGTACGTGCCCCTGTTCATTCACTTGATACAGTGATGTTTTATCACAGAGGTTACAAACGGATACATATCAATACCAGCATGATGCTTAACCCCTGGGGACCTAACATTCACCCTTGCCCTCCCCCACCTCCCTCAATTCCTGCAAAATTTTATCATGCACTTTTCGATGTTGCAAAGAGTGTTCTGGGTGCAATATGTCAGCACAATGAATACAACGGGAAAGCTGTTGACTGGGGTAGAAAATACCCCCCCCCCAAAAAAAAAAAAAAGAAGTTAGAAAACTTTACATGACCTGGCTATATTCACATGGAGTGACTACATGGAAGTTCCTTGTATTTCATGTCAGGAGAACTGTTCAGACACAGGTCATTTGTGGAACACCTTTAACGAGGCTCCCCATGCTTGTGTGGGTAAACTTACCAATACTGTATTAGCAAAGACCTGGGGCCATAGTTTTACAAGGCAATAGCATCACGACTTGTCGGGCAATGCAAAATGAAATCACTGACAGCAGACCAGGCATTGCTGGTACTCAAATGAAATCTCTTGTTATGACATATTTGTATGTGCAGTCTGGGCAAAAAAATCGGCTGACAACTGTAGGAAATGAGTCAAGGTATCAGGGCCTGCTACTTCCAGCACTGGAATCTGTGACCTTTCCAACCCCCCGGCAGGAGCTGTCACGTACGTCTCAGGGAGAAATCGTGTTGCACATGAATTCTCACCAAAACATATGCTATAAACGTTACCAATATATATATATCCACATTTGTCTATCTGATGTTTGCTTGCGTCATCATACAACTATTGCTTGGTAACTGGGTCTCCGCATAAGTGAATTATCACACAATAACTTACTGTGAGAATATGTATTCGCATGTATACATGCAGTCATGAGTATATTGGCAGTACCTGCTCTAATTTACTGTCTCCCATGAGAGACTGTCTTTTTTTAAGACAACCCCTTCACAACTTAAGTCTTTATTTGTCATGAATTTGCATGTACAGTGGTACCTGCTGTATGTGGCCACCCCTTCTGCCAATAAAAAATGGCCACTTACAGCAGGTGACCTGTCACCATAGGTAAATTTTACAAAGAAATTGACTGCTATGTCTGAGCCTAGTGAGAGCCTTTCTGCTGACAGGGGCACAGGGCACCTGCTATCAACAGTAGTAACTGACTGCAGTGTACACAAACTTTGATGTCCAACAACAAAGTCAAACACATACACAGACCTGGATTTATGATAAAACAATAAAGCACATTACTCAAGGCATACGCAGAATGTGTAATAACGGAGAATGAAAATAAACTGGACATGCTGGTAACATCCTTTTAAAACTTGGAACAAGAATTTGTGTATTTTTTGTGCAATATGGTTAATTACCCTGTGGAACCCTCCTATCATTGATGCACAGTTTAACCCTTTCCTTATTGAACAAAGACTGAGTCAACAGCTTTCCTTGGCATGGGTTTGGCACCACCTAGTGCCCAACCCATGACAATTAAAGCTGTTGACCTGGGCCATGTGATCTTGATAGGCCTCATCTACAATTCTCAGTCAAACTGTTTTTCATCATTGTTGAAATTAGCTGAAAACGCTTAAGCAGACGACATTTGGCCAGAGGCCAGTTTTGGCCATTTTAAGGTGGAAAGGGTTAACTTACCAGGCATAGCCAGAATCTGACCAACAGCTTCACTTTGATTGTGGGACAGATGTGCCACAGTAAGCAAGAAGCCCCCCTCCCCCCCCCCCACTCTCCTTATCAGATTAATTAGCATATGTAAACACAAAAGAACAGGGCAAGGATGTTATCCACTCCCTAGCTGGCGTCTGGACCGTACTCAGGACCACAGTTGTGTTCTCCTAGCATGGGACTAAGCTTCACATTCACAATTTATCCCTAAAAGAGCATACATTTGATCTGACCAAAAAAAAAAAAACAAAAAAAAAATTGAAGTTAAAGACACTACCGGTTATGTTGTGTTTTGCCTGGGTAGACCTTGGCCCATCTTTGCATTACTTTTTTATGAGAAAGCCCCGTTTTATAGTTCAAATGAGAAAGCCTTGCTTCACATCGTTCATATACCCAGACATAATGGCAGCATGGCTACATTCACAATGCACGTACAAGAAAACTTTGGAGTCCACTTCATATTGAATTTTCTAAATTTTCTATCTTTTCTACAATAATCACAGAATGTAATATGTACAACTGTAATATTTGACTACATACATGCACTGAGAACTCCATTTGTTGACATGGGGTTTTGCTGTTCTGTAAAGCACAACTATAAACCACAGATGCTTTTTACCTAAAAAATAACTCTTGCACCAGCACCCCTAACTTAGCATGAGCCAAACCCACATACCTGAGGGAAGTACCAATCTGGTCTATGTTGCGTATGAGACCTGCAAGGTAATCCTTTGTGAAAACGTTCCCAGCGTGTTGTACTCCGATTGTAAACAAAAGAAGCATTTTTGCTGTAATTCTTTGGTGGTGGGGGTATCGGTGGTGGTCGATCGTGCATCCTCCTTGTGGGAGTACAGGAGATAGCGAACCACATTTTTTTGCACCTATGCGCATGTGGTTAGTCTTCCCCGACTCCGTGGCATGTTTGAAAATCAACGACTAATCTCTGCTTGCTGTGCCCTCTCTTTTTGCCGTGGTCCATCCACTGATAAAAAAAGTTCTTAAAAAAAATTGCTTCTCCTTGAGTTACTCGAAACTCAGCAAATCATAACAAAGTGGCAACCACAGTGCTAAATCGGCTCTCCAGAAATTAACGAGCTGCAATACTGTGACCCCTGACCTCTAGGAATAAGCAGGAACACATGCAGGGCAGGTCGACCCATGCTCTTACCAGCCCCTCACAAAAACGGTAAAAGTGAAAACAAGTTCCTGCTCTATAGATGTTGCGAAAGGCTTGCACGCCTGTCTGTGTACAAACAAGCTTTCTGAGCTGAGCACGAGCAGAAGGCAACTGAGGTAAAAGTAATCTTTCAGCTGGTTCGGATTTGCTCATCAATACAGCTATTGGTGTTGACAAGCTTTGCCCGTCCAGTTAAAAAAAAAGTGGTTGCTGTAGATGCCAAGCCTAGAAGTGACAATTGATGGAGATAAATAGGTTTACAAGTTTAGTCGTCAATCAGTCACCTTATAGCTGTCAAAAGCGTAATAGTTTTGAAAGACCAGCTGAGCTGGAGATGTAAATACCCCTGACGTAGATGGCCACAATTGGGCTCTCCTCATCTTCCCTGCTATCAACTGCAAGGTATCAAATTTCTTAATTTCCACTGACCAGAATGTCTGTGAATTCCTCTAAACATATTGCCATATACATATCAACCAAAGGGTATTTCCATCTGTAAGACATCAGACTAAAATATATTTATGATATCCATCTCTGATGGCCGAGTCCCGGGCTATATATTACAGTTGTCAACACTGCTGGCAAATATAGATATTTGAGATCAATGCCATACAGTCATTACAACCTCATCTATCCCACAATATGAGATTAAATTATATATATCATCATTTTTTTTATTAATGCTAAAATTAATCAAAGTTGTTGAAGACGACATTATTTTTTACCTTCAGCCAGCTTTGGCCAGTTTAACTCTTTCAATGCCAACTGCGACTTAAGTTGAAGTACTTCAGACTACCTGCTCTCAATCATAAAAAAGATGCTAGATTTGTTTAAAATATACCCGGTAGGAATTTAGACCACGGCATGTCTGTACCTGAATGAGAGCTCTGGTTATGAAGATTTGACTATTAAAGCAATCTGTGTTTTATCCCTTTCCTGCCCAAACCACTCCCAAAGAGTTTTGATGTGCAAATGTCATCTGCTTGTAAACTCAGGTTTCTTCAATTTGCTTCTGTCAAAATTTTGAAAGAAGTTTGTCAGAAATACATGCACTCTACAGAATATATTGTAGGTCAACAGCTGTATTTGGCACAGTCTGGGTGCATTGTCAAGGAAAGCTGTTGACTCAATTTTGATTTGAGGGCTAAATGTATGTGGCAACATCGGGGTCTGGCTGATGAGGTATGAGGCTTGTTTCAAAGGCTCTAATTTTTGAACAGTGCCCATCTGCAGTCAAGTCTCAAGGCAATTTGCAGTCGATAGCATTACAATTCCCAGTGTTCCCTTGTTTGACTCAAGATCCTCCTTTCCTTGAGAGAAACTCTATACCCTCTGTCAACCCTTTCCTACTCATCATACACAATATTCCGTTTGTACATTTAACTCCTCTTTTACCCACACAATAGTTGTGAATTTTAATTAAAAACTTGAGGACCACCTCCCTCTTAAGAAGGGCCACAAGGAGGCTGGAAACGTGTTGGGTGGTCCTCCATTTTTACTTTTATTTCCGTCTTTGGTTTTGGTTTCTTTATTGAATTCATTGGTTTACCTGCTGAACAGAGTTCAGTTTCGGTTTCTTTATTGAATTCATTTGTTCAGCTGCTGAAGAGTGTGATTTTGTTGGAGCTACACAGCAGATATGAGTTAAATTCCTCATGATGGGGGGGGGGGGCGGGGGGGAGGGGGCGGATATTTTTGATGACATTAGTATGTAAGACCATTCATGATGGCAAGCTCTAGGTCAAGTTCAGCTTTACTCCTTTGGTGCAGGTTGGCCACAATGCACCCAACCTGTGCCAAGGAGAGTTACCGACTCAGTCATACTCTGACCAGGAACGGCTTAATCATGGAGCTTGAAAGCTGATAAACACACTTGTTTACAAGTGCTTATTTCTAAAATTTTGATTTCCTCACGAAAATTCTGGGTCCGTTTCTGCCACAGGAAATTTATCTGCGATGAATTTTCAAAGAACACGCGTGTTGCCTGACAACTGATATTCTACATCTCACAGGATACAGTTATGTTCCCAAAAAGTATTACAGGACATGATAAAAATGATGATCCATGATTTGGTTCAGGTTGTATGGATGATCATGCATGGTACCTTTAATGTTCAAGCTGTAATGTAGTTTGAAAAACTATACCTACCTTAATTAGACAGGTATGAAACTAACAATTCTTAATGCTACGTGAATAACAATTACAGGCTTCCATGTACAAAGACACTTGTAAGACTTCAAACAACCTGCTCCTAATCCACTGAATCTATAGGCCTAAAAATGAAAGAAAAAAATTTAAAACCTCCCAACCTACAATATATTCCTTTAAAGGTGGGGGTGTTGCCAGGTTACCTTTACGAGACATATAGTACAAAAGATTCACCAAGAATAATGAAGCCATGTCTTACATCTTTCAAGGCATTGTCCTTTGTTGTTATACAGGCTGTGAAACTAAGTCTTCTTTACCGTCATGGCAAACACTTCCAAAGCTGACTTGGCAGGGGAACTTACAAACCATTTATATGTAACCATAGCGACCATAATAAAGCTTCTTTTCCCCATTTTGTGGCTACCTGGTCTGTCAGGCTGAGGACTAGACTCAAGCACTACAATCTCTCTGAAGTATCGAATATCTATATGACACAAACTGTTTTCCTTATAAATAAAGACTGCCCCTAAACTGCCTCCAAAAAGTGTAAGCACCACATGTGTTTAAGACTGCCCCTACTGTCACCAAAATAGTGTACCTACTACTTAAGACTGCCCCTACTGTCACCAAAATAGTGTACCTACTACTTAAGACTGCCCCTACTGTCACCAAATAAGTGTACCTACTACTTAAGACTGCCCCTACTGTCACCAAAAAGTGTACCTACTACTTAAGACTGCCCCTACTGTCACCAAAAAGTTAACCAATTTCAGACTGCTGCACTGACAGTCACCAAAAAGTGTACCTACTGTTTAAGACTGCCCTTAATCCCGACCAAAAATTGAGCCTACTGAGTATAAAGACTGCCCCCACAGCCATGAAAAAGTGTACCTACTATTTAGGATTACCCTACTGCCACCAAAAAGTGGTCTTATATTACTGGTGGTCTAATTATACAGGTTAATTTATCAGGCTCTAGTGTCATGAAAGGATAGTCTTAACCCTTTCAGTGCCAAATTTTGAACTGAGTCAACAGATTTTCTTGGCATGCATTGGGCGCATTGTGCCCAATGACCACTGAGAAAAGCTGTTGACCTGGGATATTCTCTCTGGAACTATATGCATACTGGTACTTGGATGAAAGGTCTTTTTACCAGGAATACAAACCTGGGATCCGCATGATAATTTAGACTTGTCTGACTTAAGTAGATTGATTCTAGATGTGATTGACACTGAAAGAGCTAACAGATATACTGTCTCTTGTGAGAGGTGGGCTTTAGAGCATGCACCAGCATATAATATAAACTGAAGTGAAAATTAGGACGTTTGATTTTGATCATGAAATGCAGGCCCACATCAACGCTATAATAAATTTTTATTTACCCATGTAAGTAATATACATATTTTTTGCATGCAAGAAGAAAACAATACATGTGTGTCAAGTCTGTGATAAAATTTCTCATACTGATAGAAACAATTTGTTAAAACGAACTGTTACATATGGGTGAAATATGATCCAGCTGTAACCAATACATATATCATGATTTTACTGAATGGAATGTTCTGCTAAAACTGGCTTTCTGAAGTTTCAATTCCTAGAATGATAAAAGCATGTAGCACACAGAGAGAGAGAGAGAGAGAGAGAGAGAGAGAGAGAGAGAGAGAGAGAGAGAGAGAGAGAGAGAGAGAGAGAGAGAGAGAGAGAGAGAGAGAGAGAGAGAGAGAGAGAGAGAGAGAGAGAGAGAGAGAGAGAGAGAAAGAGAGAGAGAGAGAGAGAGAGAGAATTCTTGGACACCCAAAATGTCTGTTTTGACCCACAGAAATAATAAAGAGGATAATTCACAAAGCACATAAATCACAAACGTGGATCTCAGTAAATATACTAATATACCTTCTTTTTTTTTTACATCACTTGATTTCTGCATCAATAATGAAAGTTTGGAACAGCTGTTGTCAATTCCACAGTTATGAACCGAGTACCAATCCATATACAATGTACATGTATATCACTGTATATTCACACTGCTGCTGGTTTCCCCTGGACTCACATATGTTATGTACATACTACGAATCATGTTTCACTTTCTCCTGACATTCCACCTGTCTGTCTTTCAATACCTGTCTACTTCTTATGCCATGTAGATGTATGACCTTCAGTTATCTATTGCTATACCACAACATGTATACATGTAGCTCTGACAGCTTATTTAGACTATACTGTGCTCATTCGCCTACCTCTGCTATGGAACCACATGTCTCAGAGAGGATCAGTCGAAGCCCTACTTTCCCTCCCCTGCCCCTCATGCAACCACAGGCCCTCACAACCGTAACAATATATTTTACTTTTTAGTAACTTTATCTGTCCCTGAAACACCTTTCCTAAAGGATCACTGTTCACAGATCTAATGCATGTTGTCTTGAAACAAGTTGTATGACATGTAGTCACCACAGAATCTGTCTTTTTAATAAGACCAGCCTATGCTGTCACATGATCACACTGGTCCCTGTCCAGAGACCATCCTTATCAGAGACCACCCATATATAGGCCCACTTTGTCTGCATACCGTGGAACCTGTCTTCAAAGCCCATCCCTAGGATAAACAAACTGTGCTTTCTCACAAGACAGGTGATCTTTCACCATTTTGAAGCATCAGTGAAATAAGCAAAATTAAGAACATGGCAAAACTAGATGAATTCAGTGAAGTTCCTCATTCTGTCACCTTTTCTAAAACCCTTCCCCCACCCCCTAAAACTGGCTGGTGGCAAAATGTCATTTGCTTCAGTGTTTTCAACTCATTACAACAGTAGTGAAAAACAATTTGAATGCGAATTGTAGATGAGACCTATCAAGATCACATACCCCAGGTCAACAGCTTTCCTTGGCATGGGTTAGGCACCGAGTGCCCAACTCATGCCAAGGTAAGCTGTTGACTCAGTATTAATTCAAGGGGAAAGGGCTTACCTACAGAGGTGCCACAAGTCGTATCATCCAATTGTCACCGACTTCTTTTGACCCAAGGACTACCTGGGGAAACAAGCGACAAAACAGCCAGCAACCCTAAATACTTGACAATCCACTATGACTTGTCCACAACATTGGCTCCACATGTGCCATGTGACCTTGGCGTTGCTGACCCTTGTTACAAAATGTCCACAAAAGCCACATGGTCACTCGGACTTTTCACTTTTGGAGAGGCAATGATAAATATAGATCTGATAGGCATTCTTCGTCAATCACGAACTTCCACTAGAGCAGATAATGCGAGGTGAACTGAGAAGCAAAGTCTGGTTGCATTTCCTCGAAATCGTGGCTCTTTGGTGAATTTAACAAAAGCATCAAGCGGAGACCTTTTCAGGGTGACAGGGGTTGAGAGATCGGCTGGAAATTAAAGTCTGATGCGTCTTTTTTCAGTCCTGTCTTAAATGGTGAACATATATATATATATATATATATATATATATATATATATATATATATATATATGTATGTCAAAACATGTTAACACATTGTGAGTTTATGTATTTCATACTTATTTTGGTAATTTATAAAACTGTAACCTATTACTCCCATCGAATCAAAAATAGGTCTGACCCACTCTGTCCTCTCTTCAGGGTACCTGCTGCATGTACCATGAAAAACGAGACAGCTATAATCTGGCCCTACCTTAAAATGTAATACAATAATGACTGAAAATTGAGATGAGATTAACTTATCTCCCATGAAAATAGCCAAGCATTATCCCATTAAATACCAATTAGAGCAAAATCAATTCATTAATAGAGCTATTTCACAGCTGACCTACCAGGGAGGCTTCATTGTCTTCATTTAACACCGATGTCACGGTTGGACCAGGCCCTATGACAATTATCCACTGGCACCATTGTCTAGGAATAAAGAACTCTGACATTGGGGTTTTACTCTTTATACTATTCACCTTTGTCTTAATTCTGTGACTGTCTTCATTTGGAAATTGTTGTAACTTCCTACAGACTTAGGCTGGCATTGCAGTCATCTTGTCTATATGTAGGTGCATTTACATTAGCCCTTGCCTTTGATGTTAACATCAATGTCATGTTTCCCTGCGATCTAAGTCACCGCACTAAACAATCAGAGTTATCCTTCCGCCCAGGGTAGGTAGTTTCACTCCAATTGTCCAGTCACAATAATTACAGTCCCCTTCCTAGGAAGGGCTAATGTAAATACATATGCAGGGGCTCAGTGGACAGAAGCTGGCTGTTGCCTCATCACCATGACAACTGGTTACACCCTCTTGCTCTTTTCAGAGGGTAGTTCACATTTTACACCGTTGCATGTGGAAGTGAAAGCGTTTTTTTTTTTCCCCCCTGCTTTGTGTAGGCCTCAAGTTGAAAAATAGCTGGAGAAAGAGGGATCTGTTGGACAGACAAGGGGACAAAACCTCTTCTTATAATATGTGCAGATCAGAGGGTCATGACACAGTTCAAGTAGGGTAAACTTTCAAGAAAAAAAAAACACTGTTTCTCTTAAATCTCCTTTACACCAGGGGATTTCTCTGTAGAACCTTCCTTGTCTTTTCATGCTGAAGATTTCTTGTGCATTGGTGCTGTTGAATTCTTTGCCACTTTTGCACCAGCAAGCAGAGTTAAACAGTTAAGGACAAAACTTCCACGACTCTCTGACAATGAATGAATATTGGTTGTTATACAGACTAACCATGCATGATGCTACAGGTTTCCATGGCAACACATACACCCTGGGACACTGACACAGGGTACAATCAAAGGAAATCTTAATGTAAAGGCAAAATGTAAACCCAAACGCAGTAACCCCTTCCATACTATACTGCCCATTCCAATTTCCACTGTTACATGTAAGTGTAACACAAACAGTGTCCATCTGACTATACATTCCCTGCATTAGACTCAGGTTACGATCTGAGCTGTTCCTTCTAAGGAACTCCATCGAAGGAAGAAATTTCTAATGTAAAACAGTACACAACGTACCTCATGATATACATCCATGAACATAAATTCCTCAAGGGACTCTTTCTCAGGCAATCGAGTTTTGAAAACACACACTTTTTTTTTCCTTCTTTTTTTCTTCTGCCAAAGTTCTAAAAACATAACATGAAATGTAAGCCTTTTAAAAATTTTTGTGCAACTAATTTGAATGTAATGCACGGATATCAATTTCAGGACTGCATGCGTTCATCGGTAAACTTGCCCAATTCTACAATCAAGTCAATTGTGACTAACAGTCTGAGAACCGCTACAGAAGATTTGGAGCTGTGGCCACTTTTAACTCTTTCAGGCCAACAGCGACTAAAATCAAAATACTTTTAAAAAAAAAAAACCTGCTCTAAATGATACGGATGCTAGATTCACGTTTCTTGTAAAAGGACCTTTCATTCAAGTACCAGCATGCCTGTAGTTGCATAGAATATATTAGTCTGGGTCAACAGCTTTCCCCGGCACACTTTGCGCACAAGGCACCAAAGCACACTGAGTTAAGCTGTTTGCTAAGTCTAAAATGTGGCACTGAAAGAGTTAACACACACTAGCTGTTCGCTAATTCAAGAGATACCATGCTCTGTAAAATTTTACGATCTCTATGTACCAATCCTAAGAAGCTTCCCCATTTCTTCATGCAAATTAAGTAATGACGGCATTCAACTGAAAGAGGACACTCAATCCCGACAGAAAAATTCCTAAGCTTACCTGCTTGTAACCATGACAACCTGTTTTGATGATAGATGGAAAACAGAAGTCTAGACCTGTCAGTGTTTAGTTTGGGGTTTCTGTAAGTAATTTTTAAATAAACTAGAAGCGAGTTTTTCATTCGAAAAACATTATACATCCCCCGAGCTGGCACCTCTCACCAGAGGCCACCCCTCTAAGAGGGCCAACATTCTGCAGGAAGTTGGACCTTGACCTTTGACCTGAAAGGGGGGGGGGCAGAAGATGGAAAACCAACCCTTTTTTTTTTTTGTTGTTGTGTCAATGTTACCAATGTACGGAAAGGGAAGTGCACATAGCAAATAGAGGAGATACTTGCAACAACCTTTTTTGTAAGAAACTATTCTGAACATATTTTGTGCTCTTTATACCTCATAACAATAACACCACCCACCCAGCTTTTATTTGGTTGCAATAGGAAAAGTAATACGTGTACATAGTGATCTCACATACCAAAACTGAACTTAAACACTGGTATCTCAATGTCATCAGCTTAAACACTTTGGACTACTTTGAATAGTCCTGAAATTTGCACATTAGATATATCAAGATAGCATGCCCTATGTCAACAGTTTTCTTTGATGCCAAATCCACGCTAAGAAAGCTGCTGACCACCCTTTCCTGCTCAAATCACTCAAAAGCGCTCAGATGTAAATTGCCATCTGCCTTACCATTTTGACTTAATTTCTCATTAATAAAGTTTTTTAAAATGCTGAGATTTATCTGTAAGACCATTCATGAAGGCATGCTCCAGGTTAATAGCTTTACTTAATTGGCACAGGTTTAGTGCAATGCTCCCAATTAGAGGAAACCTGTTGACTCGGTCATGCTCTGACAAGGAATGGGTTAAGTTCACTCTTAATACCGGGGCAGAAAGGGTTAAACTTAGGTAGTTACAAAATCCACAGCTTCACAACTAATTTGCAAGGTTATCTTATATTAGGTTCTCAGAACCTTTGCTAACAATACTGACACTCATTCAAGGTTGAGTTTTCAAAACGAGGAGGTGTTAAGATGGACTTGCTGCCTATGAGGCTCCTTGTACCATCTACAAATACTTTGAAACTGGCCTCAGATGACACTGTATTGTATACTACCTCCTACTTTTACCCTTACACCTCCCAGTATCATTTAACCCTCGCCCATTTGAATTTAGACCAATCGACAGCTTTCCTAACTCATTCCATACCATGGTCACAGGCCTTGGTCAAAGGTTCTGGCACTGCCTGGCAAGTCATGCTGTAGCTGCCCTTGCAGCAGCTGTAGCATGACTTGCCAGGCAGTACCAGCACCACTGACTTAAGACTATAGGCATGTTGGTACTTCAACAAAAGCTCTTTTCATGAAGAATTTAAATATGCAACTAGAACAGGCTGATTTTCCAACAGAAAATCAAATGTCTCCCCGTTGCGCCCTTACTATTGTCACCCTTATTTTCATAAAAAGGCATACTGATTCCAATGGTCTACAGATATGGTGAAGGTACACTCTTTATTGACATTTCAAAACCTTGATTTTTGATTAAATGCCCACGTGATCTTGAAAAATAGGTCAAGGTCATACATTTGCAGTAACAAACAAGGTCTTACAAAATTCTAACATAGAAACATAATCACACAAAATGTCAACCTCATTAAGACAAATCTTTCTCGAGTGCATCTGCAATGATTTTTAAAAAGTGGCCATGTGACCTTGAAAATACGTTAAGGTCACCCATCTGTAATCCCAACCTAGTTGGTATTATGGAACATAAACCTGCAAAATTCAAACCTCCTACGTCAAATCCTTGCAGAGTTGTTGCATGCGTGTCAATTTTAGATGACATGCCCACGTGACCTTGAAAAATATGTCAAGGTCACCCATCTGCAATCCCAAGCAAGATCATATATAGGAACATTTTCACATAAAATTTCAACTTCCCAAGTCAAATCTTCTTTGAGTTATCACGTCCACATTGATTTTCGATGAAATGCCCATGTGACCTTGAAAAATAGGTCAAGGTCATACATCTGCAGTCACAAGCAAGGTGTTACAAAAGTCTACATAGAAACATAATCACACAAAATATCAACCTCTTTCAGTCAAATCTTTCTTGAGTGAATCTGCCATGATTTTTAAAAGTGGCCATGTGACCTTGAAAATAGGTCAAGGTCACCCATCTACAATCCCAACTTAGTACATAATTTGGTACATAATCATGCAAAATTTCAACCTCTTAAGTCAAATCCTTGCGGAGTTATTGCGTCCGTGTCAATTTTACATGACATGCCCATGTGACCTTGAAAATAGGTCAAGGTCACCCATCTACAATCCCAAGCAAGGTTTTATAACGGAACATCTTCACAAAAAATTTCAACTTCCCAAGTCAAATCATTTTTGAGTTATCGCGTCCACAACGCACACAACAATGTGTTGAAGAAGAAGAAGAAGAAGAAGAAGAAGAAGAAACGGACGCAAAAACAATATGTCCCCCCATTGCATGGGGAGACATAATTGTCATCTTAAATCTAGGTAAATATACGGAAATATCAGGGACTGGTATGGAATGAGTTAAGGGGCTTGATTTGGTGCTATGTGCCCAATCTGCCTCCAGTATTGAAGCTGTTGACCTTGGGTATAAGCTTTTCTGATAGGGCTTATCAGGGACTGGTATGGAATGAGTTAAGGGGCTTGATTTGGTGCTATGTGCCCAATCTGCCTCCAGTATTGAAGCTGTTGACCTTGGGTATAAGCTTTTCTGATAGGGCTTATCTACTATCAATTTCATTCCACTTCAATTTTTTTGTTTTTTTTTTGTTTTTGTTTTTTTTGTTTGCATTAATACCAAGATTGATAAAAATCATTAAAGCAGAAAACAGTTACCCCCAGCTGGCTAAACCCTTTCCTGGTTACCATAAGATTGATTGAGCAGCTTTCCTTGGTGCGAGTTGGGTGCACTGCGCCCAAATCTTAGCATATCATAAATCTATATATTTCCTGGATCTGCCTTTAATTGTCAGTATCTGTAAATTCGCCTATATTCCCTGTCAGCATTTTTTTTCTTCCTTCGCATGATTAACTCTTTAAGTGCCAAAATTTGGACTGAGCCAAGAGCTTTTCTCGGCACACATTGGGTGCAATGTGCCCAATGCACACCAAGAAAGGCTGTTGACCCGAGATATTTTCTCTGGAACTATATAAGCATACTGGTACTTGAATGAAAGGTCTTTTACAAGGGAAGAGGAATCTGGGATCCTGATGATAATTCAGACTAATTTGACTTTGGTAGATCAGGACTTTAGATGTGATTGGCACTTAACGAGATAAAGCATGTGTTTCATTGATTAACAACAGGTATACCTGTACTTCTTGCATGTTCTCAGTGTCCTGACCTTCCATGACCTTTGACTGTTTGCTGGTCACAGCAGTTTGGATTCGACAACCTTCTTTGGTGCTGATCATAAAAGTGGGCAACTCACACTAAATGAAGCTACTGAGTGAGCGAATGCTGCTCATGAAGGTCAAATGTACACCTTCTCAAAAAACTTCATTCGGAAATTTACCTAAAAATATCACTAAAACACACATTTTATATCCATGTAACTTTGGGTGGTTTAGGCAGGAAAAGGGTTGAACTAATTGACCCAACCGGAAGACTCTGGCTTTGGTCATCGACACGAAAATGTTTCCCAAGGTCGATGTCCTGACTTTTCTTGTGATGGATTGCCAAATCTTCTGCGCTTAACAATACCAACTTTCAACATTAACTTACAAAAGAAATTCAGTACAGGTTAATTATTAAGGCACATATGATTTTGGTTCTAAGTTGATTAATATGACTCAAAAACCCATTCTTTATAGTGATGGAACACAGCAATGACCCAAGAACCAAACACTTTAATTTGAAAAAAAAAAAATATGAATACCGCAGCTAGAAAATGATGGTGAGTTAGAACAGAGTGATGCCCCAAAAATTGTGCCAAATGCCAACAGAATTCTTACAAGGCTGGTGCTCAAGTTCAAAGCACACAGTTCTGGCATGCACGGTATAAAAAAATTGGGGGTAAAAAAATTGAAAAAAAAAAAAAAAAAAAGAAGAAAACCTGAGAAGCAAACTAAGGTAATGAAACTCCTGATGGTATCAATGCTGGACTGCCGCCAGGCCTGGGGCACGCTGCCACATTCAAGCCTACAATTAAGGATCTGAATCCATTTCATTATTGAGTATTCTGTCATGACAGAGTAAATCATGCAAGCTGGGTACTTTTGCTGCCTGCATACCTCACACCACTGGCTCAACTACAGATATGGGGAGAGAGAGACAGAGAGGAGATCACAGTTGATAAAAAGTCATTTTTTTTTCTCCTTTTTAAAAAAAATCATGTATATATATATATATATACAATGACAAGGTAATTTTAAATATAGATGTCATGCTAACATTCACACACCTACTGATCATAACATAATTCTAAAATTTGTTAAAATGAATAAATGACGGGGCTGCTACCTGGTAGACAACTTTAAGTTGCTGGAGATTAACTTGAGCTACAGGTAAATTCCTACCGACTTTGAAGAGAATCAAGCTCACAGTTTGAGAGAAGTTTAAAGGTGCATTCCAATCTTAAAGCAACTGGCTGGGCAGTTTCAGAGAGGATTTAAAAAAAAAAATATTGTCCATCAACATGAATGAAAATGTTTCTCACAAACAAAGGAACTATTCTAGAACATGGCCATTTGAACAAACTTGGTAAAGACTCATGTGGTACATCCCTACTTGACGAGGATCAAGCCAGTGCTTTCTGTGGTGACACTTCAGGTGAAGATATGAAATTGTTGACGCGTGGTGACAGGCAACAATGGACAGGGGCCACTTTTAAATTCAGCTGACTGACAAACCATATAAGTTTGAAAATGCCATGTGCACACAACTATGGCAATCTGCTGGGCTCTATCGTCTTTCCTCTGACCTCTACATTAGTCAGACGGTTCCACGGATTAAGCGTGAATTGGTAAAAAGCACTATTCCGGTTGTGTTACTTAGTAATCTCCTGACAAAATACACAGACCTGTTTGGCATCTAAATTCCTTACTATGGCATGTTATTACCAAGGCACTGTGACTGTGAATTAATCAGAAGTCTTTGTAGTTTAGTTGTAAATGTTCATTTCATTTCATCTAGTAAATTGTGTGAATAAAGAAGTGAAATGAGGAGTTTTTTCATGATAAAACAGAAAATGTAGATTAACCCCTTGCCCCTCATAAACTGATCAAAACCTGCTGGTGGTCATATGTCGTCTGTTTCAGTGTTTTTGGCTGATGCCAACAGTACGGCAAAACTTTGAATGGGAATTGTAGACGATAACTATTTAGACATTGTCAAAGGTCAACAGCTGTTGGCAGGGGTTGGGTAATTGACTTAAGTCTTGGTGCAAGGGCACCAAAAGGGTAGAACCAATTTCATAGAAAGACAACTCTGAAAATAAACTTGAATATCAATGAATTCGCATTTCATATTAACTTTCTATGCAGTTTAGATTTTTTTTTTTTTTTTTTGCTTCTTAATTCTATCAGAAGCAGAGCTCTTTTGGAAACTTTGAACTGATTCATCAAAACTAACCCCAAAAACAATTAAAGTCCTATTTAATTTTATTTTTGGGCCCTCTTGTGATGATGTCGAAAATGGGATGGTACTCATTAAGAGAACATTAATGGTATATGTATCTGTCCTCCTTACATGGCCAAATTATGTCTTACCTTTCTAGAAGTAGCAAGAATCAGCAGCGACTCTGCAGACAGGTAATGCGTATGTGAACCAAATGCTGACATCCGTCATGAAAGGCGTAAGCTGTGAAGCCTTTGAGGTACACTACCCTTTACAGAGGTTCTCTCTTTTATAGATGCATCTTGCAAGGATCAGTTATTCATTTTTATTCCTAAGTGTCCGACTCATGCAAGCTGTGGCAATGTATTCCACTCTGAGACTCACCTGCAGTGCGATAAAATTCAGTCTCGTATATACGTACGCATACATACTACTGTCTAAATGCTTGTCGATGTCACAAATGCAATGGTTTCATTGTTGTCACTGTGCCGATTAGATTGAGGTATAAATAACAATGGAGAAAACCCCATTGTCTCAGGTGTTCATGTTCAGGAGTACAGTACATAGCTGTCACGCTGGATGGGGCTCACGGCATGCCGTACTATTAACAGAGGAGCCCTGTTGATGAAATCTCCGGCACATATGCTTTATCTTGCCAAACAACACCATTTGATCGCAAGCATCCTACTGGTATGTATCTCCACATAGCTCAGTAAATCTATGACTTCTGGTCCCATTTCTCCCTCAAAATGAATACATCTGCAAATTGTATTAAACTGCAGCGGCAAGTTCATTTTCCAAACCTGGATAGACATTGACAAAACGGATGCCCGAAGGGAATATTTTTATCAATATCTACTCCACTGTATGGTATATGTTGCCAAATAACCTTAATAACCCTGTCTTAATTGATACAAATATTACCGTTTAGCATTCAAAACTGTTTTTCGATGCATTATCCTGATTATTGAGGTAACCTGGGCTGACGGAAGTGAAAGCAATGGTAGTAATTTAAGCATTGAAAATCTTTGTAGGGTCACCAAGGATATTTTGTTGCTAAACCCTGAAGGGTAATTTCAACTTAGGTAGGGCAGTAAAATCGAAAACTGCCATTGAGCGATCTTTCTTCCTCATTCCATATTCGTTCCTCCTGCGACAGACAAATGAAGTCATTATAATGGAAATGCATTATCCTTTCCCCACTGAATGAAGACTAAGATTAAGACTGAGTTTAAGCCTACGTTTAAGAATGAGTTTAAGACAGAGTTTAAGTCTGCAATTAAGACAGAGTTTAAAACATTTTAAGACTGATTCAGCAGTTTCCCATGGCATGAGTTGTAAGCATCCAAACTATGCCAAGGAACTGAAAGCTGTTGACCTGACGACATGTTATCATAGTCACCAACATTCATCCTTTAATCACTGCAACAATCATGCAGGCCTGATCGTTGCCCGTACAGCACATCATCATCATCATCATCATCATCATCATCATCATCATCATCATCATCATCATCATCATCATCATATCAATATCTGTACTGCCTCCTACAATAACTAATTTGCTGAAAAAGCTCTGCGATCAATACCTGGCTGCTAATAATCATTCCTAATCCTACTAATACCCTGCTATACATTTTTGTTGCAGGTCCCTACTTGGTTTCATTATTTTCACCTGGTTACCTTCCATGCGCAGCACATGTATTTCTATAGCTATACAAATGTAGGTCCACACCAGGTAATGTGTACTATCTACAAGTACACCAAACACTTGTCTTTGTTCACCCCTCTATACCCTTAACTCATTCCATACCAGTCCCTGATTTTTCCGTATTGTATTTGTGTCTTTTTGCCCAGAACCACTTCCTAGTAGTCAATATCCTATTCCGCAGTTCGAACTCTTTACTCTCCATAAGCTAACCTGTCCCTGTCTATATCTATCTAGATTTAAGATGACAATTGCATATTTAAATTCTTCATGAAAAGAGCTTTCGTTCAAGTACCAACATGCCTACAGTCTTAAGTCAGTGGTTCTGGCACTGCCTGGCTAGTCATGCTGCAGCTGCCACAAGGGCAGCTGCAGCATGACTTGCCAGGCAGTGCCAGAAACATTGACAAGGCCTGTGACCATAGTATGGAATGAGTTAAACCAGCTGCATGTAAAACTCTGTTGACATCAGCAAGTTTTTTCATTTATTTTACAGTTAATGAAAAATAATTCAACTGGGAACTGTAGAGGTGTCAGAACAGCATGCCCCAAATCAACAGCTTTCTTTGGCATGTGTATGTTGGGCACTGGGCACTTAACCCATGCCAAGGAAAGTTGTTGACTCAGTCTTATTTCCTTCAGTGACACATTTTAAACTGAGTCAACAGCTTACCTAAGTGCACTTTGGTTGCAATGCACCCAAAGCATGCCAAGGAAAGATGTTGACCTGGACTATTATGGTCCATCACTTCAGGCATACTGGCACTTGAATGAAACATCTTTTTACAAGGAAGACAAATCTTGCACCCTTATTATAATTCACAGCAGTTTGACTGTAATAGCAGTTCATTGGCACCGAAAGGGTTAAACTTACTTTGAACTCTAAAGGGAAAGGATCAATGATTGCAGGTAACATCAATATATCAATGTCTCTCTCTCTCGCCCTTCCTCCCTCCGTCTCTCTCTCTCTCTCCCTCCCTCTCACACACACATACATATGGTAGGGTATAGACCATTACAGTAAAGTTAACCTTCCCCCACAAGCCAATCAAAACTGACAGCTGGTTATTAAAATGACATCTCCTTCAATGCTTTTCACTTCAAGAGTAATGAATAGTAAAAATACTCATAATTGATCAAATCTGTCGGTAGATGACACCATACAAAGGTAACATACACCAGGTCATCAGTTTTCCTTGGAGTGGGTTGGATGCTTATCCAACCCATGCTGAGACAAACTGTTGACTGAATCTTCAGTTTTAATTCAAGAGGAAAGGGTTAAGAACAAAAGGAATGACTTTGATGTAATCTATGAATTTTTCTACAGTTAACTGTCAACTGATGTCATTTTATTCTATATGAATTCACTTGTACCTGCACTTTCATCATCATCCTTGTTGTCACTGTCGTTGTCATCATCATCAACATCATTTTCTGAGTTAATTTACATGTGGATATATGACACACCATGCTAATAGAAATTTTTGTGTTTATATCATTTCATACATGTTGATTGTAGCACCCTAAGCCAATCAAAGCATGAATCACATCAAATAGAGCATGAATATTTCTATGACAATAGTAACCACAGCAACCCCCATATCGACAGGGATGTCCAAGTCCCTTCGCTGGCATTTTTATCTTCTGGGGGTACTGAGGCAAGAGCTTTTCTTGGTTCAGAATGTACCATGTGAGTGAGTACCAAGGAAAGCTGTTGATGAATCCTCCATACCGCTGCTAACAAAAAAACCAAGAACATATTACTTGCATGACACTTGACCATTTCTGGTCGTTTCAAACGGGAAACCATTGCATGCCAATATATGAGCACCAGGGCTCCACTATCAACGCTTGCAGCCACCATGCTACACACTGTATCCTCACAAAGCTCTCTTACCCCTTGAAGTGCACAGCCCCAGCCAATCATAATGTGTGTGCAGCATTTGGTTAGGACCTGAAGATCAACTGCAAAGATACCATAAAACTAAGCTACTTACAGAAACAAGCTTATCAAAGACACTAACTATACTTTGGTAGTTCAGTGAGACATTGCTGCATGCCTTTATTCTCTGTTACAAAACAGTAGAAACTTTTCACCTTATTTCATTTTTTTATCATTTTTATTTTTTTCTAATGGACTAGGAAATCTCTAATTCCTGAGAGAAGAGCATCTTTTAATGGCCTGATAGCCTCAAAGTCCAAAAGTAAAAGATGTCATGTGTGCCTAAATATTCTAACCTATCACTTATTTAACCCTTCACACTGGTCAAAACTGGCTGGTGGTCAAAGTTTGATTGCTTCAGTGTTTTCAACCAATTTCAACAGTGATGAAAAATAATTTGACTGAGAATTGTAGATGAGACCTATCAAGATCACATGCTCCACATCAATTAACAGCTTTTCTTGGAATGCGTTGGGCACCAAGTGCTCAACCCATGTCAAGGAAAGTTGCTCACTCAGTCTCAATTCAAGGGAGAAAGGGTCAACAACATCACCAAATATTGTATTACTATGAATTTTATCATTGCTCCATGCCAGACCATGTCTCATCACTTGCCATCGCCATTCCAGGTTGAGGTATAGTGACATGAAAATAAGCTTCCTCGTGGAGTTCATTTTTGCTAGCTAAGGAAGGTATACTTAGGTATGCACAATATATATATATGTGTGTGTCTTTTTGTCCAGAATTACTTCCTGGTAGCCGTTACCCTATTCCCCAGTCCAAACTCTTTACAGTTCAGAAGCTTACCTGTCACTGTCTAACCTATATAAACATGGAAGTACAGTCATGTACTATATTGTCCATACATGCACACGTTCTTCTGTAGAACCTACCTACCTACCTACCTACCTACCTACCTACCTACCTACCTACCTACCTACCTACCTACCTACCTACCTACCTACCTACCTACCTACCTACCTACCTACCTACCTACCTACCTACCTACCTACCTACCTACCTACCTACCTACCTACCTACCTACCTACCTACCTACCTACCTACCTATTCTGCATACATGATCATTTAATGATCCTAGGTAATACAATATGCAAAATGCCTGTCCCTTGCTCCCAGCACCTGAGGACCCACATCTGCTAATTGCTTACACTGTTATATTCTATTGCACATCGCCTTACTCCATCTTGGTAATTTTCTTACGTACATGCATATGTATGTTTGTACATTTTAGAAAAAGACTTGTAAATTCAATAATTTCCCTTCTTGTATCCAAGTGCCTGGTTATAATACAGCCGGCACTTTGTGGAGTTGGCTCAACCTTTTCCCACCCAAAAGCTCTGGCATGTAAATTGTCCGTTTTAATATGTGAGGTCTGTGTATGTGTTAACCCATACCCATCAACCTTCCCGATTTGGGTGGGAGTCTCCCAATTTGGACCCACCAAAAGTTTTTAAAATTAGATTAATTTGTGGGAAAATGGTCTGTTTTCTTTGTTTTATGCACCTGAATTTTATCCAGATCTCCCAATCCAAAATTAAACATTTGGGTGTTGACACCTCTGCTAACCCTCACTGGGAGCCAAAGCATATGTTAACCCTCTCATTGCCACTTCCTGGTTTGCCTGGCAATGCTCCAGATGCCTTGGTGACTTGCAAGGTAAACCTAAACGCTGTCCTTTTAACCCTTTTCTGGTTAACGTTTTCAGTGCCAACTACAACTAAAGTTGAACTACCTAGAACAAACTGCTCTGACTTTTTATAAGGGTGCTGGATGCAAGACCTTTTGTTCAAGCACCAGCACACCTGCAGTTACATAGACCATAATAGTTCAGGTCAACAACTTTCCTCGGCTTGCTTTGTGCACACTGCGCCCAAAGCACACCGAGGAAACCTGTTGACTCAGCCCAAAATGTGGCACCAAAGAGTTAAACTAAAATGGAGTCCACACAATTGTTTTACATGGGCCCAGTACAATCAGAGCAACCTTCATTGAGGAAAGCTGGGGCATGCAATCCTCGTATGTCTAATCTGCAATTTCTGCAGTTTAACATCGAGTATGAAATGAGGTACACACAATCAAAATGTCATATATTTCAATTTCCCAAGCACAAACAGCTCATTATTTATTAAAGCAGCAACTTAACTGTTTTCAATTTAAATACCTGTTGGGTAGAAGTAATTAATTTTATCCAAACATTTATGGAGACACAGACTTACTTATCTCCATAGTCAACTGGTGGCATCCCAATAAAATATTTAACAAACTGTGTTCCAAACACATACTGAATCCTGGCCAATCTGCGACATAGCTGTGACTTCTATTTGAACTGCTGCCTCTAATGTTTGTTATGCTGAGCTTTTACCTGCCAATAATGTCCCACACAAATCAGTATTTATGAATATATATATATATATATATATATATATATATATATATGTGTGTGTGTGTGTGCGTGTGTGTGTGTGTATGTATATCAACATATATATATATGACTTTTGACTCATTCTGTGTCTGTAACTTTTTTTTTATTTATTCCCCTGGAACTGGGACAGGAACTGTTCATACATGTTCATTCAATTTCCCAACAATAAGAACTTGATTCGAATGTCAATATATGTAAAGTCCATGGTTTTTTCATTGCCTGGCAAGTCATGCTCTACCTTCTAATGCAACATGACTTGTCAGGCAATGCAAAAATCACTGACTGAAGCATCTATTAGCATACGAAAGAATGAGTTAAATCTATGGATAGCATTACATTGGTAAGAGTTCAATGGTAAAACCAGGATAGGTGACAGATGCTAGGTAGATGATTCAATCTCTATATGACTACCACATATTCAGATTGAAGATAGACTGATTTAAAAGAAACAAAAAAAAAAAATAAATAAAAAATACACACACATGCAAACAGAAACAAAACAAAAAGAGGGCTATGTAAACAGCCCTTGCTCAGAAAACCAAGTAACACTAGTATGCACCCGAAAAATACGTCCCAACCTAAGTGAGGTTTCAGCCTCTGTTTCATCCACAGCTTAATCCTTTCTCTGCCAATTTCAACTTAAGTTGAAGTACTTAGAATGAAATTCTACAAATTATCAAAAGGAAACTGTCTTAATATTCTTTGTAAAAAGGCCTTTCATTCAAGTACCAGCATGCCTATGGTGCCATAAAATATAATGGCCCAGGTCAACAGCTTTCCTTGACGTGCTTCAGGCACACTGTGCCCAACGAATGTCAAGCGAGCTGTTGGCTCTGTCCAAAATGTGGGACTAAGAGGAGCAAACTGAGCTAAGATGAGCTGAGTCAAGCTGCGCTGAGATGAGCTGAACCCTGAGTTGATAGGATATGGATATCACTGATCCAGACACTTGACCTAGTAACCTGAATTTACTGAGTTGATAGGATATGGATATCACTGACCCATATACTTGACCTATTGAACTGAATTTTCTAAGACATGCATTTCAGACCTGACTGATACATATATGTAGTACGTATTTCATCAAGCGCGACAACTAGACATACATTTAATGCAAAGCATTGACTGAAGGGTCCGCCATTTGCTCAAATTAGGTCATGGTGAGGCCAACATCTAATCAGTTCATCTTGTCATGTAAGATAAGCTTATTGCCTAATTTGAGCAACATACATGGAGGCATTCTGTAGATATCGTCGTAATGAGAATGTGCACATCCGGATGGATGGACAACCTGGAAACAGAAAGTCTCCCCCCATGGGGCGGGCCCTGAGAAATGTTATAGGCAGAATGCGAATTGTAACTGAATATCATTGTGACTCATAGAAGATTTTTTAAAGACTTGAAATCCCCAAAAATGAACCAAAAATGTTTGTACATATGAGAACAAACAGAGACAGAGACATACCATTCAATAAACTTGGGTAGATACCCATGCGAATTTGGACAACTGTCTTTTAAAAAAAAGCTAAAAATGTGAATCGCACATGGATCTTTAAAGCAATGGATGGCAGCTCAGCTGGGACAAATAAACCAGAAATATGATAGTCTCAGCACGTTTGAAGATTGTATATGTCTCATGCTGAGTATGTACTTCACAGGGCAAGCAAGCAGACAACATCTTTATTTTATTCCCTTGCAGTACATACTTGTGCTCATTAATCTGATAAGTATGTAGTTCTTGTTATGAGCTATAAAGGAATGCCCCCCCCCCCCCGCATGACACTAAAGGGATGCTCTCAGTAGAATAATATTGAAGTTTCTAAAATGAGATCCACACAAAATTGTTTCTCAGATTTGCCTCCAGGTGGCAGCACTGACATTTAAGCACTGCAACTGTGACTCCTAAATTTAGAAAAACAAGACAACTGATTTCAGTTGTTATGATTCCGATAGAACTCCTTGCCCAATTGGGCATAAAGTCACTCCCACCTGACAATGTCACAATTTACCCCTGAGCTATCAATGAGAAATCAGTGGAGTTACATGTAATTATACACTCTTCTCATAATTATACATAATTTTCCCTGTTTTCTGTGCATTGACATCTCCGAAAAAATTTATTACACCCTATCTGTATGATTACTGTTGCGTTTGAAGACTGTTTTATCTGGTGAATACTCTACTTTTTAGTGTCAAATATACTACAGTCTGCACTGTTTTGTGATTTAGTAATTTATTTTTCCTTCTCCAGGATTTCTGACTATAGGTCCACATAAGAAATCTAAAATAAAATTCACATTATCCAGTTGCACAAAGAGCAGCTGAAGAATATGTCAGACAATGCACAGACCCCTGACCAAAGTATTTACAAACTTGGTACCATAATGCAATTCAATTAATTTATAGCAGTCTCATTAATCCTTCCTCTGCTATTTATTTATTTATTTTTGTTTTGTTTGGTTTTGTTAACTGTCCATCATTCTGAATTTAATCTTGGGATTGCCCACAAACAGGACCTTCAGGACATCCACATGGACGCTTCTTTACATAAACAAAGGCATCATATGCTCACTTCCGGTCAATCAAACTGCATAGTTCTTGTTCCAAATGTGACGATTATGTTCATACAGACTTCTAAATAAACACGTAATCAATTGATTTTGGTACATTTGCCGACAAGAAATCCGCAAAACAGCAGTTAAATTGTGTATTTTACAAGTTCAAATTGCGTACATTTCTCTTGCCGGTTTTAGGCATGCTTAGTATCAATGGAAACATCAGAACCTCGTCAATAGCATCATGCTGCTTTCCTATTTGCTTAATTTTTTATTCCCGCCCACCAAACATCATCATCTTGCATAAATCTACTGTCTCGGAGGTGGAAAATCTATAGAAGGCAGCCACATTCTCACCCTGCTTCAGAGACTCTCGCCCTGCTCAGGTGCTGATTGGCTGACAGATCATGCCAATAAGTTTGCATGTGGTCAAGCATCTGCAACGCGTGCTGTCAACAAACATTTTCTCCTGTCACTTAAGCAGTGGAATTTAGTGACATATCAATGGCAGATATTTTGAAAAGTTTAAGAACATTCCTTGATAACTGCTCCACAATGGTGCGTATTAATTTGGTTCTTTTTTTTTTTTTTTTTTTTTGCAGAGCTACCCCAATCTCTCTCTCTCTCTCTCTCTCTCTCTCTCTCTCTCTCTCTCTCTCTCTCTCTCTCTCTCTCTCTCTCTCTCTCTCTCTCTCTCTCTCTCTCTCTCTCTCTCTCTCTCTCTCTCTCTCTCTCTCTCTCTCTCTCTCTCTCTCTCTCTCTCTCTCTCTCTCTCTCTCCTCTCTCTCTCTCTCTCTCTCTCTCTCTGATTTTACATGTAGTCAAAGTAGGTACGTGTACAGACTTGGTACCCCCTCTTAGAGCCCACTCTGCATGAACCCTGTCTGATACTTTCATCTCAGGCAACATTTCTGCCATACCGATTATGGCATAGTCTTTGATTTTCTCCTAGTTGGCTACACCGTAACAATTAACCATATAGCAGATAACTGTAAAATGGCACTCAACCACATCCCTATGACATATTTAATAAAAGCCACAGCCACACTTCACAAATATAACAGACAGACAGTTTATACATAATTAATATTATGGCAAGCAATCAGGAAAGAATGGCGCTTACATAACCACCAACACACAATACTACCTTCATACCCATTCACTTTGCTCATGCCTGTCAGCTGTATGTCCTTTGCTTGATGTGATTGTCATCTTGAATGATATTATACGTATATATATATGAAAGTCTTCAAAAGTTCAATTTTCACAAAAAATAATAAACAAATGAATTTTTAAAAAAGAAGATAAAAACTTGATTATTATAGTTTTGGTACAGATCACCAAACCCCCTAACACTAAAGTTGATTTTACACTGAAGCATCAACCTTCTGGCACATGGCATCCCTAATTTTTTTTATAATATTCTGCAATATGAATACACATCTATAACATCTGTGTGTGAACATGTTGATGTTGAATAATTTCGTTAAATATAAGCATTTCACTTTAAAATTGATTCTTTATAATTTTTTCTCAGTTTAATACCAAAATACAAAAAAAAGACCACCCAACTCACAAACACCCCCCCCCAAAAAAAAAAAAAAAAAAAAAAATTGGAAGCAGATCAGTGACTGCAAAACTCCTCGGCCAGTGCGGAAGGACGGACAGAAGGAGAGACGCTTAGGTGACAACAATATCCCTCCAGTAGGTCAAGGTTACTTCTGTTTAACTTAACGACACAGCTTTGGTGCAAATGCAATGAGCAGAGATATTATGGCAAGGCCATTTTTCTTCAATGTAGCACTGTGATCTAAATATGTGACCCAGTGACCTAGTTTTCAAGTCACCTGAGGCATCCTTAAAACTAACTGTCATAAATAATTGAAGCTAGATTCAACATTATTTTAGATATTGTGCTAACAGCATTTTTTTCTCCAATATAGTACTGTGAACTAAATATGAGACCTAGGGACCTATTTTTTGATAGGCACCTGAAGCACCTCAATGGCCCTCAGTGATAAAAATTTGGTCTCTGTAAAGTGAGTATTTCTGGAGATATGGCATGGCAATGCCATTTTACTTCAATGCAGCAGTGACCTAAATATGTGACCCAGTGACCTAGTTTTATCTAGGTGTCTGAGGCATCCTTAGGACCAACTGTCATAAATAATTGGTGCAGATACGAGTAATTTAATATTTGAAAATATCATGGTATGGCCATTTTTCTTTAATGCAGCACTGTGACCTAAATATGTGACCCAGTGACCTAGTTTTCAATAGGCATCTGGGGAATTCTTAGGACCAACTGTCATGAATAATTGATGAAGCTACATTCAGTATTTTTTTACATATTTCGTTAACACCGTTTTTTGGGGGGGGTGTTGTAATGTAGTACTGCGACCTCAGAATTAGACTTAGTGACCTACTTTTCAATAAGCACTTGAAGCACCTCGATAACCCTCTGTGAAAAAAATTTGGTATCTGTAAAGTGAGTATTTTTTGAGATATGGCATTAACAAGGCACAGACGGACGGATGCGTAGGTGACAACATTAAGCCCTCCGGCCTTATGGGCCGAGGGGTAAAACAAACTTAAGGGGTTTTTTTTGTGTGACAAACATTATACATCCCCTGAGCAGGTGCCTCTCACCAGAGGCCACCCCTCTAAGATGGCCACCATCCTTCTCAGAAAGTTTGACCTTGACCTTTGACCTCAAGGTCATCTCTCAGCAATTTAAGAGTAGTCTCATCTGGGTAAATGACAATTAAGTTTGATGGACTCCAATCATACCCGTTTGACGATGTGGTAGCGAAACCATTTTATTTTTCAAGGCATTGTGACCTTGACCAAAAGGTCATCCCCAATCGAATGAAAACAATTCCTACAATCTATGGAATATCTGTACCAAAAGTTTCAAGTGAATCTGACTTATAGTTTTGAAGAAGTGAAAATGTGAACTACCATGGCAGACCCCATTGACTTATATAATCAATAGGAATGCAAAAACTAATTAAAAAAAAAATAACATTAAAAGTTGAAAAATCATTGGAGCATGATCATTTGAACAGTTGGTAGATACCTACCCAATGTACATCCCCACCAAGTTTGAAGTGAATCTGGCGATTTGCTTTGGAGAAGAAGTTGAAAATGTGAATTGCCATTGCAATCCCCATTGACTTACACAGTAATTAACAGGAATGTATACAGTCTAACCTTTCAAGGTCACTCAGGTTTAAAATAAACCATACAAATTAAAAGCCCATAGGTACTTTTCTTGTAGCATTTAATGGTAGCCTTGGGCCTACGATGCATCATTATGAAGGTATAAGCCAATATGTCAATATTGCTGAGTCAGCAGAAAAACGCAACAAGGATTTGACCTTGACCTTTGATATCAAGGTTGTATATTATTATATAGGAAAAATTCCCCATACCCATAGATTATCTTCACCAAACTTGGAGGCAATAGGTCCAGAGGGAACAGCAATATAAGGAAAATAAGATATGAGGCAGAGACGGCCAACGACGAGACTAAATACCATGTGCATCCACTAATACTGGGGATGAATAGCAAACAAATTGGGGGTGGGGGGTGTTGCTCAACATGAAAACGATATCTTCCATTTGCCAGTTTGTATTTTAACATCTTTGATTACATTAATTCTGCACAATAGAAAACAGAATAACTTTTTACACCCCCTCTGCCCTAACTAAAACAGCTTTGTTAATATTTCACAATAATGTTCCGATGGTTTCCCTTATATGTTCATCTATTGATGTACAAGAGGTAATAACAAAGGGTAGGCCTGTCAATAGATTTTGTCAGCAGAGCTAAAATGTTTTTCCATTATCGTTATATACTGTGCACAATCCAACTATTTGAGGTCTTTTATAATAAACCCTTGTTCCTTTTCCCCGTCGAAAACTTTCACTCGTTCAAAACTCCACCCAGCCTTCAAATCCCCTAGCAACAGGTTTGTTTACGGCCACATCGCAACTGGCACATGGATCTGGTTCTTTGTATCGAAGTTGATAATTGGCCAGAGGAATGTGACAGGTGAAGTGACACCTTCAGCATCTGGCCATACATGTGAAATGTAAGCGTTACCTTCAGGTACATGTATAACAAATTGCCACCGAGTCCGTTTCACTTCAGTCCATGTTCAGCCTAGTCGGCAGCAAAACCGGTCCGACTCCCACTCAAATCTGATCATACAGTGGTCCCTGTCTTGAAAGACCCCTCCAATGACACACCCTCTGTCATTCAAAAGACCACCTTTTCAGGATTCTCTGCTTATACTGTTCATAAATCCCTTGGGAGTGGTCTTTCAAGACATGTTTTACTGTACTGACAAGTGTACAACATATACAAATAGAACAGTGTATTATGTAGTCAATTTAAGATGCTGTATGTCTCCTCCTCCTCCTCCTCCTCCTCCTCCTCCTCCTCACCTTTTTTTTCTTTTTATCAAATTAAATAATAAATAATATCCATGTCACTTCATACTACAGGCCACAGGCCACTCACAGAAATTATTACATGCACAAACCACATTCATTTGCAAACTGGTCCACATTGCATCCCATATAGCGCCATTTTAATGTCTCATATTGGAGCTTCTGCAAATGCCCTCATCATATTACACCATGGTGTGCTGTTGTTTTCTACAATGAGGGGGCTCTAGTTGGCCAATTACAAAATCATCAGCCAATCAGACTCCCTGTACCATCTTGCAACCACAAGCAAAATAGCAGAGGCAGTCAGTTAGTTTGGGGAGCATGCACACTGCAGAGAAATGTTCTGCTGAAATTACTAACCCTAAAGTGAAAGTACGGATTGATACAAGACAACTCTGGCCTCTTTGAATACAAGAAGTTAACTGCACCAGGAATACAACTGTTTAAAAAAAATATCTGACTGACACACGCCACTCAGTTAACTGCATTCCAGCATCAATGCCAAGCCCTTGTTCCAATGAATGCTTTCTATGGTGTAACCGAAAAAAAATGACAATGGCACTTTAATTCAGATTTATAAATGTTTTTAATGGACCAAAGAGTACCAATATGAACTTTGGCCTCAATCACTATTTTTTTTTCTCTCCATAAAAAATCCCACATTGTCCTCACAAGAGGTGCAGCCTTGGGTTTGAAGTTGGTGACGGCAGATCAGGGGATTCCTGGTGTTAGTGGGTGTGCTGCCCCCTGTCAGGGTAATGGGGGCAGCACACCCTTGTGGGGGTCCAGGGAGCACTACCATCTGAAATGCCTGCATTTTGAGGATTTTTGAATTACAATTATGGCATTTTATGGAATTACCCAAAATACAGCCTTGCTTCCTTTTTCTTTTCTTTTCTTTTCTTTTCCCCCTTTTTGTGACAACTGACAAAAATCAATATTTCATTTCATAAGATAACTGTCATGCACAAAGCATGAAATGGAATTATATATATCTTGCCTGGGCTTCTGCATGTGCATATGCATGTTAGGTTAGTTACTTTTGTTTTTTTTTTAAAGTTGCTTTTTAAAGTTAAATTTAAATACAATTTAGGTTTTGTGACTACTGCATATGCCTATATGCAACTAGCTGTAAAGAACCTGTGTCTGAGAACGTAAGCCCCTTCCCCATTAAGAATTAGTCGTGGCAACGTTCCCACCAGAGGGTAAAATGGGCAGAATTTTGTTCCCTAAAATCTTCTGGGTACACAGACATGCAGTATTCAGAAAGAAAATTATGACCAAGAACAAGCATTCAGCCTGTACAGACGTGTTCAGCTTAAGGAGGTGATTTTACTGTACTCCACTGATACTGAGATTCATCTGTTAAAAGTTGTCCAGTTTTCTTTGATGGACTGGTCAAGTCGTTTTTGTTTTTCCTCATCAACCTTTTTAGCTGAAAAGTTGGTCTGACTAATCAGGCTGATTGAAATGTGATCGAGGTTACCCCACTGAAAAGTGCCATACCTGTATAATATTACCCTCTCAGAATGTACAGCGATAACCATACAATGGTGTGTATGGACCCTGATGTATGTAACTACTCAATCAGATGGCTGGCTAAACATCAGTCCATTGTTTCTTTTAGATGACTACTGAAGAAGACAAAAATTACGAAACTGGAATATCCATGGTAACCAACACAGAGAGAAAACAAACAGCCACCACAACTATCTACGCATTTAAAAAATTCTATCCGAACTGGCAATGTCTTACTAGTTGTTTTAATTGTATCTTACAAACAGCACGTACCATAGACATACTCAACATTGTAATTACCTGAGATAGAGAGCTCCTAAAGAGTTGTGGAAGAGACGGGCAAGTGGCTGTACTTTTCCGTACTCGTACCTCCTCATTGTTAACTTTTTCCGTTTCACAAATTTCGTTGTGTGCATCCATTGTGAGAGAAGGAAGTCTGTTCTCTCTCATTCCCATTGTTGTTTCGTAAACCATGTCCTTGGTCTAACGATCCACACTCTGGGTGTAATTAGCAACAGTTCTACATCTTGATTTGATGGAAAAGCCTCACGTCTGAAAGCATCTCTGATTTGTCCATCGTTTTCATTCTCTCATGGTAATTAATAAACATGGCAACATCATCACCTACGTCCAATCAGAAATCATTCATTGTCGACAGCACTGATGATGCTCCAGTTTTACTTTGCCATTCCTGCTGTGTAAATGTCAGGGACACACAAGCAATCGACCCAGTCTTTGATCATGATACATGTCCAAGTTATCAATTGCCTCACCACATACCTCCCTTGTGCTCAAAAAGAAAAAAAAATCTACTCCTGTGTTGAATACAATAGATGGCACTGCATGAATGTTGTGATATCTGCCTTTTCTGCCAGATCCTGCGTCACCTTTTCCCATATATGAATTTTTGAAAAATAAGTATGTGCAGAAAGTATCTCCAATGTTGTGAACTCAATATACAATTTAACATTAGACTGATTGGAAGAAGACTTCTATAGATACATATGTACAATGTCACAGAACACAAGTACTGCCTCAACTGATCTCAAATGTATTGCCAGTCAATATAAACTTGTCCACGTATAAATATTTAATCTGCCATTTTCTCCTTGAATGAAGCTACCAGGTAAATGAATAGATATAGGCTGTTGCAGTGCCAGCACGCATGACGTTAGCTTGCCACTCAAGTCTAAATCCCTGTATGCATGGAAAATTTAAGTTTTCTTTCATGTTACTAAATCCTGCACTGGATTACATCATTTCAGCATCCTTCAAAGTCTGGCTGCACGATTTCTTAGACAGGTAATTCCATTAGAAGATCTACAGCAGTCCAGTTACAACGTTTTCATGAAAGAAGTGATCGAAGCTATTTGTTTCATATGCAATTTTGACAAATAATCAAGCAACAAACAGAACTTGTACAGAAAGTCATCTTTTCTGTCAAAAAACAAAACAAAACAAAACAAAAAACAAAACAAAAAAATGTATATTCAGCAGCTACTGCATTATCTCAAAGATAAAAAGGAGAAAAGGATTTTTTAAAAAAAAGGTTTACCTTAAAGCAGTTCAAGGCAAGTCAAGTCAATATTGATGTAACACTGAGATAAAAGAGCTACACATGACTTATTTCATCAGCGGTAAAATGCATTCTGGTTGAGCACAATTACAATCCACATTGCAGAATCGTCAAACTGAAGAGCAGCTTTTAATTAATGACCAGTTTTTCCACTTAAAGTTGAAGGCTGTCATTTCTCCCAGTGTTAAGTCAGGTCACCTGTCACACATTTTTTTTCTCTCTACTTAAAGTTTCAAAAATTAATGATTTGACAATCATCCACTCCTACTTCCTGTTCCCAGACAATGTTTTCCTGGCGAGCCCCACACTCAAGGTCACAGAAACCTCCAGGTTTGGATCTTTGAGTCAGCCCTGTATTGATGTATTGTAGCATGCACATCCATGCAACCATCCATCAAGTCCTCAGCTGCATAGGTGCGTCCTTTCGACTATTGTACTGGGTCAAAAACACAGACTATTTCCACACTGGCATGATGTCGGCTAAATACCACAACCAACAGGGGTCCTGCCTCAGTATGAATTCCGGTTCTATGTGTTGCCATGGAAACAGAATTGAACATACCTGAAGCCCTTATTTGAAGGAAAGAAGTGACTGTCACAAGAGCCCAAGCAACATTATGTAATGGACTCATCACTTCCTAGATATAATCACCGGTAATTGATGAAGTTCTCCTAATGCACTGTCAATATATGTGATGCTGGACAGGGATCAAGACTGTCATGTGGATCCTGGGAATGTGTAAAGTGAACATAGGACTTTGTAATAAATAGATCCACAGGTGGTGTTCCTATACTTATTGTAAAGACACCTTTAACCCTCTGAGCTTCTGTACCGAATGTTTACATTATACGCATAGGGTATTTGTGAATTAAACTTTCTTGATGCAGGACATTATATGCTCATAAAAAACTGCATGCACAGACCTTTCTTTACACATTTTAAAATACTCTACGTAAATCCCAATTCCTATAATGACCATGAAAAGTAAGCAAAATGTAAATACATGTATTTCCCTGACTGCTGGCTCAGTGCCACAGTGATTACCTGGGTCCTTCTGAACTGTCTCTTTGAGTTTCTCAAAAATATATTTCCTTCCATGTATGAAAATCACTGTATTTTTAGATCTCTGGTTCAAAGTCAGTCGCATGTGTATTGCCTGACAGTGGTACATGTGTTTGTATAATGCCTGGCAGTGGTATTTGTATTGCCTGACTGTGGTATTTGTATTGCCTGGCAGTGGTATTCGTATTGCCTGACAGTGGTATTTGTATTGCCTGGCAGTGGTATTTGTATTGCCTGGCCGTGGTATTTGTATTGCCTGGCCGTGGTATTTGCATTGTCTGGCAGTGATATTCATATTACTTGGCCATGTACAAACCATCAATCAAGGCTTTCTCTACCCCAGAACCACAAGACAGCAACCAGTTTGGGCAACTTTTTAGAATTTCATTGGTGGACATCTGCTGCACATGCAACATTCGGATAATTTCCATCTGGCAATCTCAGTCATGACCAGGGATTGGTCATTACAGCATTGAAACCTTCCCCACAGAAACGCTTGTCTGCAAAATTAAATCCTGAAGTCGTGGTGCACATCAGCTGAGAATGCTTGCCGCCAATTTTTGCCCCAGAAAGTACAGCGTGCACAGCTCCTAACATAGGACTTTCTCCAATACGGGGTCAATTCAAATCGGCGCACCTGTATAGTGATTTCAATGGCGCATCAATAATACAAAGCCTTTCATGAGCTCAGTGTATACAGGTAAATCCTTTTGAAGCAGGCATCCCCTACTAGCCACTTCGGCCGGACCACTCAATTAAGCGATCATGAATCTTGTTAGTATTATCTCCTAGGCTTGGCGTGTTTGGTTGGCAATGAATGGTAAGCGTATATACAACTGTCAAATGGCCATTCTAACAAAACACTGGACACAGACCGGGCCACCCCCCCTTGTTGCCATTCCCCTCTCGTGAAATTAATGGATGGGTTTTGATTACGTATCTGGAAAAAAAGACCCCCATTTTGATAATAAGACTGAAAGTGCTAATTAAAGTAAGGAAATGCGATATTTCATTCGGATTCAAAGGACATCATTATAGCAAATGGGGTGGAATTCTGCCCTTTGAGAGTATTAATCATAAGAGCCAATCGGGGAAGGGGGGGAGTGGGGGGAAGGGTGTGCCCACAACCACCCTTTGAAAAAACGCCTTTTTTCCTTTCTATGCTAAATGGGCTGTAAATTTGATAAAAATTTACATCACAACACAGTATAAAACTGACTTTCTCGTGCCAGGAAATAATGAAAAGTGGGTATAAAAATGCTAAAATTCATGAGCTTCCAAGGACTGCAATCCTCATCAACCTCAATCTACTCTCTGCAGAACTCCCCTCTCCACCCCCACCACAACAACACATTTCTAGACCTGCCAATCACATCGCCCAAGACCTCTCTTCCCAATGAGCTTTCATCCTGAAACAGAATATGGGATTTTGCTTGTGTTAACCCTACCTCCATGCATCAGACTGCCTTTAGCCATGTACACAAATTTCAAGGGGCTTTAGTCTTTTCTTGGTTAAAATAAGATTCAGTTAACCCTTTCTCCCTTGCATTAACACAGAGTCAACAGCTTTCCTTGGCATGGGTTGGGCACTTGGTCCCCAACCCATGCGAAGGAAAGCTGTTGACCTTGATGGCTTTCATCTATAATTTTCACTGAAATTATTTCATTCTATTGAAATTGGCTGAAAAAACTGACGTGGACAACATTTGACCATCAGTCAGTTCTGGCCAGTTTACAGGGTAACGTAAGGGTTAACAGCCTCCTTTCTCACAAGTTGGGGGCACTGTGTCCAACCTATAACATCTGTTAAAGCTGTTGACCTTGGACATGGTTTATTCACGTGTTTACCTATCATGATGGTACCCACCCCCACCCCCACCCCCAACCCCACCCCAAAAGAGCTACATGGTCATTCTTACTTGGAGAGGGTTAACATGTTTACTTCATGATAACTTAAATACATTGAAGCTTTTTTCCCCACATCCCTGCATTTTTGGGGGGTACTTTGAGCACAGGAGGATTAATTATGAGAGAGATCTATTACATTATATGCATATAAAGTGGAGCATTCTTTAAGAGACAACCCTAGAGCAAGACTAAAAGCGGTCACCTAAAGCAGGTGATCTCCCAAAATGGAGGTTAAATAATATGAAAAAGAAAGCACTAAGGTGCTGACCATTGTGGTCTGAACTTTTTCAGTGCCAACTGTGACTAAAGTTGAACAACAATGTCCATAGAACAAACTGTTGTCAACTATACAAGGCCAGAATTTCACCAAATTTTGTGAGAATCTATTTCGATTTTTGTCAACTGATTTTCTTTTTAATGAAAGACAAATTTAGGGAATCTTTGGGAGAATGGATTCTCGCTGAAATTCTAGCCCTGCGGAGTATAAGAAGGGTGCTAGATTCATGATCCTTGCAAAAATGCCTTCCATTCAAGTACCAGCATGCCTGTAGGTCCAGACAATTTAATGGTCTGGGTCAACAGCTTTCCTTGGTGCACTTTAGATGCATTGCACCCAAAGTGCGCCAAGGAAAGCTGTTAACTCAGTCAAAAATGTGGCACTGAAAGAGTTAAACATAACGGCTAACACCTTAAAACCTCTTGGCCGCCCACAAAAGGGATCTGATTGTCCTGATACAGTGCACAAGAATTTCAAAGTAAATTGACCCAGGAGACCTTAAATTTCAGTCAAGGTCATTCTCCTTCGAACTTGAATTCACCTTTGGAAAGGGAGATCAACTGTAAAAGTTTAGTAATCTGAGCTAATCTGGTTCTTCTGATATTCCTTGCAATTTTTTTTTAATGGATTGACCCCGGTGACCTTGAAATCAGGTAAAGGTCACTGTCCTTCACACCTGAGCTAGACTCTTACAAGAGTGATTAGCTGTAAATGTTTTACGATCCTATCTTATCCAGTGCTTAAGATCTTCTACAAGACATTATTAAAGAGAAAAATTGCCTCTGGTGACTTTAAAATTGGGTCAAGGTCATTGTCCTTCGAACTTGACATAAACTTCAAAAAGTGTGATCAACTACAAAAGTTTCATAATCCCAGCTTATGTGGTTCTTCTGAAATCACGTGCAAGATTAAGAAGGGCTGCACAGACAGTTCCCGATTTATACACAGATGCAGGCGACTCTCAGTGAAAAGACCATTCTATATTATTTCTTTGTGAAGACAAATTACAATACCCTTCATTACTCTATGTTTTAATGATGGACAAGAAATTGTTCATTACCATTAATCAATATGTAATTATTATTATGAAGTTATCAATTAACCCTTTCAGCCATGGCAAACTGGACAAAAGCAGTTGCATATCATCTATCACCCACTGCTATTTTTCTTCTTAAAGGTTAACTGACAAGGTTGAGTTTTGCAGGGCCAGAATTTCGCAAAATTTTGCGAGAATCTATTTGGATTTTTGTCAATTAGTTTTCTTTTTAGAGAAAGACAAGTTTAGGAGAATCTTTACAAGAACGGATTCTCTGATTCTCGCCAAAATTCTGGCCCTGTTTTGTGTTGATATTTTAAAAAGTTCTCCTTTGGCTTGGTAAATTTTGACTGGTGTATGTTGTCATCAAGTGACCAGTACAAATTTTAAGAAACACACAAGTGGAAATCTCCTGTTTTGGGCATAAAGTAAATGTAGAAGACACTATCAAACTTAGCTAAAATGCTGTTGTCATAATGATTTTCTGACGCTATCGTATCCTTTGATGAATTCTGTGTCCCTGGTGCACTTTTTTTCTAGAAAACTGTGTGAATGGATCTTAAGTGGAGGTTACTGAGAGGGTGAGTCTGGCACTTCACCTTGCATAGAAGACGTTCTTTTTCAGAGGCTCAAAAAACGCCCATACATAAATCTTCAGGACTTACTGTTGCTCAATGAACAAGAATATGGCATCCTTACGATTTGCAAGCCATGTGCTCCTTTGTCCTTTGTTTCTCCAACACTTTTCAGATCAAGTCAACCAAATTACGGCAGCCTGATGTAACTTGTCAACCGTTTTAATGTTTTTACTTGAATTTCCAGTTGATGGAATACATATTTTGCTGGGAATTGTCGATATGATCATGATGGCTACCCCCTGCTGATCAAGGTTGACTTATTCTCATAAATTCTGACCAGGAAAGGGTTAAGTTCTCCACTTTATTATACAACATTCTGAATGAGAATCAGAGACAAGATGCCACGTGAATTACATGCAACATTCAGGCAATCAACTCTCTTTGCCGACACTTGGGTGTCCAGCATCCATCCCATAAAAAGAAAGGTGACTCAGCATCAACCAACGTTATAATCAGAGAATAATTAACATTAACAGACTCATCAGGTCTCATAATAATTACAAATTTGGTTTGCATTTAATCATTAGGGTATGCACCTAAAAAGACGCAGTGCTTTTTTACATCAGTTACAGATTTGTGCCTGCATTTACCCCCACAAAGTATATTGCCCAGATCAGTTACAAGGTCACAATGTAAACAAATAAGAATACACACCACCTGCAGTGAGAATCTACTGATGCATAAAATCTGCCTTAACTCATTCCAGACGAGTTAGTCCTTGTAATATTCCCCCATTGTTTGTACAAATCAAGACTGATGTTGCCTACTTGCAGTTTTCATCCAGAGAGCTTTCACTCAAGTATCAATATGTCAATTTTGTCACCAGTTACTGTCTCTGACTCACCTGAATGTCCAACATCATGACAAAACCACTGACCACGGTCCTTATCCGTGTGCTATGTAGGGTGTTAACGGATAGATTCTAAGCATTAAGGCTTGGATTAATGCCTTGACATGTTACGTTTCCGCCTGGAACATTTTCTACATCCATCTTTTTTTTTTCTCCTGCAGTCAAGAGACGGGTGTTCCTTGTTGCTAACCCTCCGAGATTATGTCCTGTTTAACTTATAAACTAGGTGAAGAAGTCACCTACCACCTCCATCCTCCACGTCCTCATCCCACCCTTCACTGACTATATGTACATGCATCTCCTGGGACACTCAGAAAGGCACAGAACACAGACAGAACTCTATTGAATAGCCCCTGTTGTTTATTCAGGTGTCTCCTGTATAATTCAATATATATGTATATCCCATTATCTGCACAACTAATTATGAAAGGACCCCATGGGATATGAGAGACTTCTGCATGTACGTGGACATATCATCGATATAAGCGACCTTACAGAGACATTCCCAAAAACATTTATATGATACTTATGCCCACGCCTTGACACACAGGGCGTCGTCCTAGGTCAAGAAGATCACAAAATGACTCAGTTGACTGATCATTTTGTAATAAAAATGCAGAGAATTATTGAGTCTAATTTCAAGTTTGACAGTATTCACCGCACTTCATTCATGCATACACGCGAGTCCCAAGGGATGAGTCCACATTTTTGTCATTTTCTAATTAGTAAGTACTTACAGTATGTAGGGGGTAAATTGTTCTGTATCAGTGGACAATGACGGTGATTTTTCATCCAAGTTTAACTCTCTCAAAGCCAACTGCGACTAAAGTTAAACTACTGAAAACAAACTGCGCTCAATAGGAGGTATTGATAATAACTGGCATCATGTGCTGCCACCTAGGCTCAAGCAAGGAACTTGACAAAAAGGAGGGCAAATCCATGTATTAAGCAGGGCCAAATGAGTTTCTATGATAAAAAGTATCCATTTAAGATTCAGCAAAAAAAGCTTTGGAAAAGTCATTCACAAACTTTTAAAACACACATGATGCTACACATAGTTGTAAAATTTCATTTGTTTGGTAGAGAAAGTGTTATTTCTGGATGGTTAAGTACTTTACCTGGTACAAGTACCTGCATCATGGCAGAGGCATAGTTCTGTTGCCTATCAACTGGAAGGTCCAGAGCAGGTCTGCAGTTAATGTTATTAGATGTGAATACATCCTATAATAATAAGGATGCCAGATTCATATTCCTTGTGAAAACACCTTTCACTCAAGTACCAACATGCCAGTAGTTTCAGAGAATATAATGGTCTGGGTCAACATCTTTCCTCAGCCATAGTGCACCGAGGAAAGCTGTTGACTGAGTCCAAAACTTGGCACTGCAAGAGTTAATGGTATTTTGATACAAAATGAGAGAAGTCATCATTTTTACAGTACTAAGTTGGGAAGATGGAATAAAATTTAGTACAGTGAAACCTGTCTTCAAAGACTACCCTTAGGCATGGCCAAAATGTGGTCTCTCAATACAGGTGGTCTCTCACAGGGGGTACAAATAACAAGGAAACTACTGTACAAAATATGCTGAAAAGGTGGTCTCTCAAGGCAGGTGGCCTCTCCAGAGAGGGAACGCTCAGGCTGTACACTCAGTGCTAACTCAAATTTGAGGGAATTGGTGAACTGTCCCTCAAGGTACACCTTTGAATAATTGTGGAATGGGAAAAGAGGAAGACATTGAAAGGTCAAAGTTAAGGTTGAGTGAAAACAACTACAACAGTACTGGTCCAAGAGTAGGGCACGTGCAAAGCCTAATGACCTGCTGACTATACAACCATACATTCCACATATCGTAAGTAATCACATAAATGGGTGAAGATTTAATTGCTGGGTGATAATGAAGGCATCCAGCTCCCAGTCATGTTTGACTTCTCACTTTGTCCTTGCACCTGGTTTGAGTTATCACTTCTTTGAAGTGTGGTATCCGTAGCAACATGTGACAAACCTCTATCTGATGATGTTAATGGTAAGTCAGTCTTTTGTGATCCCAGAACAAGTTAATGTGTATATTATTGAAAACTGTCATTCTGATATTCATAGGACTTTTAACCCTTTCCCCTTAAACTACCCCTCCCCCTTTTCAAAAGAAAAAAAAAAAGGAAAAAAAACTACAAGAGGGCTGTGATGGTCCTGTGCTCAGTTGACCTTACATGCACAGACTGAAGTGATCATGTGAACTTAGAACGGTATCAAGGTCGCCTTTGTTTAAGACTATCATCACCATTGCTAACATAAACATCTCGCCTTAACTATTTTTCCAAATTTGGATAATTTTTTGAAAATCAGAAAATGACAGCACCACCACATAGTGAACAAATTTGGGAGATCAGGTCCATGTACATTCCCAATAAATCTGAAGATCCAATTTAACAATTTAAGAGAGTCGAGAAAAGTGAAATCACGGAAAAAAAACCTTTCAAAGCGAAAATAATCATAGCGCCACCTGTTAAAAAAGTTACGGTCTAAATATCCCCCAAAGTGCCCCTGCACAATTTTCAAGCAATTGGCACGGTGGCTTTAGAGAAGATTTTTTCAAGGTTTTGTCAAAAAAAAAAAAAAAAAAATTAAAACCCTATTGGCCCGTAACCATATGAACAATCTTGGCAGAGACCCATCCAAGGTGAACCCCACCAAGTTTGAAGTGAATCTGGCCATTGGTTTTGCAGAAGTCAAAAATGTGCATTGTGGAAATGTGGTTGGACAGGCAGATGGACGATTGACCATCTTAGAAGCTCGGCTGAGTGACAAGTTAGCTGAGCTTAAAAAAAAAAAAAAACCTGGAAGTAAAACATCCTGCTATCCCACCTGTTCCTAGAAAAGCTGTGGATTCACGTCTGAAATGAGCTTAAAATAGTTGACTTGTACAGTACCATCATCAACAAGTAACCCAACCAGGGACACACATTTTATGATTGTATGCATTTTACATACTCATTCCATGTTTCTGATATTCTTCCAGTTAATATATTTAGCTTGAAACACTATGGCTATTGGGCTGTTAAATTCCTTTGAACTGTTCCAGTGATACATTTTGGACTGCATCAACACCTTTTCTTGGCACAATTTGGGTGCAATGAGCAAGGATGACGACCTTGGCTTTCATATTCTGTGCAACTGCAGGCATGCTGATACATGTACTTGACTGAAAGGTCTTTTCACAAGGAATATGAACCTGGCTTCCTCACTGTAATTCAGTGCAGTTCGTTTTGAGCAGTTTGACTTTTGTCACACTTGCCACTGAAAGAGTTAACAAGAATGGTCCATTATTTACTAACATCCTTTGTTTATAGCTGGTGTTTTTTTGTGTTGCATGCTTCTGTGTTTTTTTTTTTTTTTTTTGAGCCATTTCAACAGTAATGAACAATTATTTGGATTAAAATTGTTGACGAGAATTACCAAGATAACATATTCCAGATAAGAATTGTAGACGAGAAATATCAAGATGACATATCCCAGTTCAACAGCCTTCCATGGAGTGAATTGACCACTAAGGGACCAAATGATGCCAAGACCAGCTGTCAATCCCGCATTAATTCAAGAGGGAAATGATTCAAACAAAGTGGTTTGCAACAAGTTTTTTCTAGCAAACAAATAACAACAAGCACAGATAGCATGGGAAATTTTATATCTCACATGGACAGTGAAAATTAATCTATGTGTAATGGCATTTGTTGTACCTATAATTGACTTAATGTCTCTATTTTATGACACATAAAGCTAAGAACCCCATTATTAAGAAAGAACCAGTCTAATTCTGACCAGGAAATTGTTGATAACACATTCATCTGAATGTTTGGGTCATAAAATAAGACAGCAAAATGAGTGAACTCTTTCACTGCTCACAACGAAAAAAGATTAAACCCCTCGTAATCATCACATACTGATTCCAGTTTGCAACAGGAGGTACATGTATTCATATTAGCGGGGAATCCTGTGCTGCCACCTAGGCTGCAGCAAGGAACTTGACAGGAAGGAGAGCAGATCCATACATGAAGCAGGGCCAAATAAACTTTTGTGATAAAAGTATAACAACAGAAGAAAGCAAAAAACTTGGGGGGAAAACTCATTCACAAAGTGATGAAACATACACGATCCAACACTAATTTGGAAAATTTCCTTCGTTTGGAAGAATGGCTTAGGCCTAACCAGTACTCTAATAGCTTAGGCCTAACCAGTACTCTAATAGCTTAAGCCTAACCAGTACTCTAATGGCTTAGGCCTAACCAGTACTCTACTGGCTTAGGGCTAACCAGTACTCTAATGGCTTAGGCCTAACCAGTACTCTAATGGCTTAAGGCTAACCAGTACTCTAATGGCTTAGGGCTAACCAGTACTCTAATGGCTTGGGCCTAACCAGTACTCTAATGGCTGAGGGCTAACCAGTACTCTAATAGCTTAGGCCTAACCAGTGCTTTAATGGCTTAGGCCGAATCAGTACTCTAATGGCTTGGGCCTAACCAGTACTCTGATGACTTAGGACTAACCAATACTCTATTGGCTAAGGCCTAACCAGTACTCTAATGGCTTAGGCCGAATCAGTACTCTAATGGCTTAGGCCTAACCAGTACTCTAATGGCTAAGGCCTAACCAGTTCTCTAATGGCTTAGGCCTAACCAGTTCTATAACGGCTAAGGCTAAACCAGTACTCTAATGGCTTAGGCCGAATCAGTACTCTAATGGCTTAGGCCTAACCAGTACTCTAACGGCTTAGGACAAACCGGTACTCTATTGGCTCAGGCCTAACCGGTACTCCAATGGCTTAGGCCGAATCAGTACTCTATTGGCTTAGGCCTAACCAGTATTCAAATGGCTTAGGCCAAACCAGTACTCTAATGGCTTAGGCAGAACCAGTACTCTAATGGCTTACGCCTAATCATTACTATAATTGCTTAGGCCTAACCAGTACTCTAATGGATTAGGCCTAACCAGTACTCTAATGGCTAAGGCCTAACCAGTACTCTAATGGCTAAGGCCGAACCAGTACTCTGATGGCTTAGGCGGAACCAGTACTCTAATGGCTTAGGCCCAAACAGTACTCTAATGGCTTAGGGCTAACCATTACTCTTATAGCTTAGACCCAACCATTACTCTAGTAGCTTAGGCCCAGCCATTACTCTTATAGCTTAGGCCCAACCATTACTCTAATAGCCTAGGCCCAACCATTACTCTTATAGCTTAGGCCCAACCATTATTCTTATAGCTTAGGCCCAACCATTACTCTTATAGCTTAGGCTTGACAGGCACAGGAAACTCTGGTCAATGTGTGGTTTTAACTCTGTGTCATCTGGTTGATGTTTGAAGTCAAAATACATTTATCCTAGCTGCTGTGGATTTACACTGAAACTTTTGTTGCGTAATTAAATTTGGGTTACCTAACAGAAAAAAAAGAAAGAAAACATTTACCCTGATGTACAAATAACACTCTATAAACATACATATAATAATAGTACATTAATGACCACCTGCATTCACCAATCAGAACAGACAAAGACTTGTTAAATGTATTTTACACCCTTGTAAAATTATTTGCCACTAATTATTTGCTGCTTTGGGTTACCTAACACAGGAAAAATTACCTTCATGAACAAGAAGTATTCTGGAAACACATATAATGGCATATTGATGACCCCCTGCAATTGCCAATCACAACATACATAGACGTTTTAACCCTTAAAGTGCTAATCACCGCTATAGTCATTTTCTCATTAATGTAACATTTATAATGGTTAAATGGTTCAAATTTCTCATGAAGATACCTTTCATTCAAATACCAGCAAGCCTAGTCTAAAGCAATAAGTAGTCTTAGTCAACAGCTTTCTTCGGGACACTTTGCATGCACTGTGCGCAAAGTGTCCCAAGGAAAGCTGTTGACTCAATCTTAAATCAGGGCTTTAAGGGTTAAAATACACAGACTTTTAAATGTATGTACACAACACCCTTGAAAAATTATTTGTCTCTATATTTTCTCCAAATATTTATTTCTACTTCAGCGGCAATTTTTTCTTAATGTGTAGCATTTTTTCTAGTTAGCTACATCAAAGCAATGTTTAACTCTTTCCGTGCCAAGTGTTCGACTGGGTCAACAGCTTTCCTTGGCATGCTTTGGGCAATTCAATGCACCAATAGTGTGCTGAGGAAAGCTCTTGACCCAGACTAATAATATCTCTGAAATTATAGACATGCTGGTACTTGAATGAAAGCCCTTTTCACAAAGAATATAAATTTAGCATCCTTATTATAATTGAGAACATTTCAACTTAAGTCACAGTTGCCGTAGAAACAGTTTACACAGCAAGCTTAACTCATTCCATACTATGGTCATAGGCCTTTGTCAGTGCTTCTGGCACTGCCTGGCAAGTCATGCTGCAGCTGCCCTTGTGGCAGCTGCAGCATGACTTGCCAGGCAGTGCCAGAACTACTGACTTGAGACTATAGGCATGTTGGTACTTGAACAAAAGCTCTTTTCATGAAGAATTTGAATATGCAATTGTCATCTTAAATCCAGGTTTATATACGGTAATATCAGGGACTGGTATGGAATGAGTTAAGGCATTTGATAACAATGAAATAAGTAAAACCTGAACTTAGGCATATAAACTTACAATATATCCATTCACACACCTCAAACTTCAATTTTAACCGTAACCCCTCCCCCCCCCCACCCCCCACCACACGCACACACCTGTATTTTGCCCTGATGAATTATGAATATTGTTTCCTTTCACGTGTTTTTCTTTTCACACCTATCCCATTTCAGGAATGCCGATGAAAAATTTTTAATTTGGACATAGTTCTCCTTAATATCTGATTTATCTTATATTGAAACTTTACACTTGTTTAATTTGAAGTTTCTTTTAAACTTAAAATACCTTTTACCATTCACACATTTTCACAAGTTTTATACAATCACCAGAACCAATGAAAATAAAACTGCAGTGAAATAGCAGTGCCTTAATTAAGTCAGGTGACAAATCAACATGTTTACATCTTATATCATTCCTAGGCCTACGTGTCGGATGTGTTATCAACTACTTAATATGCAATTGCTCAAGGTGAACAAATACACAACCCACATCTAAAGCCACTTTGTAGATTTCACACAGGTCGTAAACAATCCAGGTTCCTGGAACTCTGTTTATACCTTCAAGCAACAGGAAAAGCAAGTTGGTATTCATGACCTATCAAAGGACTTTGCAATAAGTTGCTTGCTGGCTTTACAAAGTGTCAGCCCACCTGCTGAAAAGTCACATCAACTAGAGCTAATCCGTCACCACTCAAACTACCCAAAAGCACCGACATGTAAATTGTTGTCCTTTTGTTGCTGCTACTTGAATTTCATGTTAACACATTTAACATACACCATTTTTGCTGAAAATTGTAGATAAGGGCCCATGTCCAAGGTAAATAGCTTTCCTCAGGGTGGGTTGGACATATGTTGAAGAAAGCTGTTGACTCAGTCTTATTCTTATAGGGTTAAAGCTAATCTTTCAAGGTGACTTTTCTATTGTTGTATTGTGATGCAACTACGTCAAGATTTTTGTTGACCAGAATAAAACAAAATTGTTCAAGCATATGACATAGAACACTACACTGTGATTTGCAGCAAGTAACTTGTATGTTCATACAATATTTTGAGCCCCACAATTTTACCCGAATGGTGTTTCAAGACCAGTGTTTTATTTTTAAAGGTCAGACCATGGTCTCATCCATATATTGACCTTTCAGTCCCCTAAGTGTTCTAGTCTCCTAGCTCATCTAAAGATTCAAGAAATGTCAAAATTCCTCTTTGCCCAATACGCATTTTATACAAATTTTACAAAGATCTAACAGCGACAGCTTTAAAAAATACAGTATCTATATACAGTGGTGCCTGTTATTCAGGACTGCCCCTGGTGCCAGAAAAAAATAGTCACATGTGGCAGATAAATTAACAAAATGAGAGTCCATTGTCATGAAAGGGTGGTCTTAAAAATCAAATGTGGTCTCTTGTCACAGGTGGCGTTTAGAGCAGGTATCACTTAATATGATAAATGGGTTCACGTAAAGGTCTGCATGCCAACATGCAAAACGTTTAAACCCTTTCAGTGCCACACTTTGGATTGAGTCAACAGCTTTCCTTAGCATGCTTTGGGCCACAATGGGCCCAAAGAGAGCCAGGGAAAGCTGTTGACCTGGATTGTTGTATTCTATGTAACTGCAGCCATGCTCATACTTAAAGGAAAGGTCTGTTTACAAGGAACATGAATCCAACACCCTTATCATAATTCAGAGCAGGTCATGCCCAGTGGTTCAATTTTAGTCGCAGTTGGCACAAAAAGAGTGAATTGAAACCAGGTCAACAGCTTTCCTTGATGTGCTGTAGGATTATTGCATGCTCAGGACCAGGCCTGTCTTACAGGCATGCTTTTGTGAGTCATTTGTGTCCGGTACCATTGTGAACGATAATTCAGACGGGAGTGACTTTTATTGTGATTACAACTGAAAGAGTCTCAAAACACTGCCCCAGGAATTACAGGCTCACCATACAACTTGATAGGGATTTAATGTACCCAAGTATTCTTCACCCATGCCATGAACCATAAAGGTTCCCACAATGAGTGGATATGGATTTAGATACTCCTAATAAACATACGTGTATGTCAGCACGACTCAGCAGACTCCTGTAAACTGTTACTGACACAATGCTGACCAGGCTGTGCACAGTTTGTCAAATAAAACCACCACCATTATTCAGGTATTTTAAAAAGCTGCATTCTTGAGAGGTCTGAACAAATAAAAACTGTCCATCTTTTGTCATGTACACGGTACTTGGACACCAAGTACCTTGTGTCATTTGAGTACCTCCTATACATCGTCCTCTCTGGGAGGCCAATAAATAGAAATGTCTTGTGTCGGCCCTTCATGAGCAAACCAACTCCCATAAATTATGCATGTTGTAGGTAATCGACCCAATCTGAGGATTGTCAGGATACTAGTTTGCAGATGAACCTAGACGACCCTGCAGTCTATCGCGGGGGTAAAATATTCATTTCTTGTGCCATCCTTTCATAATCGTTAATCTATAAATCATAGGATTGGTTCAGTGGATGCCTGCACGGTCAAGTGAACTGATTAACCCACTTGGCAAGCCCTTGGGTACCCCACAAAATAAGGTGATAGCATTTATTTTTCAAGTGTATTAATTTTCACACTTTTTTAACAAATTCAATTGAACCTTCAAATGGACAGAAACTTTGTGCATGACTCCCATGATTGAACATGAGGTACATTTTTCTTTCTACATTTTTTATGTTCAGGATCTTGTCCTAACAGCAAAATAAGTTTAAATAATTGTGCACACAAAATACTTCAATTCACATTTCCACCTAAACTATATCTATATTTGAACAGTTTTTGCATCTCTTGCTTTCCATTAAATATTTTATCATTACTAAATTCTGATCAAAACCTTCAGTAGAACATTAGAATAGTCATCACTGACAGACTGGATAATCCGTCTGCTCTAATTGTGCACGCACGCACGCACGCACGCACGCACACACACACACACACAAAGCACATATGCACATACACACATACACAGGTCCTGTGACCTTGTAAATGAGGTCACTGTCACCAAAATGTAATCAGGTCACACGATGTCAAGGTAAGATTGAGGTAAACTTCAGTTTGATGTGGCTTGTGAATCATATGATGTTTTGTTTGCAAGGATTCTGTCACACTCAGACATCAGACAAGCTGAAAACTGTAAACCCCCATTTTTTTGGGGGGGGGGGGAATGGTTGACACATTTCCTTTTACATATTGTTTTTGAGATATCAGTACACTTCATAATCACAAGAAAATAGCAAAATGGTACAATAAAAAATTGAGGAAATCACACACATGTATATAAATTCCTCACACAGACAATTAACTTTCTGATAACACAGTGTGTATAAAAGATTGGTTTATGAATAATATTTCACTCCAATAATTCTCTGTAAGTCACCACAAATGTAAGATGAAAGTGAAAGTTATATACCAAGCGTACAGAAAGCTAGTTTCAAAAATCATATTGACATACTCAACTGAATATATGTTATAAAAAGGAGGAAAAAAAAGGTTTAAAACGTCAGTGAAGTATTATAGTTTTGCAGCTGAAATGACCTGAAATGAATAAAAATATGGTATTATGACTTCAAAGTAAACTCAAAATCACAAAGTAAAAATCATTTTTGCACAGATAGAACTTGAAATTTCTGCCAGTTCACAACATTTTGCGATATGGGCTGTGTTTGGAGAAGCATTCCAGAAAATATGACCATGTTGATGGATGATCCAAGATATGGTAACCAAGTCTGCAGATTAAACCCTTCCACATCATAGTCCTGGATCGGGCACAAAAAGCACCTTTGTAAAAGAGACATAATGCCAATGCATTGGTGTATAACTTTTTCCTTTTAGAAATTACTTGAAATGGTTCAGTGCCATAAATGTTGTTGTTCCTTTTTTTTTCAGTAAGATAAATATATAAATTGAGAGTTCCATCTGGAGTGTAAAGATTTCCTCAGTGCACTCTCAGCAGATTTCCATCCAGGCTGCCAAGATTTTCTCAGCACTTGCAGCACTTTTCCATCTGGAGTGCAAACATTTCCTCAGTGCACTCTCAGCACATTTCCACACAGAGTGCAATGGGGAAAGTTGCTGACTCTTTCTTCATAAGGTAAAGAGGAAGAGAGGGATGATGATGATAAGGATGACAACGATGACGACGATGATGACGACGACGATGATGATGATGGTGATGGGTGGGATGGGGTTCAAAGCAATTCTAATTTTGAAATTGTACCAAATTTAACTTAAAGATAAAAGGCTTGTGTTATAATCTCTACAGTTACATTACCTGTTTGCCTCAACTAAGATGCCTTTATATTTTTCCCATACATCTTGTAGACTGGGAAATACAGTGGTCACCTTCTTGTACAGGCACACCAAATGCACCTGATATTGTGGCTTTAACAGAGGGGTGGCTCCCTTGAGGTTGGAGAATAGTCAAAATGCCATCTCTGCTACACAGCTAAGTGGTTTCTCGGGGGATGATAAAAGAGGGACCAATGTATACAGTGGAATTTCTCTATTAACCAACCAAGGGACTGAAAAAATGTCTTGACAGGGAGGTCTTAATGTGGGATATAATTAAGGATAAAAACCAGGTCTGTAAATTGGCGGTCTTATTTGGAGATTATACTGTATTTGTTCTTGTTTATTAAACATCTCAACTTAAACGAATATTATAAATTTGAATGAAAGCTTTCGGAGAGGTTTTTTTTTTTCACAGGAATCCTGATCTTTCTTCCCACAAAATACAGAACAATTTCACGTCCATCTGGCTCAAATGAGCCACCAAAAAAAGAGCATGACATCGTTTGACGTTTTTCTCTGTTGAATTCACTTCCATACGTGCATCATGCTGTACAAAATTTTCTCTTTTATATTGGTAGCGCATTACTGTATTGAGTTTTATACGTATGCGCACACAGACACTCATTGAGCTGGTCATAGTCAAGAACTGTGGCCATTTTGGAAATTCGGGGTGGGGAGAAAAGAGTAAATACCAATTCATCAGTTTTTTGGTAAATTTGGAATGGTTCTTTTTGTAAATAGCCTCATCTCTTGATCGCCTGTGATATGGAGAGCCAAATAAAATCTCCATTATATGCTCAGCAAGAAGTTGACTGTTTTCCAGTGCAGACACAATGAACAGGAATGGGATGACCGTTTGCAGCAGTTTTCAAATGCACAGACAATGTTTGAATAAGAAACATAGATGGCTCTTTTTAACTCATTCCATACCAATCCCTGATTTTTCTGTATATTTACCTAGATTTAAGACGACAATTGTATATATTTAAATTCTTCATGAAAAGAGCTTTCGTTCAAGTACCAACATGCCTATAGTCTTAAGTCAGTGGTTCTGCCGCAAGGGCAGCTGCAGCATGACTTGCCAGGCAGTGCCAGAACCACTGACCAAGACCTGCGACCATAGTATGGAATAAGTTAAACAGAAAAACTGCTGTAAATCATGAGTTTTTGCCATTCATTACGATGTTGGGAAAAGGCATTTGACACAGTAGATTGAGATGCAACTTGAAAATCCTCATCATCACAATTTCCATTGAGCTTTGTAGCAAACTGGCAGAAATCAAAGTCCCATATTAAGCTCACAGAAATCAATGTCACATTAAAACTGACAGAACTCAAGGTCACATCAAAGCTGACAGTAATCAAGGTCACATTGAAACCAACCTTGTTGTGGAGTCGTCTGGTAAGACTGTAAAGTTCTATCTGTATTCGGCCTTGTTTATCTGCCATGGTACTGCAGCAGAATCAAAGGCCTTGGTAATATTGCAACATAAATAACGAAAAAAAATTTCTGTGATATCAATGCCCCTCACTTAAACAAAGATTCATTAATTCTTTACCATTTCTAAATTGGGGAAAAGTGACCCTTTCACTGAACACGGATACATGTAGAATGTAGGCGGCTAGTCTTCAAAGGAATTTTCAGGAATCATGTAACTCGTATGAATTTATCCTTATGCCCTTGACCTTGCCAAAACTGCCTGGAGACTAAACATCATCTGTTTCACGGTTTTTTTACTTAATTTCAACAGTAATTGAAAAAAAAAAAAACAATGTGAATGAGAACTGTGGATGAGACCTATATAGGTAACATGCTCCAGGTCAAGAGCTTTCCTCCAGGCATGGCTGGACACTAAGTGCCCAATCCATACCAACGAAAGCTGTTGACTCGGTCTGAGAACCTGACAGTTTGTACAAGGATACAAACTGTCACTGTAGTGGGCAAAGTCACATGACGCATGTACAATGTACGTGAACGTGTGTGTGTGTATATATATATATATATGTATATGTATATATGTACATATATATGTATGTACATATATATATATGTACATATATATGTACAGCGATGATATATATATATATAATATATATACATATATATGTACATATATATGTATATATACATATATATGTACATATATGTATATATGTACATATATGTATATATATATGTATGTGTGTGTGTATATATATATATATATATATATATATATATATATATATATGTATGTGTGTGTGTATATATATATATATATATATATATATATATATATATATATATATATCATCGCTGTTTCATCACTACAAACAATAATTTATTTATACCATGAACGTGCATATGAATCTTCATGTTTGTTGGGCCTTTCAACAACAGAGTAAAATTTTGTGAGTACAAGACTTTTTATGGCCAGCTCGTTATAGTTTGCCTGAAGGGCAGAATGTACAGCTAGTCTGTAGTTTGTATTTCCTTTGACCTAAGTGTATCACAGTATGGAAAATTAATTGATAGAGGATCATTTCTTCTTTTGAAGTGTGACATCACTTGAACAAAAACAGGGTTTTTTTTATAAGATATAAATGTGTGAAAAGCAAAAATAAAAAAGAGCCTCAAGCAAAAAAAATAAAAGAAAAATGTTGCACTACTCGGAAATCTCTTAATATTAACATGGCCCAATTAAGGGCATTATTTATCGGCACTAAACCAAATCTTGACATTACCTAACCCAGTAATATAAAATGTTTCTTCGGGTTTAAATGCTACATTTTACCTGTAACCAAACCTGTCTATAATCATAATTATATGTCCAAGTGAAAATGCATGACAGCTACATATTATACTGACATGATTTGTTCAAATGCTTTGCATGTGGTTGGTCTCTAATGCAAAATGAGCTTTTGAAAGATTTCTTGACATTTCATGTTTCTATTGACTTATCATGTTTCTGCTTGCCTCCACAACAGACCTTTTACTTTAATACCAGTACATGCAGGGGTCATCAGACCTGCATCTAAGAATCCCATTTTACATAAAGGGAAATAACTTAAAGACCATGTGATGAAAAGGGGACTTTGAACCAAGACTTCACGAACAAAAAGCTTGACATTTTGACAAGTTCTACCCCAATATGACTCAACCCTCACTTTCACCACCATACGTTCCATACTGCCAGGTACTAAATCGCGATATCACAAGTAACTACTCTAACAAACACAAGAAAATACATACCTGATTCATAAACCTAAACCCTGCAGTCCTGGAATATGCATTCATCCTTCGGTAAAACCAGAACTCCCAGTATTGCCTGCCCCACCCAACTTTCCTTTGCAAACGTGTTTTCAAATTATCAGAAAACTGTGTAAAAATGTCCAACTCTTCTCAGGCCACATGCAAAACTTTCATCAGCAGCCCCAAAGTCTTATCCGAGGCGAAAATCATGCGACATGGTTGTTAGCCCTGTCATCGTGACTTTAATGTTTTGACACTGCCTGTGCCTTGCCTCTAGCAACTGCAAAGTTTCATTCAGAGGCACCAAATCCTTGACTGAGTACAGCTTACCTGTTTGTGTGATATGGGTGATTGGGATATTTCCTTTCTTCCCCCGGTAAATCTTCTTGCTGATCTGATTACCTGTAACTGGTTCTTTATTTACAGCAGTTTAACACAAAGAGTATTGAGCTCTATTTCCCCAATGGCAAAAAAAAAATATATACATTTCACAGATCTTAGTACAGTACGGCAGACATAAATAGCTTGCCCTGATTTTCTGTTTCCCTGCCCCTACCCTATCTTTTTGGGGGGGATAAGTTTACCACAGTTAAGAGAAGTGAAGTTTTCACACTTGGGAGAAAACCGACAATGTTGCGTGTGGCCGAGTCATCAGAACGCCTATTCTAACTTTAGTGTGCCACACAATGGCATAATTAGGTAATGTGCTATTGAAACGCACACGAGCACTGAGGCTTAACAATGGCTCACAGGTTCCATAATCAACACATTCAACTTTGCTCAATTTATTTTAACCCTGACATAAAGGTAGCCCCAGAACCCTGCATTGAGCAAATTACTGTAATTTAACACATGAATATATGATTTTCTGAACACACAACACTGTGATATTTCGCATGGGACCCTTTTTATTGCGCGCTATAGAGCTCAAATGCCTTGACATATTCTTAATGCTTTTAAAGAATACCTAACTGTGCAGCAAAGTGGTTGCTGTGGAAACAGGGTCAGAGGTCAATAGGTTAATAATTATAGTAAAAACTCATTATAATGTCCCTATCTGTCCTTTCAGAAATGTGTCAGCTAACTGAATAAGTCAGATACAAGAATCAAACAACAGAGAAAATGAACTTTTGCCATTAAAAAGTTGTGTTATTATAATGAATATATCGGATATCTGAGTGTCGTTATACTCAGGTTTCGCTGTAACTCATATGGCGTTTCATTACACTGTTTTTAAGTATAGTTGAAGAATAGCATCATTGAATGGAGACTCGAAAGAGCAGTACAGATTGGAGACTGTGGGGATAATAGGATGTATGCATATTTATTTCCCGCCACAACTGCATTGAATGGAGACTCAAAAGAGCAGTACAGATTGGAGACTGTGGGGATAATAGGATATATGCATATTTATTTCCCGCCACATACCTGATTGCCTAGTCTCATTTGGTGGGATATGTCAAGATACGGGTTGGTACCTATGGGGACAAGCGGGATATTATTAATATTTTGGAAATAAAGAATATTAATTTAAGGCAGATGAAATTTTCCTTTATGTATGGTTCAGGAAACACTAGATGAATACCAGTTTGGCATTTGTAAACTTGAATTTCTAAAAAAAAAAGAAGGAAAAGATTTTGTCAGAAATGAACATATGGCCCGGTCTGTGATGTTGATGTGACCCGCAGGTTCTCTGTGATCCCCTGACATCAAACCCGTGCTTTGTGGCGGGAAATTAATATGCATACGGTGTATTGGTAAGAAAACGGTACACTCCATTTGTGCAGCATATATTAATTTTGCAGCCTTGTCAGACAAGCAGGAAAGAAGTGTAACATTCGAGGGAGATCTTAACCATATGGGGACCATCAGTCTCTTGTTTAAACTTGTGGGTTTCGATCTTGGGTTCACATCATTCTTAAAAGCATGACATTTTTAAACTTGAAAAAAAAAGTCAACAGCGTATAATGACTGCACAAAGAAGCTTCTGCCATCTCATATTTAAACTTAATTTGAAAGATGTACAGTACGGTAAACCATCACTCTAACTTTAATGACAATGAAATATTGGATATATGCAATTAATAAGTCAACTTGATGGACAAAAAGTACATGACTGTATTATGTGAAATACTTAATCTGACATACATGTATGTGTACATTTTCTATGAAACAGAATGTGTCATTTATCATAATGAATTAGGGGCAGTTGAAAAGCTTAAATGTTGAATATCTTCAAAACTAAAGGTAGAGGTACCCTTCAAACTTTAATTCACAGGTTTGAGCTGACAGACTGATTTGCTTTTGAAGCAAATCTGTTTTCTAGTTGCTGTAAGTTCTGTTCCAATCTTGGATAAGCTTTATGGGCCAATGTAAACTTACAACAGATGAGAATTCAAGCTATACACGTAGTTGTGTATAACAATTCTTTTGGCACTTCTTTTAAGCTATCTATGCAAGTTTAGAAGTGCTGAAGAACGATTTATAGACTCCAACTTGGGCAAGAGTCTCCCCATCTTTTTTGTCATGAGGCTCAATCAAACTTTATTACCTAGAGCTTATTCCTCTCCATAATGAATAACTGCGACTCCCATGGAAAGATGCTACTTTCATTGACTCCTCACATTTCCTGGGTGTTGCCTGTAATGTAACACAAAGAGGCCTTTTCTCTCGTAACCGCTTGTACCTCCAGGACTAATGTATTCTGCTGCAGAGTTGCAGCAAACTCATGCAGTGAAGTTCCGTGTTAAACAACTTCATTTAATATGAAGCCAAGCGTGCATGCTTGACTGTAGCTTTGGGGAGAAACTGCTGTAAGCAAAATTTACACATTTGTTGTGTGAGCAGGTTTCATGCTCAGTTACTAACATAAACAAGCACAGATCCATTCAGAGGGGGCGCAGAGGGTGGACCCACGCCCCCTCCCCTAGCTGGTGCAAGGAAAGAATGAAAGGGGGAGCATGATCATGCTAAAATTCGGGAGTTTCTAGTGGCTCAATTGGCGCCACACCCTGGGCCCACAGTTTTAGCACCCTCACTTATAAATTACCAGATTGGCCCCGGGTAAATTGTAGGGCCCCTACAACAGTATTTCTATCTTATTTACAGGGAGTTTAACCCTTTCCCCCTTAAAACCGGCCAAAAATATCATCTGCTTCAGTGTTTTCAACCAATTTTAATAATAAAGAAAAACAAATCTGACTGAGAATTGTAGGCGAGACCTATAAAGATCACATACCCCAGGTTGACAGCTTTCCTCAGCATGGGTGGGGCACTTAGTGCTCAGTCTTCATTGAAGGGGAAAAGAGTTAGAGACGTATGTTTGGAGAGTGAAATGCACTATTTACTGAACTACAGATTCGCCACAAAGTTTCAAAGATGTACAGGATGTTGAAGTCTACATTGTGCCAATCTCCATGTCACAGAGATCAGACAGTGGTACTATCTGTGTCAATTTGTGCAGCCATGCTGCTTTGAGAGATTCCTCATCCTCAACAACAAAGTTGACCATCTATAATAGATGACAGAGGTTGTAAACAGTCAGTAACACTTGTCTCCCAATTTTTTTTCTTTTTCCTGTGAATATCGTACAATGTACAGGTAGTTACAGGCATACATGTATATGGACCATTGTATCTGCAAATACAATTTACCTACTACCTACCTGCCTAGCCACCACCTTTGGGTGGTGTATCTTTGGCCAACAGGACACACACATACTCAGAATGACACCAGAGGTACTGTCTGCTAAATTAAGCAATCAGACCATGCAGGCATTTCTTGTCCTTGTCTAAAGAGCAGAAAGCTGACTGACTGGCTGGCTGTTCTACAGGCCTCCTCCCTGATGGTCTGTTTGCATTGTTAATATGGGGTTCATGTTTCTCCGGCATTGTTGCTCAGACAGTTCAGCTTATAATTAATTGGCATCAAACTAAAACTGTTACCTGGATGCAGCTCAAGGTGCCTTCACTCATTATAAATACAGTGGAACCTTAATATTAAGACCACCTATAGTTGCATCTAAGGGTGGTAAGAAAATTCACAGATACCATAGATGTGGTCTTGTTTATGACAAGGTGCCATTAGTAAGGTGCTATTTAATATAGGGCTCTACTGTGTACTATAAATCACCAATTATGCAAATTAAACACATTATATGAAAGTACGTGTAACAAAGAATTAACCTCTGCTGGATCTCAAGTTCAATTCATCTCTGGTGTTTTTTTTCCCTTCCTATCTCAAGTACAATTCACCTCTTCACCTTCACATTTTTCCTTCCCTTTTATGAACAGGTGCATGGATATCAAGTACAACCCAATGTTCCACTTTACCCCACATGAAACGATAAGCAATATCCAAATCATACACTTAACAATATTATGGATTGAACAAAACCTCATATTCCCCCAAATCATATTTCACGGTTGTCAGAAAAAAAAATTGGGCGAGGTCTGATGTTAATCTACCCACAATCTAGATTTATCGGATCAAGGTCTCTTGCAATTTTTTTCACCTACAAAGAGGCTCCCCATTTGTGTCTTGAAATTGGGTAGCAAGCGAGCATTCATGTTGGCAACTGTTCATCTCCCACCAATCACCGGCACAATGCCCACAGTACTTAGCATTTTTATAAGGCACTGTTTCCCACTGCCTTAACTCCTTCCAATCTGAGGGTCATTTTGACAGAGGACCAAACATATTGATTGCTTCACTGTGAGCTGGAAAAGGTCTCAAAGTCTTCTGTGTCATATAAATTACTGTCAAGACTTTCAGCTTTTTTCCCCACGCTATGAGTGATTTGAATTTCTAAGATATTATCCGTTGCATTAGGCAATGACAATCCGTAAGATTTGTCCCGCTGCTAGGTTGATCATTTTCCTCAGATTAGGAAGAAATTAGTCTTGAAATTCTCTTCAAATAATTTGGTTTCCCTGACTGCCCATCTCTTAGGTAAGAAAAGTACCCCAAAAATCCAATGATGATGATGCTAAAATGAATGAATATTTGATACTATCTACCTTTTTTCTTGCATCCAAAGCAGACCCAAATTCTGCGGTATTTCTACTCCACTCAGGTCTGCCCTTGCTTAACCAGGTCACTGTTGGAAAAGTGACTCAGTTCCTAATTGGCCGAGTATGGTTTCCATGGTAACAGGCTACAGTGCACTAGGGACAGGATTCTTCTACTGGCAAAGATGATAGCGATCAACTTTGTGATTGGTGTCTCAGTCCAGGTGGAGGGTCACAGTTTTATGTCCCTTACTATGAATATAATCCTGTCAAAGAAGGGCAGACCAAGTGTAGCAGAGATAACACAAAATTTGGTCTGCTTTGGACGCCACAACCTTTTTTCATCATGCAGGTATAAAGTCTGCTACGGAGGGGGAGGGGGAGGAGGAGGGGGAAGCAGAGAAGAAATTCTGAAAATGTTGCAGGGTAAATCAACTTGAAGTTGTAACCAGTTTTCAGATCCTAAAAGCACCTGTTTTTGACGAGAGGTGGTTTTTCGATCAGGTACCACTGAATTATATGCCATTCTATTTCGCCACGTCTCCTTTTGCCATTATGCATGTTTAACCCTTTCCCCCTTAAACTGGCCAAAACTGGCTGGTGGTCAAATGTCGTCTGCTTCAGCATTTTCAACTAACTTCAACATTAAAAAAAATAATTTGACTGAAAATTGTAGATGAGCCCTATCAAGATCACATGCAGCAGCACAACACCTTTCCTTGGCATGGACACTTACTGCCCAACCCATGCCAAGGAAAGCTGTTGACTCAGTCTTCATTTAAGGGGGAAAGGGTTAATAACAACAATGAAAAACTCCTGCGGTAGCGACATATGCATAAATAAAACTTAATAATATTATGCTTCAAACTTTCAGAGGCAATTTATTTTGATTTTCACAATCTGTGTCAAAGTGCCTCACCCTTTCATGGTCAAAATAAAACTGAGTTCATGATTTTTGTTGGGAATATTGTCAAGGTCAAGGTCATCCATTCTGTGTGCCTGACCTTTATAGAAGACACTCACCATGTACAATAGCAAAGTGCTGACTCAAATACTTTTCAAGGTATGTATACCCTGCCCACAGCAGAAACTTTAGCCAGTCTAAGAGACTGTTACACAAGCAAATAGTTCTTAAGTTATTTTCAAAAAATAAAATTCAAATTGCCGAAATGTGGTCTGTGAGATTCAAAATTTGTACAGGGCCACCATTTCCAAGACCATCATCAATATATGTAAGTCTTAATTTTAATATTTCTCCATTTATAAACAAGAAACCAACTTCACAAGACATGCAGCCTGTGGCTCTGGAAACTACAAAATTAGGTCCAAGTCACTAATCTGCAATTCAAAGTCTGTTTAATAATTCTTATCAACTCAAAGAACATTGTCATTGTTGGCTGACATATATAATTTCTTTATGACAATGACCATGATTTGTGCACTGTCTGGAAAGCCATAATCTATCTTTCTTTTCAGCTACTTAGGCATGACTAAGGACAGATGGAGCATGACTAAGGGCAGTTAGAGCATGACTAATGACAGCAGGAGCATGACTAAGGATAGATGGAGCATGACTAAAGACAGTTGGAGCATGACTAAGGACAGTTGGAGCATCACTAAGGACAGCAGGGGCATGACTAAGGACAGATGGAGCATGACTAAGGACAGTAGGAGCATGATTACTGGCAGGAAGTAGAGCATAACTAAGGGCAGGTGCAGCATGACAGATCTGGCTATGTAGAAACAGCAGACCTTAAATTACATGTGTAGAACAAGGTGTAAAAGGGGTTTTCTGTGCTGGTGTGCTGCACATTTTTTATTTACCATACTTGCATTTTTGAGGCCCCACTGCTCTATGCACTTCACACAGACACTAGTTCTAAATTTTCCTATTTTCCATACCTTACAATGGGATAAAACTATTACCTGTGCCAGCACGCTGGGAGCTCTTCTCCCCTTCTGTGTATAATGTGAACATGCAATCTCCATGTCAAATCAATTCATTACAAAAGCACATGGGAAAATGAAAGACTGGCATGGATTTCATGAGTTAGTATATATAATAGGTGCACAATGCCAAAATCTATCGAGTAAAAACCTCATCTGTGTATTACTAAATTAAACTAGAACAGGCTGGTTTTCCAACAGAAAATCAAATGTTTCCCCATGCGCCCTTACTATTGTCACCCTTATTTTTATAAATAGGCATGCCGATTCCAATGTTCCATAGATATGGTGAAGGTACACTCTTTATTAACATTTCAAAACGTTGATTTTTGACAAAATACCCATGTGACCTTGAAAAATAGGTCAAGGTCATACATTTGCAGTCACAAGCAAGGTCTTATAAAAGTCTTACACAGAAACATTATCACACAAAATGTCAACCTCTTTAAGACAAATCTTTCTCGAGTGCATCTGCAATTATATTTAAAAAGAAGCCATGTGACCTTGAAAATAGGTCAAGGTCACCCATCTACGATCAAAACCCAGTTGGTATTATGGTATATAATCATGCAAAATTTCAACCTCCTAAGTCAAATCCTTGCAGAGTTGTTGCATGCGTGTCAATTTTAGATTACATGCCCACGTGACCTTGAAAAATATGTCAAGGTCACCCATCTGCAATCCCAAGCAAGATCATATATAGGTACATCTTCACATAAAATTTCAACTTCCCAAGTCAAATCTTCCTTGAGTTATCACATCCACATTAATTTTAGGCAAAATGCCTACATGACCTTGAAAAATAGGTCAAAGATCATACATATGCAGTTACAAGCAAGGTCTTACAAAAGTCTTACATAGAAACATAATCACACAAAATGTCAACCTCTTTAAGTCAAATCTTTCACCCAATCCCAACCTAGTTCATATTATGGTACATAATCATGCAAAATTTCAACCTCTTAAGTCAAATCCTTGCGAAGTTATTGCTTCCGCGTCAATTTTACACAACATGCCCATGTGACCTTGAAAAATAGGTTAAGGTCATACATCTGCAGCTACAAGCAAAGTTTTACAAAATTCTTTCATAGAAACATAATCACACAAAATATCAACCTTTTAAGTCAAATCTTTCAAGAGTGCATCTGCAATGATTTTTAAAAGTGGCCATGTGACCTTGAAAATAGGTCAAGGTCACCCATCTACAATCTCAACCTAGTTCATATTATGGTACATAATCATGCAAAATTTCAACCTCTTAAGTGAAATCCTTGCAGAATTATTGCGTCCACGTCAATTTTACATGACATGCCCATTTGACCTTGAAAAATACGTCAAAGTCACCCATTTGCAATCCAAAGCAAAGTTTTATACAGGAACATCTCCACATAAAATTTCAATTTCCCAAGTCAAATCTTTCTTGAGTTATCGCGTCCGCAACACACACAACAATGTGGAGGAGGAGGAGGAGGAGGAGGAGGAGGAGGAGGAGGAGGAGGAGGAGGAGGAGGAGGAGGAGGAGGAGGAGGAGGAGGAGGAGGAGGAGGAGGAGGAGGAGGAGGAGGAGGAGGAGGAGGAGGAGGAGGAAAAAGAAGAACAAGAAGAACAAGAAGAATTAGAAGAACAGGAACAAGAAGAAGCGGAAGAAACAGACGCAAAAACAATATGTCCCCCCCGTTGCACGGGGAGACATAATTAGCATTTTTTAGGCAGTTCACATATCTCTGAGGAACAAGTCTTCCCTGTATATCAATATGACTCAAACGAACAGAGACTATCCAGTGCTTAAAATTGGCAAACATCTTGAGGGCAGATCACATTCAGAGCTTCTACGCCTGAGTGGAGTGTGTGCACTCTAATTTCCAGAAGCTCTCTCTTTTTTTTTACAATTATCTACAACAATGTGAAAAGCAAACACAAAAAAGAAAAGGACAACTCTAGCTTTGTGTGATATTCATAGCAGTCTGAGGTATTTTTAAAAATTGTCCAATCCCAAAATAGTTAAAACTCCAGCTCGATCAAAATAGTGGCTTTCCTGTTGTTTAGCAAGTCAGAATCCAACTACATGTAATAGCACTGAATTTAACCTAAGCACATTGGGGTCTGGGGCGTGGGGGAGTTGTTTTTTAAAGAAAGCTTTCTACAAGGATTTCAAATGCACATTTGTCGTTTCTTTGATGTGCATTAGCCACCTGTCACCAGTATGAAATAGGTAAATGCTCCCTTGACATGAAGAAACAACTTTTACTGACTTTCATCAGAAAAAGCAAGGATGCTCAACTTGGATTTTTTAACAGAAAACTCATAAACTGGCCTCAACCATGACCCATTATGCTAACATGTATATCACTCCAAGCAAGTGCCCAGGCCTCCTGGGAAACTTTCAGAATAGGAACCTTCACTTAAATTCTGTGTTTTGACTACAATAACCCCCTTTGTTGTGCATATTTAATGGTGAAAATTCAGGACATTTGTTTTAGCTGTATGATTCATAAGAGTTGGACAAGGCACCCAACTAGACAGGGGCACCAAAAAGAGACTATGTGACTACAATATACTGATCCTCTGCAAACATGTCAGTATACACTCTCAATTTACAAGTTGATCAACTCACCCCAAGTGTCATGTGTGCTAAGTTTAAACTGATACTCTGCCGTTTTGCCGAATGTTTCGTCATCTTGTTTTTACTGGCATGGAGTCCTTTAGCCTCATATAAATCCTCTTGGAACATCGTGGACCATTTCACAATACTGCGGAGCTTCTGTAGGTTTTGCCATGATATTTACAGAAGGGATTTCGGCAACGTCCTCCCATGGCTCGATCCTCAGGGTGCTTGCATGGCGACATGGACACATCAAAGTGCTTTGACGGGAACAAAATTTGAAACTTCTTTTCCCGTTATGTGCCAACCAATAGCTGATAACATAGGTAATCCTGTGTGTGTAACTGAACGTGATTCAAATCCTTTTCAGATTACTCACATTCTCAATCCTCATCCGTGTACTAACTTTACAAAAAGCCTCCCGGCATGACTCTATGTAAATGTCCACAATTAAATAATATCAAAGCAGATCTACGAATTAAAAGTCCCACAGAAATGCTTTTAGTGTGTGTGGTTGTGAGTATTACAGGATAGGAAAGCCTAATTGAGGACAATTTGTAGCTAATAGCAGGAACTTAACAGCTTACTTGATCAAGTAACTTGGACCCTAAAGCCTCTCAGAAAATTTGCCCTTTCCAAACTGAATGAACAAGCTGACAATTATGGCATGGTCCATGTACCTGACACCTGATTCTCCAATGACAGTCACAGGTCTCAGTTTTGAGAGGTTTCCATAGAAACCAGGGTTTCGCAGCCTGAGGTGTTCTGGTGAAACAATAGCAGCTCCCCACCTGCTAAAAACCAGGATTATGTAACAAGAGAAAAACCCTGCTCAGGGGGTCCAGTCATGAAGGAGTCAACCACAACTATTGCTTTGCTTACTAACCCTTTGCGTGCTGATGATTGAAGATTCAAATTCATGATGCAAAGACTTTCTATTCAAATGCCAGCATGCTTGTAATTCCTCCCAAACAGTCTAGGTCAACAGCTTTCCTTGGCAGTCAAAGCCTACCATGGCAAGCTACTGACTGGGTCCAAAATATGAAAATGAAAGTGTTCACTGCTCTCTGTATCAGAACATGTTTATGACACATACAGGGAGGTAGAATATCCGTCTTACTGACAGTTCCAAAAGGTTGTTCACAACTGGTCATTTGGTCACCTCACCTGCAGACTAAAGCGTGGCATACAAGGTGTAGTCTCTGGCAACGACTGAAACTGTATAATATGAGGACAGATACAGGGCAGCATATACAACATATGGCCATCGTCCTCAGCAAATAGAAAATAGCAACTCGAGAGAAAATTAGCAGCTAAAAAAAAGTCCTAGTCATGTTCTCCAAACACACACTGAGTTTGTTACAGGAAGGAAACATCATATGTTTCCAATGAGTATTCTTTATTCCCGCAATTGTTAGCGAGGCCCAGGGTTTGCCATCAGTGTGTCATGAATCACTGTGGTTGACTGTCCCAGTTGCCTGGCAACAGTCAGAAATTTTGGTGCAAAATGAATATGTATGTCCTGTATTTTAATGCTGCAAGAATTATATCTGGGACTGACATTCAACCAAAAAAAAAAAAAAAACATGTATTTTTACAACCAGCGTGCCCTAGAGGAGAATATTGAAAAATGTGTGCCAATCTGGGATTGTAAGCTACTCTGTGGACAAACATTGTTCATATACAGGCCTCCTGCCTTCTACAGCAATATGACAATTGTGGTGTCTGTAGAATAAAACATTTAATATCCCGTTCAAAATGTGAGTGTTGATCAATTTTGAATGTTCTACATGCTCTGTGATGAAAAAGTTTGTACAATATCGGTGTTTGTTCCTAGAATCTTTATATGAACTCGAAATATTGAACTGAAAATGTTAAAAATGTACTTCGAAGTTTTGTTTTCTGTGTAGGGAGAATGTCTGATCATGATAATTCACATTTAAGAAAAGATTGTGTTGTTACAGAAGGGTGGAATTACATCGATCATCCTTTAAAAGTATGCTGGGCTGATTTTCATGTTTTTAAATTATTCCTCTGGTTTTGCATTTCATTTATTTAACTGAAGCTTTAATTTCAGTATTAGGACATAGTTCCTGTTGGTCCACCGCCAAACTATTATTTCAGTGTGTTTTCATTTTCATGCTTTTGTACCATCATGAAATAACCAGAAAATAAATAGAGTGAAATGACACGCATTAACATTAAAGAGTACATATATGTCTATATCTTCTTGCTGCAAATATTGCAATGAGTCCCTTGTTACAAGACCCTGCTCACAACAGTTCACCTTCTAACAAACAAAGTGTGGCATCCACATAATAATTATCCCCCCCCCCCCCCCCGATGCGATCCATCTTATAAGACAACTTATTGACTGCATTTGAGTTGGCCTGATCAGAAGGGGACTACATTAGAATCTCCAATAGGCAAGGGCAAGAACTGAAGGTTCAAGAAGTGCTTCACACAGGGCACTGCCATCAGTGGAGGGCAAGGGTTGTGTGTTCCCATTACTTTACATTTTAATTTGCAACTTACTAACTTGAAAACTACTGTACATAGAAACACCAAATTTCAAACAGTAAATCTAGATGCATAACTAAATACCTCAAACAAATCATATAACCACAGCTACAAAAGTTACCGGTTTATTTAAGGTTGCTTTAACATACAAACTAATGGGAACACACAGCTCTAGCCCTCCAAATGTTTATGTATTCAGTTGTGTATTGGGGTGAATACACACATTAGATCTAATTCTGACCTTCCCATTTAGGACTACCACTGTACAGAGGCCACAAAATGGTTTGACCTGTTTCGCAATCTTGGTAAAACGTATGAGTCTATATTTTCATTATTAAGACCATCAATTTGTTGTCCTGTTTTTGATTATCCTCAAATTATGTCCCCTATTAACACCACTTTCCCACTAGGACTTTTTTTTTCAATCTCTTAGGTCAGGTCTTCATACAGAGGTTCCACTATATATTGGTACCATACTTAGTCAAGTAACCCCCTCTGATTATGAAAGTAAGTCAAAAACCCTTCAACAATGAAAAGAAATTGGCCAGTGGCATATGTCCATGTCCAGGAACAGAAAGTAGGAGACAATAGCACTGGTGACCATAGTTTTGGTCAAAATAGGTCAGGTGACCTCTTTTTTTACTAGTGCTGCCCTCTAACCCTTGCTTCTTGGCTTAGGCCATTGATGACAATATGTGTACAGTGAAACCTGTCTTGAAAGACCACCTCTAAGGATGACCAAATTGTGGTCTCTCAAGACAGGTGGTCTCTCATAGGAGATACAAATAACAACAAAATTCTAAGCAAGGTATGTTAAAAAGGCGGTCTTCCAGGGCAGGTGGTCTGTTATTGGAGTGGTCTCTCAAGACAGGGACCACTGTATTAGTAGCTCATTTCATTTTCTCTGACCCATCCAGTGCAAACTACAACATATTTAAGTTGAACTCAGAGTGCTACACTCATGTTCCTTGCAAAAAAGACCTTTCATTCAAGTACGAGCACATCCATAATTACATATCATGTAATAGTCCAGGTCAACAGCTTTTCTCGCCATGCTTTGTCCGCATTGTGCCCAAAGCGTGCAGAGGAAAGCTGTTGACTCAGTCCAAAATGAGGCACTACAAGAGTTAAACAGCTTGTTTTGGGAAATAAATTCTTCTCAAATATAGTGGAATTTGCTGTATGGCCTCCACTCCCAGCTTCCTCCTTCCGGTTACGACATGTGACCTTTTGCCAGTCCTCTTCATTTATCTTTAATATTGTACAGATCTTCCAATTTCCTGCCATTATCTGGTCTAGTCACTCCTGTTACCGGGTGTCACACAGAATTCTCCTCTCATGAACCGAGCAGTAATTGTGCTTTATTGTTAATCTATGTGGAGTGGTCCCTGTCTTACGAGACCACTCCAACAGAAGACCACCTGCCTTGTAAGACCCCTTTTCAAAACACTTTGTTATATGTGCTTCTTGTGAGAAACCACCTGTCTTCAGTGACCACAATTTGGTTACTCCTTGGGGGTGGTCTTTTATGACAGGTTTCACTGTGAATGCTGTAGATAAAATCACTCTCAAACCACCCTTAATTCCACACAGTAGAATTGCATCAAGGTTAACATAGTGATCACAATGTGTACATTTACCCCATGTATTTATCAACCTCATCAGTACATACTCTTTCTCTCTTGGCCGTACAATGATCTTAAGTGGAGTCCAGTTTCCTGAGGGATTGTTCACAGTTGTCATCATTTTCATGCATGTACAAAGAGTATATACTTTTCGGTATACAACTTCCCCCTAAGCTACATATTCCTAGAAGTTTCTCCAACCATCTGACAAATCATACTCTATCATTTATTTTATATTAACCCTTTCCCCCTTGAATTAAGACTGAGTCAACAGCTTTCCTCGGCATGGGTTGGGCAGTGCCCAACCCATGCCGAGGAAAGCTGTTGACCTGGGGTATGTGATCTTGATAGGGCTCATCCACAATTATCAGTCAAAATTGTTTTTCATTACAGTTGAAATTAGCTGAAAACACTGAAGCAGACAACCTTTGACCAGCAGCCGGTTTTGGCCGGTTTAAGGGGAAAAGGGTTAAATATTCACTTGGTACTATTCATAAAAGAGAAATCTACTGCAAACTCATACTTCCTGACAACTCACACCCAGCTTTAATTCTGTCAATTCTCCATTGTTTCTCCAGTTTAGGTGAAGTTTGGAGCTGCCACTGGTCTTAACTTGACCTGGTGTGAAAAACTTGGTGCCGCAAATCACTTTTCAATGCCCTAAAAAGTATATACATCCCCCCTCCCCCCGGGGAATTTTTTACACTCATGAACAAGATGACAATTACAGAGCCTCCAAGCCTCCCACCTTGGCAGGAGATCTCCCACTGTTTCTTTCTTTTTTACAGTCTCCCGCCTCCCGCTTTTTGTAAAATTTAAAAAAAGGTAGCATTATTCCTACGGTGGCTGTACAGTTGTATTGTTTGCCTTGTTGTACTATATATGCGCGGAATATGTCTCTGATAGTGCCTAATATGGTTCAAAATGCAGGAAATGAAGGTGCACGCAAATTTCAATCTTTTTCTGGGGAGCATGCCGGGCCTAAACTCTCTAGCTAATAGTATGCTTTTTGCAGCCTCAGCGCCTGTCCTCCCTCTTTTCAGTTCCTGCAGGAGGGAGATCTCCCACTTTTCCACAGGCTAGCTTGGAGGCTCTGCAATTATCAATGGCCCATCTAGGAACTATTAAATTTCAAAGTCACACAAGCGTCCATATATATATATATATATACACACACATACATAATTATATATATATATATATATATATATATGATTCTAAATTCATTTCACTACAGCAAAACCTGTCTGGAGAGACCGATCCTAGAAATTCCCCAGATTGTGATCTGTCAAAAGGTGTGAATAGGAGAGAAAAGTATTCTAAATTCACTAATTCACTTACTTTTACTGCATTTTTACTTTCAGCCAATATCGCCGATGGCATAAAACTGTGCAAAGAAAACACAATGAAATCATATTTGACGTTAGGTTTAATGGGAACTGAATGCCCAAGACAGTGAAAATAAAACTTCAGTTAAATGATTGAAAGCAACAGCCATGAAAATTTTACACACTTGAAAATGTATGCACATGAAAACAAGTACATAATCAAAACAGTATTAGACGAAGGAACACAGATTTAGAGACTGGGTTGGATCAGTGGTCTCTGGAATGGCTGGTTTATGATGAGAATTACTGCACCAAAAAGGGGGGGGGGGGTCTTACGACTTACTGCCTGGCATTTTATAGCAGACATAGTAATATGTAGTTGTGACCCACAAACAGCCCTGAGATAGGTATCTTTGCACAATCTGATCACTGGGTCTACTTTTTACACTTGAATGACGCAAGGGAATTCTTTCATCTTATTTTATTTTGTTAATTTGTTTTGGGGGAAGGGGGTCAGGTTCCTCTCCCTTTTCAATAATAAGAGACGGCGGTGGCTGTGAACCATTGTACAACTTTGCTTACATGTTTATGCCATATCAGACAATATCAATAATGTATGGTCTGCTCAGCAGGCAAGAATTTGGTGACGTGAAGGTTATACATGTAGCTCTGACAAGACTGCTCCCAGTGAAGCCTGTCTTGGGAGACTGCTCCCAGTGAAGCCTGTCTTGGGAGACTGCTCCCAGTGAAGCCTGTCTTGGGAGACTGCTCCCAGTGAAGCCTGTCTTGGGAAACTGCTCCCAGTGAAGCCTGTCTTGGGAGACTGCTTCCAGGTACCATGAAATGGTGGTATTTCAAGACCGGTAGTCTGTAACTATTTCAGTATCAACTACGAATAAAGTCAAACTACTTAAAATGAACTGTACTGAATTATAATATGAGTGCTACATTCAAGTTCTTTCTAAAAAGACCTTTCATTCAAGTACCAGCATCCCTGTTATTAATAGTCCAGGTCAACAGCTTTCCTCAGCGCGCTTTGGGCACAATGCGTGCTGTGGAAAGCTGTTGACTCAGTCCAAAATATGGCACTGAAAGAGTTAATTGGAAATATAAATAACATGGAAAGTATATAACACACAATATCTTGAAACAGTGGCCTTTTAAAACAGTTGGTCTCTCAAGACCACTGTATATACTGTAAATTGCTTTAATTTCCCTTGACCCTGTGATGGCACAAAACTGTGAAAATAACTAGAGAGACCTTCAATGCAAAGTGTTGACTGAAGGGTCCACCATTCACTCAAATTAGGTCAAGGTGACACCAAATTCTAATCAGTTCATCGTGCCAGATAAGATAAGCATATTGCCAAATTTGAGCAAAATACATGGAGGCATTCTGTAGATATTGTGGTAACGAGAATGTGTACATCCGGCTGGACAGACATCGGGACAGACATCCGGATGGACGGACAACCCAAAAAAAATAAAGGGTCCCCCCCATGGGGCAGGCCCTTAATTATTCCTGTCAAACTTTAATTAGAGCATAATACATGGAGACTTTCTGGAGACATCATGGTAACGAGCCCTAACAAACATCTAATTGAGCTGCCATTAGCTCAAGTTAGGTCATGGTGACACAAAAATATAATAAGTTCATATTGTCATGCACGATAATTATACTGCAAAATGTGAACGAAATACATGGAAGCATTCTAGAGATATCGTGGTAATAAGCCCTAACGAACATGTAATTAGGCTACCATTTGCTCACATTAGGCCATAATGACACCAGAATCTAATCAGATCACCCTGGCATACAAGATAATCATACTATAAAATTTGAGCAACATACATGAAAGCATTCTGGAGATATTGCAGTAAAAAACATAAAAAAAACCCTAAAAAACATAATTAGGCTGCCATTTGTTGAAATTAGGCCATGGTGACACCAAAATCTAATCAGTTCATCTTGGCATGCTAGATAAGCATACTGCCAAATTTGAGCACAATAAATTTGAGCATTCTGGAGATATTGCGGTAATGATCCTAACGAGCATGTAATTAAGCTGCCATTTGTTCAAATTAGGTCATGGTGACACTAAAATCTAATCAGTTTATCTTGCCAGCTAAGGTAAGCATATTGCCAAAGCTGAGCAAAACACATGGAGGTATTCTGTAGATATTGTCATCATGTAATGTGCACATCCATATGGACATTCAGATGGACGGACATCCGGATGGACAGACAACCCCAAAACAGAAAGGGTCCCCCCTATGGGGCAGACCCTTAAAAACACAGTGAAATAGTATTTTAACATTGTTTGAATAGAAATTATGTCCAAAGCAGTGAAATTAAAACTACAGTGAAACGTACAAAAAAAAAAGAAAAAAATGTGAAAATTTACAAACACAAAAATAAAGCAGTTTACAGTACATACATACAAATGTCAACTACACCTGTATGCCAAAGTTTCTACATCTTCAACAGACCATGCACATAAATCTGTGAAACATTTACCGTTGACCTTTAAATGGCTTTACGTCATGTCATTTGACAGTAAGGCTTCAGTTCTTATAACTTTTGTTAGTACTTGTGATTAAAAACTCCAGTGAATATGATACGTAAACATAGTGTCTGCAAAAAAATTGTCATGTTGGGCTGAAAAAATAATTGTCGAGGAATTAGATCCTTTCAAACATAACATTGGCACACCTCCTCGATAAACCTCCCACGAAGTCAGCAACATTCGTGATTAGACAAGTAAAGTAACTGCAATGAACCAATATACACCTACTAGCTGTGGCTCAATGCGACCAACATGGTGAACACCCTCACAAATATTCCCTCTGTACGATTCTTTTATTGCATGAAAAAACAGATGGACAGAGATGTACATATATATATATATATATATATATATATATATATATACATATATATATATATATATATATACATATATATATATATATGTATACATATACATATATATACATATACATATATACATATACATATACACATATACATATACATATACACATATACATATACACATATACATATACACACACACATATATATATATATATATATATATATATATATATATATATATATATATATATATATATATATATATATATATGTATAACCTGTTTTTTAAGACAAAGCAGAGCTTTTCAAATTCTGGTCTTTTAATGATAACAAACACCGATTACACTGACCAGCTCAAGCTGTTTGCTAACCAGAGTTAGTCTCAAGACAGGCAAATTTTCATTCCAGACGCCATGGTTCTCTAGAAATGGGGTTTACCTGATGATCATCCTGGGGTATGAGGGGTGGTGGGTGGATTGTCAGTGTTTTTAAATAACCCAGAATTTCTTTTACAGCATAAAACTGCAGTATTTAGATACCCATATCCCAATCACTAATGGTCCTACCCTGTAAGATTTATTTTGAATTGAAGTTCTTTACACTGTAGCATAAAATGCCCGCCAGGAAAGTGACATGGTAGTCGAGACCAGGAGGAAAACTTTGTCTGCTAAACAGGCCAAGTTCTACAAGTTTTCTATTCCATGACACAGTGCTATTGCCATGTCTGCCTGGAATAAAAAGGAGAAAGAGTGTATCAGGTTTCAGACAGTTTTAACTTGCTTCAATATGGATGTAGCCATCATATTTTGTTTTTTCTTTTTTCTTTTTGGCTTTCATTCTGACATTTCAGGTCCTACATTGCCAACAATATGACCCACCCAAACAAAAGTCACTTTTAAGCTGAACATAAATGCATGCACTCAATTCAAGTGGGTTTTAACACAAACCAAATACATGTAGACATATATATATATATATATATATATATATATATATATATATATATATATATATATATATATCATGCTGTAAACCTACACGAAGTATTTCCACTTGGAACTCAATGTACATCATTTCTATCTTTAGGTAATTTCAGAAACCCACTTCACTTTCCAATTACAAACACTCAAAACAATCAAACAGTTTTTAACAACACATCAGCACCTTTCAAATACAACGCAAATATGAGGACTATCCTTTCAAAAACATCAAGAAATCTTATCTGCATACTAAGTGTGTTTCTCTGTGATAGACATTCCAGGAGGCCCTTCATCATAAGTGTCCCATCAATCTTCACAGCTCATATTTGAACTCATCCACCCTTGTTTTCCATTGTACTGAATTCCCCATGAATATAGCCAGGATTACATTATGGATTTAGTATTCGATTTCTTGTTAAAAAGAGCTAAATTAATTCAGGTGTTACCATCCTGATGTAAAGTCAGCTCTATGGTTGCTGCATTGATTACAAGTCATGCTACAGCTGCTGCATTGTCAGACAAGTCATGCTACAGCTATGGTATTGCCTGCCAAGTCATGTCACAGCTGCAGCATTGCCTGACAAGTCATGTGACAGTTGCCGTATTGCCTGACAAGTCATGCTATATAGCTGCCACTAGGGAAACTGCAGCATGACTTATCAGGCAACAAAATAACCACTGACAGTGGATTTAAAGCTTTATATTATGGAATAAGCTGAGTAAAATATAAAAGTTCATAATAAATGTATACAGACATAAAAGCATGGTACCCTTCCTCATTTGAATTACGGCTGAGTCAACCGCTTTCCTTCATGCATGCCATTCTGACACGGCACATCTGGACTTTTCATTCAAAATGTTTTTCTTTGGCACTACAATTTCAAAAATATGAAAGTCACTGAAGCAGATAACATTTAACCTGCATCTAGTTTTGGTCAGTTGAAGGGGACAGGGGTCAATTGATAAATAAGACCAGAACTGTTCACACAAACTTCCCTCTCCATGTAAAAAAGTGCAGGGACAAGTTCTTGTACCCACCTGAATCCAAAGGTTTGCGTACCATCCCTGTAGAGGGCACTTTAGTCTGGAGGTCTGGCATTTGCAACTAACCCCATGTACGTTCACTTCAATGACAATAATAATTAACCCAGAACTGCTGCATGTAAAAATAGCAAACTTCTCATGGCTACTGTATATACTTGTGCTAGATTTCATGACTAATGATGTAAAAGCAACAATTTAAGTTCAAGGGACGATTCAACATGTTCACAGGTGTCTGCATAGACATTATACTTGGGGGGGGGGGGGCGGGTACATGTGTACATGATGTGCATACTTTAAACAATGTAACAAAATTATTGTAATTAATTATCAATGATCTCTGGTTTTGACAATGAACACTGGTAAAAGAAGACAGGAAAGACTTATGTTGGGGGCCCTAATAAATGTTGCTGATACATTTGCACTTTGAATTAACCTTTTCCTCCTCAAATTGCAAAAAAGGCACCCTTAGGTAACTTGTTTTACTGTAATCTCTCATTAACAAAAAAAAAAAAAAAATGCTGAGATTTGTAAGCCCTAGGTCAATAGCTGGGCTTGGAATGGGTTGGGTACATTGGGACCAAGGGAGAGTTACTGGGCCAGCCCTACTTATAATGACCAGGCATGGATTAAGAGCCAAAAGTAAACCAGGCTTTTCATGACTTTACTTCTTTCATGGTCAGCTTAGCTGGGAGGTCATCATATTTCAATGACAGAACATATGTATACTCTTTCTCCAGACAGGAAGGTGCATAAATTTTATGAAGTTTCATTAAATTTTTTAAGACTTATTGCAGGGAAGCTAATAGTGTTGAACATCTAGAAGAACAAGGAGAAGCAGCCGATGAAACGGGCACTAAAATAAACATGTCTCCCCAGTTCCACACAGAAGCGCTAACCTTTCCCCCCCCTTAGACCGGTTAAAACCGGCTGGTGGTCAAATGTCCTCTGCTTCAATGTTTTAAATTTTCAATTTTAACAGTAATGAAAAACAGTTTGATTGAGAATTATAGACAAGACCTTTAAAAAAATTACATACCCCAAGTCAACAGCTTTCCTTAATTGGCATGGGTTGGGCTCTTAGAAATGCCCAACCCATGCCAAGGAAAGCTGTTGACAGTCTTAATTCAAAGGGGTGAGGGTTAACAATATTTGATGTTTGCAATCTTATGGGGACCTGTCCCAGCCAGACATGACTTGATTATTTTGGTAGCTAAAAATAACATTTGCCGCACTGTTCCTATTTAACTAAAATGCAATACATTTGGAAAATGAGAACTGCATACCATTGAAATTATTGTAAATTTAAAATATTTGGCATCATGCTGCTTTTCCTGAGCAAGCAAGGTGGATGGGGGTGATTAAGGAGGCAGGGGCACCAAAAGGGAATTATACGGTAATGTATTTTCAATGTACTTAATTTGTGTATTTACTTCACTTGCTTGATATGTGCCATCAATTCCATGTGTGGCTTGCCATGGAAAGGGAACTGTCATGAATTCAGTGTACAACTTGCCATGGACAGGGATTTGACATCAATGTAATGCACGAATTGCCATGGACAAGGACTTGCCGTCATGCAGTTCAATGTATAGCTTGTTATGGACAGGGCTTACTGTAGTTATAATGCTGCACTTTATGAATGACACACACACACACACTCACACACACACACACACACACAAACACACACACACACACACACACACACACACACACACACACACACACACACACACACACACACACACACACACACACACACACACACACACACACACACACACACACACACACACACACACACACACACACACACACACACACACACACACACACACACACACACACACACACACACACACACACACAGTACAGTGGTACCTGCCCAGGTGGCCACCTCCGAAAATAGACAACATATCTTTTCAAGACTGCCTGTTCATAACACCAGAGTCTATTTTTTCGAATAAAGAACACCTATATTCTCAGACCATCTGTAACAAGAGGCCATTTTTTGCTGGCAGAAGGGGTGGTCATAAACAGCAGGTATTACTGTAACAGTACTTTCAACTCATCAAGTCACTTCTATATCACTCACCTTTGCTCGTCCGAGGGCCTCTTTAAAACTTAGGAACTTTTGAATGTTAGCTTCCATGGGAGGGACACAAAGTTTGAAATCAAATTGTTACTTTTATGATCAACTGTCTGTATCATGTTTCGCAATTAACAATCCAGATAAATCCACCACTGACGTGAATGTACTCCTATATGCTTCAGGTTACTATAGGCTGAATCCAAAGGTTTGGATACTGCGTTTGTTTTATCTCCAATTTACACACGTAAACGACACATCAAAGAGCAAATTGTCAGTGTCCATAATCTGTGCAGACGTAAATGGCCACTCGTACTGATCTGGTCCTTGCTCTTTTATCCTCTGATAAGAGTAGGATCTGACCAACGTTGGCGATAAAACACAGCCACAAATTACGACTCCACAAAACTGCCGAGAACCATAGCTGGCATGTGTGTCTCTGGGTTTGTTTCAGACAGAAGTGCTCACTGACACTGTATCCAAGAAGTACTGTACTTGTACCGGAAACATCTACAGCACACTTTATTCATGGACATACAGTCCATCAGCCATGCAAAAGTACACAACTTCATTGGACCCACACAGAGCTAATTAAAAGCACCGCAAAATACACTTTTTTCACGCACTTCTAGACAGTGTTAATGAGAGATGAGGACTGCGGCGAGCATTGATGAAATGAAACAAGATACACCTGTGTTTGGTAGTACACTCACGTCAGTATTTCCGAAGATTGACCTGGTCAGGAATGTTTAATTAATCCACTGACGTTTTTCCAAAACAAAGTGCAATGCCTTAACATGCTGCTTTTAACTCCACGGTATGAGCAGTCGCCTCTCTGATTCAAGTGGCAAAAGTTTCTCCAATTTCTATATTTCCACAAAATAAATCACAGGCAACAAGAACTCTGGCAGAAACTTCTCAGCAGGAACAGGTATAAATGACTAACTATGCTGCATATTTTAAATACCTGCTTCCAAATACAAAATTGCAGCTCCCAGTTTTGTTCTGTAAAATCCTGCCGTATTTATCCAATAAAATAAGGTCAGATCCACTTAGCCATGTGAGAATCCAAAGTTTCCTGTTTGCAAGTAGCTGTGTGTAAGATTGTCAAGCTCCGGCAAAAAAAAAAAAAAAGTAAATAAATCAGCGTCTCTTAAGCTGCTACAAAGTTTATAACAGCTGTGACAAGGCAGCTGATGTCACTGTTGCAGGAGTGTATCAATGGGGAACTACCCAAGAATTTAATAGCACAGTCCTGGTTATGCACTGATGATATTTATATCCTTGCGTGAACCTCGTCGAGAGTTGTCAAGCAACATCCAAATATTCCCAAAAAATTAAGTGTCCAAAAAATAAAACTTAAATGCTACAATTCTTACAAGAAGACGAGAAAAATCAGTAAAAATCTGTTATTTCTTTCTGGGAAAAAAGTAAAATAATTCATGTGTTATGGAAACCTAGTATTTTGATTCAAATGAGTATCACAGCCATAAACTAATCTACACTGTCTGACAACATAATTAATGAAAGGTCAGTCCAGATGCATACAATGTATATCTAACTTCTATTGGTCCATGAACTATGCTAATCTGAATGCATTTACCATACATGAATGAATCAATACAATAATCAAGACTGGATAATAGATGTATAAATTTTTCCCTTAGTATATAGCCGTTGGTCCATCTATTACCCATTAACCCTTCCCATGACAAAAAATTGAAGTTAACTGACACATTTTCTTTCCTTTCAGCTGTGCAAAAGTAGGAACAGATTTTTGTTTGTTTGTTTGTTTTTACAACCTTGACTTCTGGCACATTGGTATCCCATTGCAACGTTACACATATGTTGTCAATATACACCAAAAATGACACTTTTCCAAGTGAATCCCCACAAAAAGTTTCAAAAATTTTAAGGGCAAGAATTGCGGAAGTAAGTCCGCAAAGAGTCAACACCCAGTGGGTCACCCCATGTGGGGAATTGCATCTTAATTTTTCCACACGTTGTTTGGAGGTCATAGATCAAGAGAACCTCAAGTATTAGTCCCTGACTGTTTGAAAAAATAAATTAATTTTTTAACCCGTATACTAATGGCAAATCAGAAAAAAAGTAACATAGCTTGTTGACTTCTAATAAATTCATAAGTTGTAGTCCACTCAAGCATTACGTGCACTGGTCTGTTTAGCAGCAGAACTTTAAAGTGGTGAAAATCCTCTGAAATGTTTTAATCTAACCTTCACAGAGACAAGAAGTACACCAGGCAACTAACTGCTTTATGATGTCAATGTTATTAACACTTTATGGGTCAAACTGGTCCACAGAGACCATTCTGGTCATCTGCTTCATCTGTTTTATTCAATAGTGTCCTTCCTCAAAATGTGCTGAACGAAAATTTGAGGGAAGACTTACCAATACATGTAGTCAATTGCTTTCCTCAGTGCGCTCTGGGTGCTAAGTGTCCAGAGTGCGTTGTGAATGGCCTGTAGACTTGATCAGTCTAAGGATCTGACCCTTAAGGGTTAAGGTGACCCTGTATGTGTAACATGACCACCTTACCTGCCATGTTGTTCATGGGACAATTATTTATACTATGGCAACAGTCACCGTGCCACACCTGTGCATGGGGCAAAAATACAGTTCAGAGTACCCACGTATATGGCCTATAGTCAACAGGGTAGACAAACCGTGTGAAAGGCCACCCACTACTATGTACAGTGGTACCTGCTGTATGCAACCACTGCCGTGAGCAGCCACATTGCTTTTTTTGGTCACTAAGCTGGGACATAGGAGTCAATTTCTTTGTAAAATTTACCTGTGGCGACAGGTTACCTGCTGCACTTTTTCTTGGCAGAAGGGGTGACCACATACAGCAAGTACCACAGGGGCGGGGGGGGGGGGAGGCTATTGGTTACAAGCAGTGGCTAATGACAGTTACAAACTTGCCTAATTGTACTTAGAATCTGGTTGAAGAATTATATTTTGATTACATTTTCTTGACTTAAAAGCTAATGACTTTCATTTTTATCTGACATGTTTTTCAAATTTTGCTCTTAATATCCAGAGATTGTTAAAAAGTTTGGCCACAATAATTTTAAAGATTTTAGACTTTCCTGTTATGCTACTTAGATTTATCTTTTGGCATCATTCTGTTTTAATATTCACCTTTCAGACATTTCAGACATTTTGAGACCAGAATCTGGTTAAGAAAGATTATATTTTGACAACATGTTGTTGACTTAAATGCTAATAACTTTATTCTTTTCTGACATGTGTAAGTACACATTTACTCAATATAAAAAATTACTCAAATTTGACAGTATATACTTAAATGTCACAAACTTGACCCATTATGTTGAACATTAACTCAGGGTTGGCAGCGAAATAGAGCTTCATTGTTTAGAGACTTTAAAAGTGAGAAGTTGGTGTCATCATGGGGTTTGTTTTATATTTCTGGTGCAGGATGTCCATTATTACAGTACTTGTTAGAATTTCCCTCAGTTTGTACAGCCGGTCTAGCTGTAACTGTTCATTTTACAATCACAATCACAGGGACTGAATATAATGCCTCAGTTTGTTTCTACTTTAGTTATACACTGGCAGGTGGTTTAACTAAGGTAAGCTATCCAGCTACGAAGGGTACAAACCGGGTTCAGGGGTAACTCAAACTATTCTTATCTGAACTTGTACCATACAAATTTAGTAATTATGTTTGGTTTGACAGGTATTCTTCATTCATATTGAAGCTCTGCATTCATATGTAAAGCTTCACTTACTTACCTAAAGCATCATTTGACACGTTCATATATTTTTTATTATTGTGTGGGTTGTCTTTGCCGAATATTTAGCTTAGACAAGGAGCTGCTACTCAGAGAGACATGTATGGGTACAGGCTCCACAACATGTTCTGAGTAGTTACCCGCTGAAGACCCTTTAATTTATTTGGGCTAATACAGCCTATGTCAAAATTCTACAGAAGAAAGTGTCCAATACGGACTTGTATGGTACTTCCATATTTTTCCTGTGTATATGGGTTAGAGAGTGACAGGTTAGCTTACAGAGTGTACAGAGTTTGGAATAAGTTAATGACTACCAGGAAATAGCTCGGGATGAAATGACACAAACGCAACACTGACAGGAAAACGTATTTTTCCTCACGGTTTGTTAAAAATTGATAAGACTTTTTTAAACGGAATTGATCCCTCGGTTGTGTCACAAGAATTAAAGATGGACTAATCAAATTTTAGGGTCGTTGTGACCCATGTTTGTCAGTTATCCTAACCTATTTGCTGCCAACACAATCAATCATTATTAACATGCACATCTCACAACCAAACTGTTCTTGTTACCCAGTATTTTTAAAATTTCGGGACAGACTTTGTAATTTCACACATAAGTAATTCATAAGAATTTCAAATGAAGTGGGCTAATTAACTGAGGGCTGTAACAAAGTGGGAGACATCCTTGTGAGTGCAGGCATTTTACAGTTTCTGTTGTTGATTTACAAGCTAGGTCCTAATCCACAAACCTTATAACCAATAAAATAACAAAATATTTGAACACTCTCGGGACTGGTCACTGCACCTTGCCCCAACAAACTGTGGGTGCATTGTGCTCGAGACGCACTGGACAAAGATGTTGTCTCATCTCTCATTCTTGATGAGAAATAAGAAGACTGCAATATCTTCAATCCTGGTTCATTTCTTGTAATTTTCCATGCAAAAAAAAAATTTGCTGGCCGACATACTGGCATCAGTTTTCCGAGGGTTAACCTTCTGCCCCTTAAACTGAACAGCACTGGCTGGAGATTAACTGTCGTCAGCTCCAATGATGTTTGTTGGTTAATCTTAGTACTAGTGGACAGAAAAAAATATTCAGAATTGTAGATGAACCCTGTCAGAATATGATGTACCTGGACAATTAACTGTTTCCTTGGGATAGGTTGAGCACTTTGTGCCCAATCCACCTCTAGATCAATAGCTTTCCCGGAAGCAGGCTTTGCACTTGATGGCCGATCCACCCCTCCTACATTGTTTTTTTGTTTTTGTTTTTGTTTTTGTTTTTGTTTGTTTTTGTTTTTGTATGTGTTTTTTTTTGGGGGGGGGGCAGGTTGAGCAGTCCACTCTGTCAAATCTCAGGCCTGCTGGCCAGGTCTGCCAGTGCCTAACTTGTTTTTCTACATGAGAACATTATACCTGTAACTCTGTTGCAAGTGATCATCAATATTAACACACGTTTTCCGAGTAATTGCCCACATGTAACAATCATTTTGCATGACCAACCAGCCTGATCATCTGTCACTTAACCCTTTCTGGCATTTTAACTCGAGCATTCCACGGAATTCCCTGACTTTGAGGTATATGTAAGCTTATATAGTAGAATTTCTAATTCAGCCATCTTCATAAAGAGACCATTTCTTAATTAAGACCATCAATTTAGACATATTTTTGTCCTGAATTAAATCATATCCCTATTAAGACCACTCCCCTATTACGACTACTTTTTTTCAGTTCCCTAGGTGGTTTCAATAGGAAAATTCCACTGTGTTTGTGAGAGAGAGAGAGAGAGAGAGAGAGAGAGAGAGAGAGAGAGAGAGAGAGAGAGAGAGAAAGCTCATTTATGGAGAATTTGGATAATCATACATATATATATATATATATGAATGTATATATATATATATGTATATATGTATATATATATATATATATATATAAAAGTAGACTAGGCAAGTGCCTGATGGCAAAGAGCCTCGCTCGATCCAAAACGATCTTGCTTATCAAATTTTTATACGATTTGTGTGAATGTTTTCTTCCAACTCGGACCGGTTTCGCCCTCTTGGAATGGGCTCCTCAGCGAGTGAATTAACGGTTGCCAACAGGAATGATGTTGCCGGTTCAACGCTGAATGTTAGCTTTCAGCTCGGCTCGCCAGCAGTCAATTTGACGTATTGACGTTTGCTTGGTCGCGTGTTTGACGTCACGTGTAATATGTAAACAATAGGTTGTTAGGGACAGTGGCCAACGACTCCCTTATGGTGTGTAGGTCCCAAAAGGAACAGATTGGGTTAACCTTATATATATATTGTGGAATTTCCTTATAAGGCCATCTCAGGGACTGAAAAAATGTGGTCACACTTGGAGAGTGGTCTTAAGGAGGTAAAATTTAATCAACTAGACACATAAATGGTAATACAAATGGATGGTCATAATATAGAAATGGTCCCTTTACAGAGATGGTCTTAATTGAAGAATCTTATCACATATACACATCAAAGAGCTTTCATGCCATGGATATCTCTTTACAACTCTGGACAGGAAATGTGTATTTCATAGACACCATTTAAGCCATTGGGGTCCGTGATCATGGGTAAGCCGTGATCATGGGTAAGCCGTGAACCCGATAATGTGCACAGTGAGCAGTGTCATAATCCACAATGTACATTAATCCTTTCCCGCTCAAATCACCCAAAAGAGCCCGACTTAAATCTTATCCTGCAACTGTAGCTGTATTCTCCAACAAAAACTTGAGCATATAAACTGGATCGAGGATAAAGTTGTCCATATCCTTCTAGTCCCAATGTCAAAGGCCATGAAAGTCTGTTTCCCCCTGGTGCTGCTGTGCTATGACCCTTGGAAATGAACAGGGAACCAGTTACTGGATAAAAGTAAAACCAGCCCTGTGTAACGAGTATGCTCCACAGGGCTGGTTCTACTATTGCCATCTGCTTTAACAAGTTCACTCAAATTTCTCATTATACTAGAAAACATTTTTGGTGAGATTTGTATGTGAGACCATAAGTGATGGGACGTCTTAGGTCAACAGCTTTCCTTGGTATGGCTTGGGTACAATGGGCCCATGCAACCTACACCAAGGAAAGCTATTGCCTCAGTCGTACTCTGACCAGGAATGGGTTAACGGTACACCAGTGGACTCACAGCAACTAGCGAGACCCCCAGTTGGCCGAATGACTTTCCTTATCAGTTTAATTGGCATAAACGAACAACAAAAGAGAGTAGATGAAAGATGTTACATTCACCCAAGTTCCCTTTGAAGTACTTTGGAGAAGATCCGTGTGGAGACTAAGCGAGGTGACACCATGACGCTCATCCAATACATCACAAAGTAAAGATGCATGACTTGCCACACAATGAAAATTCACTGACTGAAGTATTACATCAGTATAGGTATCACATAAGTACATAAAATATACAGTGAAAATCAATTAGAATATAAAAGTCCATGTATTATGTTCCCATGTGTAATAGTTTTGTATGGGCCATGCATCTTTCCATATCAGGAATCTACAGGTCATGTGGTCCCACACTACTTTTTGATCTGGAAGCCAAAAGCTTTGCCAAGGTGGATGGATCAGGAAAGGATTCCACTCCATATGAATGTATATTCATACACCACAAATCCATGCTTTTAATATAGTCCTACAGCAAAATCTGGGATATTCTTTTTTCCATCATCATCAATTTGTTTATAATCATGTACAAGACATCTGCTAAAAATAGAATAGGTTCAAAGTTAATTATATGCCATCTGAGGTGGTATGGAAAATATATGTATATGGCCCTCTAAAAAGTTCAGCCATTTTGAATACCATCACACGCTGCATGTAATTCACCAGAAGTCAATTCCATGATAGTGTTGAAGGAGTCAAGACTTGAGCCAGCAGCACTTACTCACACCATTCTAGACTTGCTCAAGTCTCACTGGACTGTCCTCCGTATTCTATTTAAAATCAAATTCATTGCCAAATTAAATTTTAAGTAAACACACGTCGTAGCTTTACCTAGCTGATTGGCGTGGAACGTGTATATAACCAGATAACATTGACTCCAGATGATTAGCGCCGGGCGGTCTGCACTGTGTTTCTTATCACACAGACAAGCGAGCAGTCATAACGCACTCCTCTTCAGAAGCTGTTAAGTGAGCTACTGTGTAATGAAGGATTAAGGATTGTCTAATTGCAGTGCACCGCGTCAGGCAAGAGGGTGTCCGGTGAGACTTGTCAAACTTGCCGGCTTGTCGCTGCTATGAATTATTCATGAGCAGTCAAGCACGTGACAGATTCAAGGCCGTCTCAAATTCCTTGTGTTGACTGTTGTTTATTTACATGCAAGCATGCACATTCTATTGTAGAGAAACGTCAGTTCTTGCCGATGCCTATTTCGAGCGGCGTTAAAATGAATATTTTCCTTCTACGATGATTTAAATCAATGACCGGGTCGTTGCTTGTGACAATTTGAATGATGTAAGTTTGCAAAACTGCGCAAAAATAGGGTGATTTCATCGTCTCAATCTCGATTTTTTTTGTCTCCGCGCCATGTTTATATCGTTAGAATGCTTAGAACCTTGTCTATTTTAACAACAAGCTCTCCCATTATCTGAAACAAAAGTATTTTAGCGGGAACCCCTTCAAAACTGCTTCTATTTCAAACAATTTATTAAAGCAAGAAACAAAATTTAACGCTGTAAATTGGTCGGAATGATAACATATACTACCACTGTACCAGTCCTTGCGTACAATAGAGCAGAGGGTCCAATTTTTTCACGGAAAGAGAGTAAAATACGCTAGCCGCAGGGAAACATGGCTCGGGTGAAATTACCGCTGCCGCGTGTTTATCATGCTGACAGTTTGTCAGTAACTGCCATAAAGTGTGTTTATGGACTATTTACTGCAGCAACAAGCTCTACCATTATAATTGAATATAACACGCAACCGATCTTTAGAAAAAAATATCAGAGGAACAATCGTTCGTGACGCTAACCCAGAAAAATGCTCGGACCGGTACCCATGCAATAGTATTCACACAGGATTGACCGCTTTGATCAAATCGTGATTGAGATCGATATATTTCCTTTGTTAGGGTGTAGGGCAAGAGTTTTTGTTTAAATTGACAAAAGAACCACATAGAAATGTAGAGGTCTTACTCAACAAAACTTAAATCATGACGTGGATCATTTTGCATTAATGCAAAAATAAAAAAGTTGTGGCACTGATTTGACTTCCAAGATCCCGCGAAACCCCGGATGTTGTGACGTCACTCCCACCGAATTGATGGTAGTCCAGAGTGGTCTTGTGCAAGTTTGACAAGTCCCTGGTGTCGGCAGCCGGAGGGAGACGGTCCGCTTTGTCTCGCTTGAGTGGCCAGTGACTAGCCATGCATTCATCGAAGGCCACTTTCCACTCGCAATGATAATAGGATTAGAACTGACCAGGACTCAATAGCTGCTACTGTTGAAACCGACACGGCGGCAGTGTCGACCAGTTAAAAAAAAAAATAATAGTAGGACCTACTTAATAACACCGTGTAGTTGGCATAATATTATTCAGTTAACTTTGTGGAGGGGAAAATGTATCGCACTTCTGGGTGGGACCGCGGGATGGGAAAATAGGGACATGCACCAGGGACTTGTGCAAGTCTAACACCATTCCAGTCTCACTGTCTGTGATATATTTACTCAGAATGAAGGCAAACCTTCCAGGTTCAGAATCTTCATAAAAAGATCTTTCATTTAAGTACCAACATGCCTGGTTTAAGGTAAGTGGTATTATGCACTGCCTGGCAAGTCAGCTTAGAGCTGTTTAACGGGCAGCTGCAGCATGACTTAATGGCAGCACTCAAACAAGACCAAGATCTTTCCTGCCTAAGCGGTATGGATGCTGATTAAAATTATAGATAAGAAATATATAAAGTACCTTAACATGGCTTCAATTTCCCGTACTTTCAACACAAAATATTGACCAATGCATAATCTGACTGAAGAAAAAGTGATTCCAGACTACAACTAGAACAGACTGATTTTCCAACAGAAAATCAAATGTCTCCCGGTGGAACACTTACGTCTCTGAATAAGCTACAGGTGATAACAAATTACAAATGACCAAGTTTGCTTGAAAATTACAATCCTATTTTAGCTCTCACCTAGATACATTACTCTAGCAATTTTCATCAAGTTCTTCAAGACTTTTTGCAAAACAAATTTCACATAAATGACCCTGTGACCTTGAAAATTAGGTCAAGGTCACCCAAATATAATCACAACCTTGGTCTTACTTTGATACATAATCCTACCAAGTTTCATCAAATTCCATCCTGTTCTTCATGACTTATCCAACGGAAACCAATTTCACATAAGTGACCCTGTGACCTTGAGAATTTGCTCCAGGTCATCCAAATACAATTCCAACCTAGGTCTTGTCTAGATACATAACCCTACCAAGTTTCATCAAATTCCATCAAGTTCTTCAAGACTTATTGCACGGAAACCAATTTCACATAAGTTACCCTGTGACCTTGAGAATTAGATCAAGGTCATCCAAATACAATCCCAACCTAGGTCTTGCCTAGATACATAATCCTACCAAGTTTCATTAAATTCCATCAAGTTCTTCAAGACTTATCGCACGGAAACAAATTTCACATAAGCGACCCTGTGACCTTGAGAATTCACTCAAGGTCATCCAAATACAATCCCAACCTAGGTCTTGCCTAGATACATAATCCTACCAAGTTTCATCAAATTCTGTCAAGTCCTTCAAGACTTATCGCCTACCAAGTTTCATCAAATTCCATCCTGTTCTTCATGACTTAACCAACGGAAACCAATTTCACATAAGTGACCCTGTGACCTTGAGAATTCGCTCGAGGTCATCCAAATACAATCCCAACCTAGGTCTTGCCAAGATACTTAATCCTACCAAGTTTCATTAAATTCCATCAAGTTCTTCAAGACTTATCGCACAGAAACCAATTTCACATTAGTGACCCTGTGACCTTGAAAATTAGGTCAAGGTCACGCAAATACAATCCCAACCTAGGTCTTGACAAGATACATAATCCTACCAAGTTTCATCAAATTCTGTCAAGTCCTTCAAGACTTATTGCATGGAAACCAAGTGTTGAAGAACCTGAACAACAACAACAACAACAACGACAACAACAACAACAACATCAACAACAAGAAGCGGAAGAAACGGGCACTAAAACAATATGTCCCCCGGCTTCCACCGGGAGACATAATTCCTCATAAAAACGCTTTTTATCCTTTGCCGCTCAAAAAAGCATCCGGACATAAACTGTCATGTCTTAACATGTTTACTCAAATTTCTCATTATTTGAAAAAATATATTTGCTGAGATTTGTACATAAGACCATTTATGATGACATGCCATGGGTCAATAGTTTTCCTTCGTATGGGTCGGGCACAAAACACCCAACCAAAGCCAAGGAAAGCTGTTGACTCAGTCATATACTCTGGCCAGGAATGGGTTAACTCAAATACGAGTGCACTATTGTTCCAGAAAAAATGAAAGACCTTCCCAGGTCAACAGCTTTTTAAGGTCCACTTTTGACATATTCCACTGAAAGTGTGTCATGGAAAGCTGTTGACTTGATCAGTCAAATATTTTGCGCCTAGTCATTGTACAATGGTGTCAGCATGTGTTAATGTTGACAGACTAACCCATGCAAAATTATCCACTGAGCATGCACTGTCAGTTCAATATGCAGATGAGTCAATGTTTTATCCCTGAATTTCCATGATACTTTACCCTTTAATTTCCTGGCTTATATCCCCCCCCCCCCCCCCCCCAAAAAAAATGAAAAGAAAAAAAAAAATGAAACCCCCCCAGGCTGGTTGTCAAATGCCACCTGCTAAAACGCTTTTGACAAAATTCATCAGTTATGAAAAAGGTTTTGAATGTCAATTATAATCAAGAAAACCTGACCTGGCCAATAGCTGAAGTGTAGGTGGATGTTTAGTGCCTGAGTGGTGCATTGATGATTGAGTTTGCAAGCATGAATTGAACCAAGCACTCAATTATAAAATGAATCAACCATTGATTTAATAAAAAAAAATAAAAAAAGCTAAAATCCCCATTTCAAGAAATGTAGCAAACAATGTGAAAGATTCCCGTTTAATAAAGTTGCTGTTGTTGTCATCTCAAACTGTGTTAACATAGCGGACATGTTTTGTGTTCTTGATTGAAAACTGGACGAGTATGTAATGTTGTTTGCAATATCAGAATTTCAATCCCTATACGGAAATGGCAGCAACAAAATCATAATATCAACAGGAATGTATTATAGAGTAGGTCAATATATGCTCAGTCACGAGTAGATCCAAATTATCTGCTTCTTGACTGACCAATTATAAGTGATTATTGGTTGGTCTTGCAGGGCTCAACATTAGTGGTTGCCCCACTGCCTGGGGCAACTACATCTTAATTTTCTTTTTTTTTTAAATTAGATAAAAAATCTTTCTCTCTCAACGGTTATGGAGAAAAACATGCTTCTTTGACCCTATCTGGTACATGTCGCCTGTCAATCATACAAACATGTGACATACCTGTGACAACTCCTGGCATTATAATTAAATTCAGCTCTACCATTCAGTAGACTAGGAGCCAATATGTGATTGACGTCATAACGGTTACATCACAATATGGTTACACTGTCCATACCCATGGTCATGTTATCTTGCTTTTTAAAAGGCTGATATATCTAATGCATTCAGTTTCTGTTGAATCACAGCCTATGGAGAGTTGGAACAGAGATCAACTCCCTGTAACTAGTAAACATAAACACTTATGTTTACCCTGGGGTTGAAGAGAACTCACTGGCCTCTGATGAGTCCAGTTATGGATGAAACCAGCTGGGCACTTTGGCACATTGTGTGTCTACTTTCATCAACAGTTCCCCTGTCTTTCTTTCTATGGATCTCAAAAATACTCAGTTGAGGGCAAATAGGCCAATTATTTGATGCACTTGCCCAGAATTAACAGAGAAAAGATAGAAAATAGATCAAGATATGTCAAATAATCGGATATGTTGGAGGTGCGGGTAAGTTCACAGAAAACTTTGTGTTGAGCACTGTCTGGCCATCCAATCATCAATGATGACATCACAACAAATTCCCAACACTGAGCATCTGTGCACGGCAAGCGATCTTTCACAGTTGTCGAATTTATAAGATAAAATCAATGTCCCCGTCAAACAAACCACAAAAGAGTGGCAATTCCAATCAGTTTCCGCAGATCACTTGTCAACTTCCCCGCTTCAAAATGCTGGGGGGGGGGGGGGGTGTGCCAGTAATAAGGGGCTGAGTGGTTAATTGGTAATTACAGGTTATCATATGTCCAATTAAATTTCTAATGTGCAGTGTCCTCCTATCACCCAAAGGTCATGGCAAGATACAGTTCAAGAAATCTACACAGTGAAACCTGTTCTCAAAAACCCTACTTGTGGTCTCTCATAAGAGGTACAACTAACACGAAAAGTACCAAGCATAATATATTATAACAGTGGTCTTTCAAATGTCTCGTTGGAGTAGTAGCCTGTATTGGCCATATTAAATTATGGGTTCTCCACAGCAATTGCCAACCTTATAAACATATCATGTTTGCAGTCATAACACGGCAAGGCTGCACGGCAGCGTCAGGGAGGTCTGGGGTAAAGTATGTATCACTCCATTCCCCCCACCCTGAAAAAAATGTACCACAATGGCCATTAAAATTTTAGAACTTTTCTGCCACCGGTAGAAGATTTTGACTTTGACTATCCTTGGTGCTGTACGAAAGCAACACATGAAAAGTGTGCTCAGGTGAAAATTTCACCTGTAAACTACTTAACATGTCATCTTGCTGACCACTTAATGAAACTTCTTTGCAAGAAGCATTTGAAGAACACTTGTGGTTACCATTACAGTGATCAACCACGGCAAGGAGGGTCCAGTGTTCACTCCTTGCAGTGAGTTCAAACCATGCAGATATTCCCAAAAGCTTTGCATGTAATGCTCAACAGATTAGGTCAAGAGGCCACAGACCACAGTTATAAATCCTTCTATTTTTCATATTAGCATTTTTCAGTCTAAAAAATCAGCATTTTGGTATTTTAATATTCTGTGAACGGCATTTAACAGATAAAAATATCAGAAAAACACGTATGGATTTTTGTCATATAATTCCCCGCTCATTAATTTGTGATAATTGAAATATGAAACAACACCTGGATGTCAGCTTTATACAGGTGTATGAACTGTGCTCTTGCCAGGGTCACATCATTGTCCTTCCCCACCATAAAGTTCCCACCTGGCCTGGAAGACAATGCACCTATATGATCACCAATGAAGCAACTCTGTGGTGCAGCAAACCTGACTTAGCTAACTTTATTTAAACAGAAGCTACAGCATGCCGAAAACACAGTATTTTCGCAATTACGGACTATCTCCATTGGGATGTGCAACCAACCAATCACAACTGTGGTCTGTAAGCAAGATCAACTGGTTCATGTGGGTTCTCAGTAGAGGGCTGACTGTAGGCAGGTGAGACTGGTATGTGTATTTCCATCAGTTTCCATTATAATGCAACTTCGAAACCATTTGACTAAGAAGCACCAATTTTCTTTTGGTAAATGGTTGTTACCACTTATATGAAAACTCGACAGTACTTTTCGGACCTGTATCCACTGTCAGGGCAACCATCTCCATTGAGCTTCGTCTTTGATGCAGTGGGGCGCTTGGCACTCAGCCTATTGCTGCCCCTTATTTCATTGCCTCAGGGCGACTTCTACGTCTGATACAAAATCCTAATTCTGGGGCGTACAACTGGTATATAGTTTAAATATTCCTGTTAATTTGCTGCAAAACTATTCAATGTATTGGACCTATTTAAATGACAGGCTCTACTGCAAGGGCCCCAGCTTGTATACAGGAGCCAAGCTGTGGCTGCAGATCACACTGGTTGAGGGTACCCAAGCTGGGTGACCTTTGGCAGTGTTAACACCTCTGTGTTAATTATCCCTTTGTTTGTTTTCAATTATGTGTAGATTTATTGGATGAATGAGGGTCACAGCAGTCTTGCACCAAGGCTTGGTTGTTTGAAGAGCAAACCTTCCTGCGCATTGTGGATTTTGCAAAGTTCTGGTATTTCTGCATGCATGGTCTCAGGTCCTGGTCAAGAACATAAAGCATGACTTGCATGGTCAGAAATGACCCAATAAAATATTTCCAACATATATATATATATATATATATATATATATATATATATATATATATATATATATATATATATATATATATATATATATATACATATATATATACATATACATACTGTATTCATCTTAACATGGACCTATTATCGGAAGGACTGAGCACGGCGTATTTCAGTAGCGCAAAACCCATTAAGCTCACTTATACGAATAAACAGTGTCTTTGATCCGCCTTTGTTTTACGCTGATTGCCGCAACGCGATAAGCGATAAGCGGGGCCCTTTGTTCCGCGGCTCTGGTACCGCCTGAGCGGGTGGCAGTCACACTTGGGCAGGCACATTCAGCTTGGCAACCCGTGGCGTCATTTGACCGGAACTTAAACGCTTGGATGCGCAATGATATAAGGGGCCTTTCGTACTGAGCATTCGAATGCGCAAGCGGCCTTGCCGTTCCCCTTCCCCAAAGACGAGCAAAATGGTGTTCGAATTTTTGTTCTGCGATGGTTAGTAGGGATTTTATGAAGGGACTGCCGTCTCTATGGGACTCCTTCACTGTTGATCAGATAAGACAAACCTTATAAGATTTAGACGCTTTTTACAATAAATGCCGGTCGAATGCAGAACTTTAAACCTACATAATACGATTGTATACAAGCAAAGGTTGATTTTGGTGCAGTTCAAATTTACCGCCAGTACCGGCGTATCTTAGAATTTTGCGATCAAAAAGTGGTCAAATTGTTGATTTCTGGGCCCAGTATCCAATATGGCGCCTGTAGATGCCAGTAACATGCATAATATCCCCATGCCATAGAGTCATGGGTATTTTCATTCCGTATGAACCTACTGTGGTGTACTTAAACGTTTGAAATGCAAAAAATATAAAATGAAATAAAAATAATAATAATAATAATAATATGGACCCTGTCTTGAGACCACTCCCATGAAAGCCCACCTGCCTTGAAAGACCACTAGTCAAGATATTTCGTAAATTTCATGTTATTCATGGTACTCCTATGAGACCACCTGTCTTGAAAGACCACAATTTGACCATCCCTAGGGGTGGTCTTATAAGACAGGGACCACTGTTATAATAACAAATTTAAAAAAACATGAAAAATGCAATAAAATGAATCATTTTTATAGGGAAAATCCTTTGAACCAGTCATATATTGTAAGAAACCGCAATCATTTTTATACAGCTAAATTAAAACAATGCTGAAACTCATTGTTTTAATTTAAATGAAAATTGATTTCAATTTAATAATTTAAAAATTTCAATATAATAGATTAAACTTGGTTAATAATTTCACAGCAAATACAATAAATTTCGGACACAAAATCTGTGGTGTTGAACGCCATTGCCGATGTTATTCTAAAACAGCTGAATAGAGGAAACGGAAGTACCGGAAGTACTACGGAGACTACCGAAGTGTACCTTCGGGTCACCGTTTAACGCTCGGGAGACCAGCGGCCGCGAATACACAATTGACGCCTGCGAGTTTTATTGCCGCCTACCCGCTGTGGCGGTAACAAAGCTCTGGCGTTTGAAGTGCCGCTGGTGCTCAGTCCTTCCGATAATAGGTCTATGATCTTAATAAGAGCACACTCCCTAATAAGCACGTCCCCAATTTTTTCCACAGAAAAGACCCCAACATATCCCACAGTTTTCAAGCAAGTAGTAGGATTTATTATTACACTTAGAATCTACATATTTTTCAGCTTTTGTGGATGAAATTTTTTCATAGCATACTGTGTGCTTATTAAGATGAATACGGTATATACACATAAAGAACCCTTGTGTTCATTGAGTTACCACCAGTACTGAAAACACTATTTCAAATAGAATTAGCCTGCATATCAACCAAGAGCAAGTACACTGGTAGTGAACTACCACTCCACTGTGGCTTAATTGTGGTGCTTTGCCAGAATACGTGTGTCAAGCTGTGCTGATCAAATGAATACCAAGCAAGACCATGCAGCCGTGGGGACGTCCAGACCAAGAGGTCCTGATAGGGTTTTTGTTCTGGTGTAAACTCATCATGGGACATTTGAAAACAATGTGACATCCCTTGCTTAACTATTTAAGTGCCAAATTTTGGACTGAGTCAACAGCTTTTCTCTTGAACTATAGGCATACTGGTACTTGAATGAGAGGTCTTTTTACAAGGAATACGCATCTCAGATCCTAAAGATAATTCAGACCAATTTGACTTCAGTAGATCGACTTTAGACGTGATTGGCACTAAAAGAGTTAAATAGCAAGGAGTAACATGGCTGTGCAATGTGAGGCAATGTCAGTTTAACTGCACCAGGGCATCACCACTATTGACTGGGCAAAAAATATACTCATCTGTATAGCCAGACTGAAAAAAAAATTATGTTTAGTGCTGAGATGTTCCAAATGTTCAATGAAATTAGTAATTTCCCTTCAGCATCAAATAACGTGCACAGATCTATATAAGGCATGATAGCAACTTGAAAATCTTGAAGTTTCAAAAAAACACACACTCGCTTTTACCAGAAAAGTTCCCAGCCTGCAGCTGACAGATTTAAAAAACAAAACAAAACAAAAACAAAAACAAAAAAAAACAAGTAGTAAAAGTGTAGCTAGGTAAGCATCATGCTTAAAATACTGTACCCATGCGACTGTAACAACAGGCCTGGAAAGGGAAGTACAGGTACGTATAAGTTCCCGAAAAAACTCAACTTTGCATAGAAAATGGATTCTTGTCATTACAAGAGAGGATTCAAGGATCACCATGTGATACAATGCTTTTCAATGGGAACAAAATGGCAGATACTGATACAGCATTTGGGGCACTGAGTGTCTCTGCACTATCAGTTGACAGCCTTCAGTCTACTTCACCGATGCTGATCAGTTTCAATATTTAATATGTCTTCAAAAATATTTAAAGATAAAGCTGCCCATCTAATTTTGATTCCCATGCACAATGAATTCTTTATTTTACGTCAGGTTGCGTGCAAGATTCAACATTTAAAAGACTACTTGCATCACTGTCGTGGTTTCTTACGTCTTACTGCATGTACAGCCTATGGACTCAAAAGTCAACATTGGGGGATTTTAACTCATGCAAACTCTCAAGGCGCAAACAGATTTGCTTTCACACAAATCTTCTTTGCTAGTCCCCCCCCCCCCCCCCCCCCCGTAAAATCAATAGTTCACAAATCCATTGTGTCCAGCACACTGGCATTAAAGGATTGGAGCAAGGAGCCGTCTCTGGCTCATGTACTGCCCCCTTCTGGCCTCTATTAGAGGCTGAAGTTCTTCTTAAAATCAAGCACTGATTCCGCATTTATTGTATCAGGTGGTAAAGCATTCCATTCCTGGACTATTCTATTTGAGAAAAAATGTCTCCTAATGTCCAAAAAGCATCTCTTAATAATTAATCTCTGAAGGGAAAACTCAGATTACTTGCAGGGCGGACCACCCGGCCTCAACTCTTTGACCAGGAACTCTAAAATACGTCACACCTAGTAGGCAATATGGCATACTCCCAGGGACAGGAAGTAGCAGATGATACCACTGGCCAAGAGGTATCATGTGACCTACTCTGACGGTAGCATTGGTCGAAATAGGTCAGGCGACCTCTTTTTTTTCCAATGGTGCGGCCTTCTACCGCTTGCCTCTTGGCTTATGCCACTACGCTTAGGAAATGCCAATGACACTACAGACCCCAGCATAATAAAATGGAACAAGGTACTTGTGGTTTATTGGTGGCGCACAAAAGACCATACCAACTCTTGGGACAATACCGAAGGTGAACTTGACAAACGCGTTGTCCCATTGTATGGTGGGGGTGGGGGGGGGGGGGTAAGGGGTTTCCCGTACTGGCGTACTGGGGCTTTTTATTTACCGTACTGGTGTACTGGAAGCCCTCTTGTTTTACGTACTTCGTACTATCCAAAATTTTGAAAGATTTTTATTTTCCGTACTGCATACTCTTGAAAAATAATTACCTGTAACAGCGGACTGAAACCTCCCCTTACCCCCCTTCTTGTGTATGTGCTGGCATTTGTATAGAGCCTACTCCAGACACTTTACAGCTGCAAACATAACAAGCTCCCGCGCTCATAAAATAAGTTCTAAGGCAGTAAATCCTTCATCAGAAATATAAATATTTCACGAACATCACTCGCTTGCCAAGTCTAAAACAATTTAATCACTTATCAGATGCTGAAAATTCAGCAACTTCGAACTGTATTATGAATATTTGATTAAACTCTTCCTGTACATTTTTTTCCTTTTGGGGGAAAAAAATCTCATCATTAATTCAAAGATGCCACCATTGTGTAAATATCTCTAGCGTGAAATTAACCTCATATGAGCTACCTCCTAGTGTGTGTGTCTCTCTCTCTTGGTCAGGGGCATAAAGAAAAGGTCTTTTCATTTCTCAGAAGTGTTCAGCACCGACAATAACATTTTGATCAAATTTGCACTTTTTTATGACCCCTTCTAGAATATGTTGGTGTACTCTATGATTGTGCATGTATACAGCTTGTGTATGTACAAGTGATAATAAAACATAGGACAGGTACCTGCCTGTCAGATCATCCTTTGTCACCTGCTTTCCAGTTTTTTAAATGCATGAAGGGGGGGGGGGGAGGGGGGGTTAGCACTGTCATCAAATGTGTACCCTTTGGTTATGGTCAACCTGCTTTTATCTGATTGCATGATGTATCACAAAATGACATTCCGCTGACTTTATAAGACACTGTTCAATCTGATTGCATATAGGTCATTAAGCCGATCTCAGAAACCGTTACGCCACAAACACATTCAAGGTTTCAACACATGTTTAATAGCATGCAGTCCATTAAAATGGTATTACACGTATTATGTCCTTTGCTGCCCAGGAAGCCTCACAGAAAGCCAAAGGTACATGTACGCAACAAATATAATTTGTAGTACATTGTCATTTAAGTGTGTCAGCTGAAGAGACCCCCCATTTAAGAGTATATACATGGAATTATAAGTACAAAATAATCCATTTTGCTGAACTTGCAAGATTGCAAGATCTACTGAACATTCATAACGTAGACACCAGGTACAGGAACTGGAAACAAGGTGATGTATGGTGAACACACATGCAAGTTGTTTACCTGCAGAAGAGGTGAGATTTTTTCCCCGCATTTTCCTGGGTATAGGTATGACGGAGCAAACGAGATATGAAAAAAGGCCCATACTCATGCATATAGGCATGTGGAACAAATAACCGAGAAAGTTGTCAAGCTTGTTCAAGGCTTCATCAGAATGCTAGCCGATTGTTCTAATTTATACCACTTTTGGGAAGAAATGCAAGACAAAAGATTTGTTTTGTGGTTTTATGTGGACCAAAACATCATATTATGCAAAGGTGGAACAGTCAAAGATGATGTGACAGGGACAATTGGCATCCCTTTAAATATTTAAAAAATTCCAATCAATTTACACAGATGAGGAGACATACACACAAGTTCATGTGTGTAATTAACCCTTTAATTTCTTAAACTGAGAAAAAACCAAGTGGTGCTGAAATGTTACCTACTTTGACCCTTTCTGGAATAAAATTCCAGTATAAAATGAAAAACAAATCAAGTGTTGACGTCCTATCAGCGCAGTACACGTATATCCCGAGTCAGCAACTTCCCTTGCTGCAGTTTGCCCACTAAAAAACTTTTACATGGAAAGCTGTTGACTCAGTCTCATGCCCAGAGAGACAGGGTTAATGGTTTTCTTTCATTTTCCATATATACTACCTCAGTATCTGCAAAAAAAAAAAAAAAAAAAAAAAAAGAAAGAAAGAAAAAATTGCTTCACATCCTTGTTTAGCGAAAGAATTTGCATGGAAGCGGAGATTTATGCACGTTGAAAATTTATGACTTTCCCCGGCCAAAGATTGGATCAATACATGGTCAAGTCTGGTCCCAATTCACAACCTTCCTATGAGACAAAGTTTACAGATTACTATCCCAAAAAGTGACTGCCACACATGTGATGGTCTTAATATATGAGGCCTTTTTTTGACCAGGATCCATTCCTGGGGGGTCGGGGGGAGGGAAGGACTTTTCAGTACGTTGGCATTATAACTGGGCATTTTTATTTGCTGTTACGTACTGGAAGCACTTTTAAATTTCCATATTTCGTACCAACTATGACTTGCATATTTTCTTATTTTCCATACCTTACACTCAAGCAAAATTTACTTGTATCAGGGGCCCCTGCCCCTCCCACAATCAACAATGAAAGTACCGCAATCTTTTGGTACGCTAGTACAGTGAAGCCTTTGATCAAAAACATGCACCCTTAGTATGAACAGACAGTGGTCTCTCAAGACAGGTGGTCTCTCATAGGAGGTATCTAACTAACATCAAAGCACTCTGCACACCTTACCTTGGCTAGACATGTTGTCTTTGAAGGCAGGAAGCCTGGCATAATGGGGGTGGTCTCTGAAGAAAGGGACTACTGTCAGGTAACCTGGCACAAAAGATTTATGCCAGGTGATTTTGTTGGCCTTTTCTCATAGTCATTAATGTCTGTGCTTCTGCCGCAGCATTTTTTACAGTACACGTATATGCTACAGTGGTGCATATTCTGCCAGAGGAAAGAAAATGGGGACTTTCAGGTACATTTTTATGGCTAAAATAGGCTAGAATATCCCTTAATTTTAGATTCTTGAGGGTAAGCAAAAAGTATTCTCGAGATTTTTCAGGGCATGGTTCATTACCCCTTTTTACCCTTTGGCAGAAATGCTGAATGGTACCAACAGCTAACTCCTTACCTTCAGTTTCAGAGTAAATATGAACATTTCGTAAGTAAAACCCTGTGATATCCTGCACTAGTCCTTAGCATCTTTTCATGTCAGGCAGAAAATGACACAGGACGACAGTTTTGTTGTGGAGGAAAATACCCCTGAATAAGAAAACTGAAACACTGCAATCATTCATCTGGTGGGACCCTTTATGTAATTCCAGTGGGGCCCATACATAAGAAAATAATCAATTCTTGTCCATTATTGATCCATAAGAACCAATATACCAGTACTGCTGAAACAGGTGCCCTTAATATGTGAATTGTGACAATGGGAACAATGTTTTAAAAATTTAAGATTTTGTATTGTTATAATTTTAATAAATATTACACCGGAAGTTCCTCAGACTCATTCCATTCTAAACTAGAAAGCGCACGTACCGTAATTAGCTGGACTTACCTGAATGTCTGAGTAGCTGACATCTATATTTAAATGAAGCCAGTCTATTATACTTCCATAACTGAGAATTATTTATGTCAAACATTTTTTTTTTTTTTTTTTTTGGTGGCAATAAATGTCCCCACAGGTCAGTCTGTAACTGAAACAGAATTACAGGAGTCCCTCTTTTGAGAGACCACTGACCTTTTAAGACCAAATCCATGAAGTCTGGGGCTTTTTTTTTTACACTTGACCTTTCTGTGAGCCTACCTGTTTCATGTGATCAATTTTGGACCTGACTGGGTGGTCTCTCAACAGAAGGGCCACTATACAGTCAAAAGTCCTCCAAAAAAGCTTTCCCATTCAAATACTAATATGTCATGCTCTAGGTATTGTGTGGGAAGCTGCCTTGTAAGTCATGCTCTAGGTATTGTGCGGGAAGCTGCCTTGTGTTTAATACAAAGAGAAACTTAACAAACCCAATTCTGTAAGCCCATGTACCCTTGGAACACTATCAAGTCCAATATTCTAAGAGCAAAGTCCCATTCCATATCATTCACTGAAAAACTGCATTGTTCTAAATCATAATAGCAAATTAATTTACAAAAGGAACAAATCATATTCATAAAATTTGAAATTTAAAAGAAAGTTTTAGGTATTATTAGCCTTTATAAAATCTGGTCATCAGGGGGGAACAGCGCAAGACTTGTTTAGGTGCCATTAATCCCCGGACAAGTCATTCTGCTAACCGGCAGCACCAGTCATGCTCTAGGTATTATATGGGAAGCTGCCTTGTATGTCATGCTCTAGGTATTGTATGGGAAGCTGCCTTGTATGTCATGCTTTAGGTATTGTGTGGGAAGCTGCCTTGCATGTCATGCTCTAGGTATTGTGTGGGAAGCTGTCTTCTTGTCATGCTCTGGGTATTGTGTGGGAAGCTGCCTTGTATGTCATGCTGTAGGTGTTGTTTGGGAAGCTTGGGCATGTTGTCAACACTTATCTGATATGCCATATGTTTGTTCCTCTAAGTTATCCTATACTACGTGTGACACAGACCTATAATCACCCAGTCTTCATGCACATTTAATTTTGTGTACATGTTAATACACCAATGTCACTGGTGCAGGCATGACAATTTGGTTGCAATGAAGTTGAGTTTGTGTGATGTAACACTATTCAGGTCATGTGTTACTACTTTTTTTGTATTTCACTCCAGAAAATGATAATTCCTCCCCAAACATAGAAAAAAAGTACTGTAGTCCCTTTTATGAAAGACCAAATCCGTTGAGCAAGTTTAAGGGTGGTGGCATATAGAACAGTAGCAGTATGAACCTTAACCCTTTCCCCCTCAAACCGGCCAAAACCGGCTGGTGGTCAAGTGTTGTCTGCTTCAGTGTTTTCAACTAATTTCAACAGTTATGAAAAACAATTTGACTGAGAAATGTACCTGAGACTTATCAAGATCACATGCCCCAGGTCAACAGCTTTCCTTGGCATGGGTTGGGCACTTAGTGCCCAACCCATGCCAAGGAAAGCTGTTGACTCAATCTTAATTCAAGGGGGAAAGGGTTAAAGATATGGTTTCAAAACACCTGCTGTCCCTTATATTATTACAGTTGTCTTTCCAAGTAGCAACAACAACAACTGCTACCTGTGGCCCTTATGGATACACGGCAAGTCCGCAGTGACTTTCACAAATTACTGAATATAACTTTGGATTCAAACATAAAGTACGGTAAACTGTACATTTTCAGAAAGCTAACAAACCAAGGATGCTATTCATTTCAATAATTTCACTTTGTCATTTGGTTGCAATGTTTGTTTAACAATAACACAAGTGATCAAAATAATTTAGCACAAATATCCCTTCAACTTATTCAAGTCTGAACATATTGGCCTCAAACCTGCAACAAACTGAAGTTTATGTATTGAATCAAAGAAACAATGTTTCTCAGATTTTCCCACTTTTGTTCCGTTTTGTTACCAGAGTTGATCAAAGGTGGCTTGCCTTTGATGCGTCATCTTTTCAACTTCACAGAATTGTATATGAGGAACAACAGGAAAAGTTCTAATTTGAGACATGCTTTTTACATTTACAGGGTATTCTATAATTTACCACTAATTTGATATTAAAATCAATTACAATGTAGGAGTTGAAACCAAATTTGCATCAAAGAATGATAGTCACTTCTATACACTTTGAAAATTGCTGTGTAAACATTGTAGCCACTAAACACTACCATAGTGCTACAAAATTAATCTTTATGTTGTTTGCTTTCCAAAAATGTATACTTTATGGACTTTTTGAGTGTATTTAGACAGTTATCAGGAGAAAAGTGTCCCTCATCACTAAAGCCAATGCTCACATTGCTGTATATCGTTAACATAATACACTGTACTAGCAGGAGCATTGGTTACTTGCACAAGACCCTGACAGACCTCCTTTACATATGGCTTATTCTCCAGGACTTTCATCCTTTGCTGGTCTAAATATGACTGATTCAGCACCAGAAAGTGCCCCAAGGAAAGCTGTTGACTCAGTCTCTAAATTGGCTCTGTAAGAGTTAAGATGAACTTAAACTGAAATTTCATAAAATGGATCCTAAATCAATATTGTTTGCAAGGAGGCCTTTCATTCAAGTACCCGCATGCCTATTGTCTCACAGAATATAACGATCCAGGTCAACAGTTTTCCTCGAAGCACACAAAGCACACTGAGGAAAGTTGTTGACTCAGTCTAAAACTTGACACTGAAAGAGTTAAAGCCTTTGCCAAGCTACTGATGACTTTTTGGAATGAATTACACTGTGGCCAATTTCACTCCAATGGAAAAGTAACATCTTTTTGTCACATTTTTCCTTATCAGGCTAAAAATACATTTTTAACCAAAGAATGCTCGAGTTAACATTATCCCATAAGTAAACCACATCAAACAAATAATGGCTGATATATTCATAACGTAAGCAAATGTATAGTCAACATTAACCTCATTTAAAGATCAGCAAAGATTAGTTCGCATGACCGAAAAAGTTGGACACAATTGGTGGGATAATCTAATATAAAAACATTAATGATCCAAGGAAAGACTGAATAAAAGATCAAAGGGCAAAAGGCCTTAACTTAAACAAACAACACATGTTCAGATCTGTTTAAGCAGAAACCTACCATCAGACATGAAGGATGTTTTGACATGTAAATTTGACTTTTGTGTGCTCACTGGAGGAATAATATTGGAACACGAAGCTACATGAGGGTAGACAATAAAATACAGCCTTATTGATGAGAGCACCCAGGCCTTCAGTTTAAGTACTTGTCAACTTGGCAAGTAGTGCCCACTTCAACGATGGAAACAGTTCATATATATATATATATATATATATATATGTTTATATATATGTATATATTACATTTATATATATATATATATATATATATATATATATATATATATATATATATATATATATATATATATATATATATATATATATGTTAACTGGTGGGCACTAATTGCTAAGTTGACAAGTACTTAAACTGAAGGCCTAGGTATATATATATGTATATAAATAAAATGCAATGGTTCATGTCTTCAAGGACCACTTCATCAAGGTACAATGATGTAGTTGGTTTGGTGCTTTTCAAATTATTTGTGCCTTGACTGATTGATCACCTGTCTTGACAAACTGTAATTTTGTCGCTTTTTGGCATTGTCTTACACGCTTCATTATTTATATATATTGAAGTCAGACAAAAAAGTAATAATATGTGAACCACTAAAACATGAAATTTTTCAACTTCACTCATTAATTGGGCTTTCTTATAGCCTGTGGTGTGATAGTCCTGATGCAGGAGATAGGCAGTATGAAGAAGATGTTGTTTTAGTAACCGGAGGTAAAAATATTCTTCATCCTTTGAAGACCATTTTCCATGAGTTTGCGATGCATCTTTACAACAAAGAGGAAATTTTCCAGCGGAGAATAATCCCAGACTTGAACTGTCTGACATTAATGTAGCATTACTGCTCTGGAGGCATGAGTTTACATAGACCTGCAATGGCACTTGACCTTTGGCTGACCTCTAACCCAGATGCCAACCTTAGAAGTCTGTCACTGGGCATACAAAGTGTATTAGTCATATTTGATGGCACTTCAGGTAGACCATGACAGAAAATTTGTAGGCTTGTACTTAAAATATCTGCAGTGATATATTAATTTCCACACACTGGACTGATCCCTGAACCAGGCCATACATGTGTGTAATTGTATCAGTTCAAATGGCAAAATATACACATAATTTTCTGTTGCCCTTAGGAACCAATACTTCATTGAAGCTTTTGTCAAATTTCAATTAGCTACTTGCCATAACAATTTCATCAATACATCACACAGACAGACCATTTGGCATATGACAATTAAGTCAAACTTGACTGCCACTGTACAGTAAGGTACACGTATCTTATTACAATGTGATAAAATCTGCATCTACAAGCCTTAATCTTTCTACTTTCAACTATAGGATGCATGATCCGTAAAACGGTATTTAACAGACTTTTTTTTGGTTATTTTCATTGTGTAGTATATATAAAACATTTACCTCTTATTTGTAAATTCAAATTACATGTACATGTATATAGGCTATGAATGCAAATGCCTCATTTGTTTCAGTGGGAAAGGGGGGGAGGGAGAAGAGGGTAGTGTGATACTTACTCTATGTGGTTTTTTTTTACTATACAGTGGTCCCTCTCTTGAGAGACCATTTAAATGAGAGACGACTGCCTCATCGATCACCTTTTCAAAACCCATTGCTTAATACTTTGAATGTTTATATCTCCTATGACAGACTAGATGTACCTGTCTTTACAGACCATAGTGCAGTAACTCCTAAAGACGGTCTTTCAAGACAGGCTTTACTGAACAGTAGTCCTTTTGAGAGACTTCAGTATGAGAGCACATGCCTTTCAGGACCACATTCACCAGGTTCTTGAGTCTATCTTTTCCATGTTATTTTACCTCCAATGAGAGACCACCTGCTTTATGTGACCATTTTTGGACCTGCCCGGGGGGGGGGGGGGGGGGATTTAACTAAATTTTCACATTTATTAATAATACTTACCTCTAGAACACTAATGGGTACTTGACCTCTTAGGTCCTGTCTCTCCAAAGATTAATACCACCAGAGTCTTTTCTGACTGTATAACACGGTATGGGGCATACTGCAGCACCATTCATACCAGGCAACTGACCTCCAGTCTTGACCTAATACATAAGTTATTCTTTTGGGCTATACCCCAAAACATGATCTGATGCAGGGATGTTGGGTGGGCTTCAAAGTGTTCTGGAGTATTATTAATAAATGTGAAAATTAAGGTACATTTTCCAGATTTATGGCATCATGCATTACCTCTAGAACACTAACGGGTAGAGATACCACCATAATGCAGGTGGGTGATCATTCTAGCCTCTGGAGGATAAGTAACTCCATAAGAAGGCAGAAGAGTAACCTGTCTCTACCAAAAAAAACCATCTTGTTGCATCAACAAGGGTGCGTTAACAAACCGGGAAGAAAAACTAATCCTGAAAAGTATAATAATACCTCCCACAAGATCGAGTGAGAATTAAAAGACAAATGTCAGGCTGTGAACATTTTGAGCAGCTGTCACACTGTAAACATGATCTAATTTGGATTAGTGGGAACACCTTATGCACCTGTCACAGCTCACAGACTTTCTCCACGGCCATATATAAGCAGCTTAAATAGCCTTCGCAGTCCAGCTCCAAATTGTGTAGGCATGGACTTTATTAGCTTTCAAGGGAAGGAAGGTAAGGTTTCCTACCTTTTATGGTGGATTTTACCCGGTCCAAGTCAAATTTCAAAGAGCGAACAGGACATATCAGGCTGTCTGGATTGCTGTGATCCGGCCTTTTAGTGGCGAGGGCCTTGATGTTCTCGGAAGCCCTGGAAAGCCATAAGTCCCTTAACTGGAGCCTGATTCTTCACCATGAAGAACGAATTAGGTTTTAAGTAAACCTTAAAGCCATGGATCCTGAAACCACTTAGTCCTCATATAGTCCAGTGCATGTATTTCTCCTCTTCTAGCTCCTGAGGCTTGAGAGTAATGAGCAAAATAGGTTTTGTACATCAACATGTTCAGGGGAACTCCATATGTCTCCTCTCAAAGGGCTAGGATCAAAGCCCTGACAGCACAATGGATAAGTCCCATTGTGAAATGATGGAGAGCACGCCTATCTACATAAAAAACTCTTAAGGAGTCTAGAAAGGACTGAACTCAAACCAACTTTGCCTCCCTCTAAGTCAAGAGTAGAGGATATGGTGGAATGATAACCAGCTATCATGCACAACTCTTGGCCAAGATCAAAAAGTTCAGTAGGAACTCTGCTGTGTCATTTACTGTGGCCTTTCAGGGATCAATCTTAGGATCCCTAGCCAACTGTGTGTAAAAGGCCAGAAGTAACAAAGCTTTTCATGACAGCCACCATGCGTAAAGATGAAGAACTTTTGATTTGAGTGGGGTACTGACGTTGCCAGTTGGCAAAGCACGGTGTTCCAGTCTGGAAGAGAACTCAGAGGCTCCAGACTGAGCGCTGGTAGTTCCACCATCCAAGGGCCTCTGAGGCCACTAAGGAGCTAGTAGTAGTATTACTTCTACTTCATCCTCGTGTATCTTCCGAAGTACTTTTGGGAGAAGAGCTACGTGTTGGCAGGTAGGCATATGCCCACATCCCGCCCACACCTTCTCGTCCAGAAATGGGGAACACTAATGTTGGTAGCATGTGGTTGTCACATTTGTTTCAAACAGAGATGGGGTGCCCCACAGATCCCACATAGCTTGTATCATGGGAGAGTAAAGCGACCATTTGGTGCCTAACACCTGGCGCTTGCGTGACAATCTGTCGGCCTTCAGATCGAAGGCCCTGACGATGAATATAACGGATCTTTACTTGGTGTTGAAGACACCAGCCATGAGGAGAAAATCCACTGAGTCGAGAGAAGTTCCCTTGATCTTGTCTCTCACTGTTTGTTGATGTATGCAATGGCCGTGCGATTGTCTGACCTTATCAGCACCTGCTTGCCCAGCGCTAGAGTCGGAAAGTTAATGAGGGCCAAGCAAATTGTCTCCAGCTCCAACCAACTGATCAGCTAGTCTCTGAGATGCTGTGGCCAAAAGCCAGATATTGTCGAGAAGCGCACATGACTTCCCCATTCGTGGAGGGATGCATCGGTAAACATCACTATATGTCTTCCTTGAATGGATGTAGTGATTGACCTTTGAGGACATTCCCACAATTCCTCCATCAACACGTACAGTGACTGTTTCGCCTTTTGACTGATCGCAATCAATTGGAACTGAGACTCCTTGTCTGACAGTTGAAGAAAGGCCAGGTTTTGGACCACCCTATGGTGTGGCCCTTCAGGGGGAACTTGGAAGTCCAATGACTTGAGAGTTCCTATGAGACGTCTCCACTACTTAGCCTGTGAGGCTTTGTGGTTCAAGAAAATTAGGATCAATACTGTGACTACATTTATTTTCAAGGGCATTTTATTCACAGTTTTTGCATTTTGGACCTTTCACTGAGACTTCAAATTCACTATTTTAGTTTTAATTCTAATTGATGCCTTGTTAAAACTTTTTTTTTATTGTGTTCTCAATTTCATGGTTTTGAGCCAAAATGAATTCACAGCACCAGCTGCAAACTGTCCTCTACGGGATAGCATCTGAATGGGACAGTTTAACAACGTGTCCCACAAAACCTGAAGTCCTAGCTGTATCATGTTGAGATTGGACTTTGGAAAATTCACTATAAGCCCTAAATCTAAGGAAACCATCAATATCAGGGCTGAATCCCATTTCAGGATAGACTGGGATAACGCTCTCGGCATCCAGGTAAATGTGGAAACATACACCTCTGCGGTGTGCATAATTTGCGATTACTCCCACGACTCTGGAGAAAATAAGAAGGGACATAGCCAAGCTGAATGGAAGAGACTAAAACTGTTAATTTACTCCATTTACCACAAAGCAGAGATACTTCCTGCACCTTCCCATGGTCGCTATATAAAAATATGTGTCCTTCAGGTCGATGGACATGGTACAATTGCCTTGTCTCATTGCCACGAGTATGGAGGCTGAGGTCTCCATCTTGAAATTGTCCATGGCAAGGTACTTGTTCAAGGCTTTCAAGTCCATGACCAGAAGTAAGCTGCCGTCCTTCTTGGGGACTAAAAACAACAAAGTGTAAAACCCTGGTGAATGTGGATTGTGCGCTTATGTGTGGGCACATTGAGCATCATGCAGGGCTACAGGACTTGGACCTTGGTGAAGCTCTGTCCCATACAGTAATCTCTGTAACTGTAGCTGATGGTGCCTGTAGGGCCGGGAATGCTGCCGCAACAATCTGGATCATAAATGGTAACAGAAGTTTTAGCTCATCCCATGAAAAAGCTGTCACTGTGGTCCTGTCTGACAGTGGTGCACCGGGTTGTACAGCAATTAACTGTGGGTTCGTCTCCCGTGGCATCGGTACAGAGCCAGGTGCCGACACTGTTGCCTACTATGGTATGGAAATGTCCTGAACAACACTATTCTGTATGTATGGGGACGACGATAACTGTTCCCTGGATGGTGGTGATACAAGCTAGAGCTGGTCTTGTAGGAACAGACGATACTGGGTGCAATGTCATAGATGGGGACAGGGCAGGCTGACAAGGTGTAAATTAAAGTCACCTGGTGCTGTCCGTGTTGCTGGGCCCTTTTTTGTGCAGTCTTTGCATCTGCGCCGTGCACATGCACTCTCCCAAATTTGTGGAGGTCATCCCTTGCACACCTCACAGGTATTCCTTTCGCTACACTAGTGGGCTCATATTTTCTCCATGCATTCCCGACAATCAGACTGCAGGTCCCAACTAGCCATGAAATGGCCAGGGGAGTCCCAATTTGGCTTAACAGTGCCTGTGTCTGCCATTGCTTGGGGCTGCGCATGCATAGTGAAGTCACCAAGCAGGAGTAAAAAGGAGAAGCGAGTGCTCAAAGTTGCCTGTGGGACATAAGTTTGTTGTTCTCCTCCAAAATAAACTCTCGCATAATTTACAGCTTGCGTTATTGAAATAAACATCTAAATAATGAAAAGCCAACACTGCATAAAACCATAGAAATGAAATGCTCTCTCTTAAAGCAAAGTAAGGCCACAGACAATATATGGCCACCAAAAGATACATTGATGTATTAGGTCAATGCAGGAGGTCAGTTGCCTGGTATAGATGCAGGTGCTGCAGTGGCCTCAAAAGAATGAGTAGCACAGTCAGAAAAGATTAAATTCTGGTGATATTAATCCTTGTTGAAACACGACCCAAAAGATCAAGTACCCATTGGTATTCTAGAGGTAATGTACTGTGCCATAAAAAAAAAAAAATATATATATATATATATATATATATATATATATATATATATATATATATACATACATACATACATACATACATACATACATACATATATATATATATATATACAGCTGCTGCACAATACAACAAGCTCCACAAAAACCTCATAACAGACTACAAGTCTCTAGCTCTAACGATGAAAAGTCCCAGCCAGCTGTGCCTGGCTCCCATTTCTGTGTCTACATTGTATATTGTAGTCACTTTTCATAAGTATTCTTCATGTTGTTGGGCAATTTGAGGAACTCGCTCATGTCACGTGTCCTGAAACAGGTGGAAACGATTGATGTTTCGGTCATCTATTTACTCCTCTGGAGATTTAGTCAATGGCTTTCCTTGGTGCAAATGAATACACCAACCATACACCACACAAGGAAAGCTCTTGACTCATGGCATGCCATTTGTGACACCACATGCTTCCTGGTAATAGTTAATAAGGAAAAAAGTTGTGCGCCCAAAGGTCCTTCAGGGTTAACTCTTTCAGTGCCACATTTTGGACTGAGTCAACAGCTTTTCTTGGCATGCTTTGGGTGCATTGCACCCAAAGTGCGCCAAAAATGCTGTTGACCTGGATTATTATATTCCATGCAACTCCATGCATGCTGGTACTTGAATGAAAGTTCTTTTTACAGGGAACTTGAATCTAGCATCCCTATTGCAATTCAGAGCAGTTCATTTTAAGTAGTTCAACTTCAGTCGCAGTTGGCACCGAGTAATAATATGTGTGTTGTAATATCATTGATTAATCACAGGAACAGCCATACATAGGGATGTTTGCAATTTGAAAGGGCAGGGTATTGGCTGCAAATTCTGGATGGTGTGAGTGGCCCGGGATTGGCTAGGAGTGGGGGTTCCTCTACCATACCACAGAGCTACCCACCCATCCCCACCTGTGGGGATCTGCACCCAAAATGGACTTAACCCTTTCCCCCTTGAATTAAGACTGAGTCAACAGCTTTCCTTGGAATGGGTTGGGCACTAAGTGCCAAACCCATGCCAATGAAAGCTGTTGACAGCGGGCATGTGATCTTGATAAGTCTCATGCACACTTCTCAGTCAACCTGTTTTTCATAACTGTTGAAATTAGTTGAAAACACTGAAGCACATGACATTTGACCACCAGCCCGGTTTAAGGAGGAAAGGGTTAATGCTATATTGGAATACTATGAGACCTGTCCAGAAAGACCACCAATGGGGACAAGCATGTCGTTATCTAACTTCAAAGCAGCTGGATGTCTTGGAGCCAGTCTCAGTGGCACAGGGTAACCTCAAGACTCCAGTCTCAGCAACATTTTCTGACTAGTGTGTGTCAATACTCATTTATATTTTCTCTTTAAAAAATTACCAGCATGGAATGTCCATGAAAAAAATTAAGACTCTCACACTGACAGTTAAGAAGTAGTTTTATCAGGTACCCATGCCTTTATGAATTTGGTATGATTAATCATTGAAACTGGCTCTCCAGCAATATTCTCTGACGGTAACAAGTGAAGTAAAAATACATTTATGGAGACACCAATATTTGACTCAAGCTTCCGTGATATTGCATTTAAGTTGGCCGTCTTGGTAGGAAAAGGGTTAAAATGAGAGTATATACATTGTATACGGAATAAAAAAATGTGTTCAATTGATTTATTTTATACGTTTGCCCTCTTTGGAATATAATTAACTCTTTGTTCACACAAAACCAACTTATGAGGGATCAATTTTCATCGCCAACCACCTTTTTTATACAATACAAACAGAAACTATAAATATTTTGACACACAGTTGCCTTAATTTCACTTGGCTTTTGTAAAAGATCATTTATGCCATATTGCCTGGACGAAAACTGCATTTGTTTGCACTTTTTTATGGCAATAAAAATGAATAATTGTCCCAACTGTTGACAATTTTTTTTACTTTTGAGTGCGATAAACATTATCAGGGTTTTTACGTTTTCATTCTTCACAACCCAGTTTCTGACAGTCAGTATCGTCGAACAAAGAACATGCTATATTGAAGTATGATCATAATATACTGAATAACTGCTGGCAGCGTGATTGCTTCCTGGTTGCCTGGCAACCATCAATGGCTAACCTTGACCGCTGTATGTATATACACACTTTTTGTCCCTACCGAACATAATCCCTTTACAGGCTACTGTTTACTTTTTTACTCAAGCTTGACTGGCTTAATGGATCAAAGTTTCCTTCAGGAGTTTTACCGTTAACCCTTATCAGACTAATGACCAACTTTTAAAGGATAGTTTACAGACTTTCAGAACTGCACATTCAAATTCTTCTTTAAAAAAAACACAAAAAAACACACACACACACACACACTTAACTCAAGTACCGGCATCTCTTGCATAAAGAAATTATAAATTATTTTATTTCTCTTTTTTTTTTTTTTGTACTGTAATGCTCCAGCTTGTGAAAAGGAAGTTGGGCCTTACTTGCTGGATAATTAATTTCAGGAAAAAACAATGATCCATATCTACATTTAATAGCGTAATACAGTGGGAAGGAGGAGTTAAGCTGCACCATGACCCGTGGAACACATACGGGTTAAGCTTGTCTCACAGTGGTAACTGCTTCCAACCCATTGTTGGAATAAATGGCGAAAGGAATTCATGAGATATCAATTCTTAAAAACTTCAAATTAAGATACAAAGGTTAACAATTCGGATTCAGAGCAATTAACATATTTGCACTGACTGACAGTCAAATGTCACTGAAATTAGTGTGTTTCGTGTTTTATTATGTCCTATTTGACCTTTACAGTGCATGATCTATTTTACAGCTTTCAGTGCATGATCTATTTTAGCTCTTTCAGTGCCTGGTCTATTTTACATCATTCAGTGCATGATCTATTTGAACTCTTCAGTGCATGATCTATTTTAGCTCTTTCAGTGCATGATCTATTTTAGCTCTTTCAGTGCCTGATCTATTTTACATCATTCAGTGCATGATCTATTTGAACTCTTCAGTGCATGATCTATTTTAGCTCTTTCAGTGCATGATCTATTTTACATTATTCAGTGCATGATCTATTTTAACTCTTTCAGTGCATGATCTATTTTAACTCTTTCAGTGCATGATCCACTTCAAACTTGTCCGCACATGATCCATTATAGCCCCTTTTGTGCAGATACAAAAATGGTAATGGTCTGAATTATTCAAACTGATTTCAGATACAGTTTCTATGGAAACAAACATTTGAATCAAGTATAGCACACTTTATTTCCCAGAAAGAAAAATGTAAAGCTGATGACTCAGTCTTCACCTTGGAGCAAAGAAAATATTTAATACCTCATGGTTTATGTTTGTTTCTTTTCTTTTCAATTCTGCCCACACACATGTAGTGCTGTAAAATGCTTTATCTTTGCATTTTCAGGGAAGCCGTCAGAAGATTGATGTCAAATAAAAGAACTAATCTAGTTTACTTGGGGGGAGGGGTCCAAGGCCCCTTTAGTTCTCCATCTGACAAAATAGATATTAGCAAAAAAATTGACATTTTTACTTGCAAACGGGAAAACATCATTTTGCCGATATAAGCACTGTGGTTGTAACAGGTTTTTGTAAATAGCAGTCAGCCTTTTCATCCATAAAAAGTAACCAGTTCTTAGTCTTATTGTGCTCGCACCTTTGGCAGCCACTTACCTGTTTCTAGCCCTCTGTCTCAGCAAGACTATTATATGAAGTTATCAGCCTGTTTGTGTTACTTGGTTTGACAGATACTTTTTTCCGTAATAAATTTTGTTAACAGAAGGTGAATCATATATTCACACAGCGTGACATGTACAGCTTGCAAGCCATGCCCACAGCGCGAGCTTCCTGGCTATGACAGGTAGACACTGGCATAACTTTTGATTTTATCTATAGACTCGCCTTTTTTTTTAATCTTGTATGTTTTGAAAGGTGTCTGCACAACACCAATCGTCAGTAATACAACAAAAGTTATGTGCCTTCATGCTAATATGAAAATATACACTCAGTAAATATAATGGTGGTTTCATCCCGAAAGGAACAACGTACGTGTGTGCGGGGCACTGGGGGGGGGGAGGGGGGGGGCGCTGTTTCCCAGCCAATTAAAAAGGAATACTGGGGAATTTGGGCAGTGACTGCAGCTGTTTTTGTACAGAATGGACGATTTCTTATTTATAAGAACCCACAAAGCAAGAATGAGTGTTTTATGAACAAACAAGAAGAAAAAATGTTAAGCTGTCACATGGTAAAACCAAAGAAACGGTTAAAAAAGAAGGAAATGCGCTGTGGTTAAAATTGAAATCGAAGCCATCTGAACTGGATCAGATACTGAATGAAGAAGTAGTTGTTGGTCAAAAAAAGACAAAAATTACAGACTTCGTCAAACCCACATCGTCAAAATGTGAGGCCTCTGGCACCCATCAACCACCTCTTCATTCAGATTCAAAGCCAGAGCCAGACATGGATATATAAATGCAAATTGTGAAACCTGTGTATAAATACTGAATACAGTATTTATAAGCAGGTAAAGAAAAAGAAAACTTGTAAAGGTCAAAGGTCAAGGTCATTTGGACCTTTTGAAATTTGCATCCAGCCATCACTTGGTCAATTTTCATGTTGGAGTCAAATTGTACGTACTGGAATACTGCATATTTCTGTAATTTACATGTGGGAAAAATTCAAAGAAAATTGAAAAATCAAAATTGTTAATTTCACAAGATGCGAGTTCACCTACCCTTCAGTAAATCCATGCAGAGCCAGCAGCACGGAAAGTAAGAGCATATCAATTTTGAAATACAAGATTACAACCACGATGTAATACCATTTACAGTTCCAGATAGAGCAATATAACCTGCTTTAGGTAACTGGAATGTTGCTATGAACACAAGTAATGAAAGAATGAAGGAAAATAACTTTGTGAAATACAATAAATGAAATTAATGGAAACAAAATGGAATACATTAAAATCACATCCAAGCATGTTATGAAATTGTAAAATCTTCGTGCATAAGCACCAAGCACAACCTGTCTACTTTGCAAGCATGCAGTGGACATCCTGCGCAAAAGCTGAATCAATAGACCTGTTTCCCTCGATAATTGTTTTCAGCTGAAAATATCTTGTACCTAATTTGCATACCAGAATTAGAACAATGAGCATGTGAGATGCTTCAATGGGTCAAGGTCTCAGACCATGTGTCTGATGTAACCTAGCACATCTACAGCCCATTGCCCTCAGTCTCAGACAATTACTCAATAATAATGCTTGTCAACAAGTATTTATTCCCTAAATGTTGTTCATACATTTTTAAGCTGCAGGGACATAATGTCACGATTCAAAGTGTCACTCACAAAAGAGGTGTCTTTCAAAGCAATTAATCCAAAAGCATGGGCAACAGACCAAAATAATTGATAAAATATAACAAAGCAAAATTATTTATGCATTTGTCTGATATTCACATGTAACTTTGTTTGGACTGGTGGGATTTTTGGCATCCGAAAATGTGTGTCATGGCAACTCGGTAACTACACTAATCAGACACCTGTCTATCGTGTACGTTTATGCATTCATCAATGTATAAACACCAGTACAAGAATGGGTAAAAGCTCACGCTGAAGAGGCAAGAAATGTTTTGCTGCATGCATGCCAGTGATGGTCACAAAATACGCAGAGATGTTATGTCAGAGTAACTGGGACACTCGTGAAACCTCCACGGCTCCAAATCAAGATTTCCATTCAGTCGCCGAAACAATTAACTAAAATTTACAAACAAGCTTTTTTTGTGTGTGTGTTTAATTTTAATTACGAATCTTTTGTTTGATCACCAGCAAAACATGAAAATTCACAAGCCAACTGCAAAATTGACCAGCATTTGGCTAGTGAATAAAAAAAAAAAACCCAACTCATTTTGAACCCTGCCCTCCCCATAAAAACGGCTAAGTCTTGCATGAAACAAAAAATGTATGAGTAAACCTAAGTGTAATTCAATACTTTTCTTTCATATTGGAATTATATTCACTTAAATCACCAAATTGCTTATCACAAACCAGAGGATAGTTATGATTCTGAAACCCATATGAATACAGTGCACAAACTGATCATTTTTCACTTTCGGCCCAAGATCCAAAGCAATCGCCTTCTTTCATCTTTTGTTGAAATTTAGTTTCTGCCCTTTCTCACTGCACAACAGACCACTTCAATGTCAAATGTAAAAAGTCAATAAATTTGAATGCAACTGAAATTATATGTCATTGTACATACACTTTTAAATGTTGATTGTTGCCAATAGTACTACTTGGAACACACACACACACACACACATAAAACTATCTGCATCATTCAAAAGTTAAAGTCACTAAACTTTGGGACAAGTAACATTTTTAAAATTCATGTTTTAAAAATTGCAAATCAATCATCCTGAATTCAGATCACCCCAAAACTACTTAGCAATCTCTCATTTTAATGTAAGCAACTACTTAGCAATCTCCTATTTTAATTTAAGCAACTACTTAGCAATCTCTAAGTTTGATTTAAGCAACTATTTAGCAATCTCTCCGTTTGATTTAAGCAACTACTTAGCAATCTCTCAGTTTAATTTAAGCAAACCGCTGCATGAATGCAGTTATGTTTGATGCACAAATTCTTAACCTTGGACCTACCTCATTAATGGTTAGAGTATAGCAATTGTCACCTCTGGGAGCAATCTGAAATGTGGTCCAGGTAGACGATGCCGCTGTCCGTCTGTCTGACTGATTCATCAGATTTTAACTATAAACTCTGCTGCACCATGAAAATTTATGTATCGAATAAAAACTGTCATCTATGAATTTCTTTGGTTATTTATCGCTGTTGGCCACTGTCACAGTCGAGACAACTTTGAAATGTCCTGAAATTTCCATTGTCTAGTTAGTTGAGTTTCGAGTTTACCTGTCTCAAGCACCTTTCAGCATCCATTATCATGGCAGTATGTCACCATTAAATACTAGTTACTATGCACAGTCTGAAGATTTGAATGTCCATGTACTTATGCAAATCTTGCAATTCACTCTCGACATTTTCAGTTGTATGTTGCAGGGAAATGTTCAGAAAAGTCTTCCATTGTGTTAAGCTCTATGTAAAGCTGACAATCCAAGGGTCAACACTCACTGGTGAATATTCAGCATTCAATGGACAATTCCTTCACCAGGAAATACTGGGGTGTCCAGTGAATCGATATTCAAGTTTGTCGCGTAGCTGGTGCCACTGTATTAGGATGTTAGGTATCAACAGATGATATTCAAGTCCATATACGTTAAGCACATTTTACTTGAAGCACTATCCACCAAGATCATTAATCCACAAGACACCTGTTCACATATACGGATAGAGAAAATGTTGTTTACATAAACGTGCTGCCTCTAACCGCTGACGATTCTTCGTACCACTAAATAACGAGCTGGATTTCTTCATTAAAGTCCATATCTGTCCTTGTCAATTATCGTAACAGTCTCCCGAGCAATGGTGACTAGATCTGAAAACTCAATGTATGGTAATACGTCCTTAAAATACCTGAATTCAAACACTATACAGTAATATATTGGCCACTTTCTATGCATCACTGGTAGATCAAAACCCTAGGGTACACACTCAATAAAGATTGTATAAACCAAACAAAATGGACAAAGTTTTTTTTCACAGAGGGGTGAATACCTGTATGAATTGTATATGCATTTTATTTGCTCCAAGAACATCACTTGTAATATTCATGAACTGGTCTGGCCCACTCAGCCATACGCTGTGTACTTATGCATTAGATATCATTCAATGGCAACTTTTCTGACTACTTGCTGACTTATGGAAACGGCTCGCAGCAATAATAACAGTAGCATGCAGGCCAATCTATTCCTAACATACCTTCTCCAATATGTGTGCACAAAGTCTTAACCACAAGAACTCATTCTCTACCCAAGCCTCCGATGCCCACATACTAGCTTGTTTTACAAAAAGGATTGCATATTGAAATTCTTTATAAAGAGAGCTATCCTTCAAGTACCAACATGTCTAGTCTGAAGTCAGTGGTTTTTACATTGTCTGGCAATTAATTCATGATATATAGCTTGCTGAACAAGGCCAAACAAAGACTCCTCCACGCCTCTGACACTACATGCAGTTATTTAAGAGTTAATTCCAGCTTGAACTACTGGAAATAATCTAGTGTACAAACTGGATGTATTTAAAGTGTCCAAATTTTTATGTCTGTCTGCCTACCATCTATTTCACTGAAGCCTTAAATTCCCTTTTTGGACATGTGCTTTTATGAAAACTCTGTTCAAAGACCCTTTTCCGTCATCTTTTATAATTTACATTTATGCCAGGTATAGTATAGAAAGTTACCATTATGTAACACAAATGATCAGAGGTCCCTGAAGGTTTGATTTCACTATTTTGAACACATTTGCACATAAGCCTGTGTGTTAAAATACTATTTCTTTGTGTTCTTATCTTTACTATTTTGAGCCTTCACTGAAATCAGCGAAAACAGAGGCGCAGTGAAATTAAGCCAGTTTACATTATAAAAGACAACTATTTCTAAGAAAACATGCCTACACCCATACTACGTATCTGCATGAAATATCAGCTTTTAATCCTGGCCTGAAGCAGAGACCTGATGAACAAACAAGGACATGGTTTGTCTTTCATATCTCCTTCTGATGGACATAAAAACATCCTGTTATTCTGTGGTGCACATAGACCACATTATCCATACATGTGACAAAGTTAAGATTTTGCCTGCTTAACAGACCAAGTTCTGCCCAAGTAGAGTGTAACAAGAGGCCCATGGGCTCTGGTGCTCTGCTATCATGTAAACACATGGATTTATAGTGAAACCTGTTTTTAAAGACCACTGTGAGGAAAGACCACCTTTTCAGACCATGTTTACCATATCCCTTTTGCCATCTTTCCTTAGTTACAACACCTCTATTGAGAGACCACCTCCCTTACGTCAGCACTTTTTGGCCCACCTCAGGGGTGGTCTTTCAAAACAGGTTCACTGCATATGGGATGGAACCTCCTTATGCATTTGGCCATATGGATAATGAGACTTCATTGTTATTATCTAACCAATTCAGACTTTGCCATTGTCCACAATCCCACTTAATTTCATGAAAGACTATCAAATATAAATCAAAATGCAACCAGAGATTGCTAGATCTATGCCATCCTGGTGCTACAGCTGTCATAATGACAGGAGTCATGGGTCTCTGACCTTGGGATTTGGGTCAAGGTGATTTACCTTCAAACTTGTCTGAGACCTTATGTAGGATTAAAACCATGTAAAATAAGAAAGGTCTATGTCAAAAACTTTTCAAGTTATCATGTGCAAACCAAATTTGCTAAAATGGGTGTGTGACCTTGGGAATTGGGTCAAGGTCACCAATCTTTGTACTCATCTGAGACCTACGTAGAACATATAATCAACTGCAATTTGAAAGGTCTATGTCAAAAACTGAACATTATTGTGTGAAAACAGATTCACTTAAATGGCTCAGTGACCTTACAATTTGAGTCAAAGTCATCCATCTTTAAATTTATTCGAGTCCTTATGCGGGACTACAAACATGTGCAATATGAAAGCCCTATGTCAAATTTTTCAACTTATCATGTGAAAACCACATTCACTAAAGTGGTTCAGTGCCCTTGGGAATTTGAGTCAATGTCACCCATCTTCAAACTAATCCGAGACCTTAAGCAGAACTATAAGTATGTGGAATATAAAAGCCCTATGCAAAAAACTTTTTGATTTATGGTGTGGAAACTGTCATGATGAACCCACGCATGGACAAAGTATTTGCTATATACCCCCTCTTCCTTCGGAGGGAGAGGGGCATAAAGGACACAAGTCTTCACAAGATTTTCACACTTCGACCCATAAATACTACACAATACTCTTGGTGGCGCCACTAATATCAACTGCAGCCTAGATTTTTATACCCTAGACATGTCCTGAAGGTTATATGGTCATATCTTGGACACTCTGGCCTGTATCACACAAACTGAAAGTTTATGGATGGACAGATGGATGGATGGACTGAAGGATCAATAAAAGCACAAACACGAGTGATCAGATGAGCTCTGGGACCTATAAGGTCAGCAGAGTTAACAGGAAACACAACATAAGCATGGTCTGCTTTGCAGGCAAAGTTTTAATAATAATATAGACTGCAACACCTTGGCTTCTGCAAAGAAGTCATATGTACATTTCTGTCTCAGCAATTTTTATTTCAGGTTTTATTGGCAAAGGCAACCCTACCAGTCATGTTGCTCGAAACTAATCTTTCCCATGTTTGAATGTATTCAGTCATGCAGTGATATTAATTTCATATGCCCATATACCGGAAGTTTAAATAATGGACACACTTTCACATCATTATTGATAGCCCTGGTGGGACATGCTGATTTTAATTATTAATCCTGCAAGGTCTACAGTGTGACCTAGCCAGCTCTTAGAATTTTATTTCAATCAAAATTTGACAAATTTATCTATCCTTTTGAATTTGCTCGTAATTTCACATATGGCCACTCACCCAAAAGTTTAAATAACTAATGTATACTCAGACCACCCTGTTGACACCTCCAGGGGGAAAAAGTGATTTACTTTTTAATCTAAGAAGGCTTTAATGTACTTGTTCAAATTTTCCTTTATAGGTCTGGCAAAGTGGACTCGAAAAATCCCCCCTCCCCCCCCAAAAAAAATCAAATGTTTGTTTGTGTACACCTTAAAACTATGCATATAATATAATCAAATATGACAGAGGACTTACTGTTATTGTTCAGGACATGATAACATAAAATGTAAAAATTCAATAAATTGTTTGCCAAAACATAAGGTGTTTACATACATAAGCACCCAGCCAATCAAACTAAGCATGGCTGGTATTTTGAACAGTAAAATGAACAGACATGTTCAGCATGTTTCACGGAGATGTTAATTTAGTCAGTTTTGCAAGTATACCTATTGAAGTATGATGCAGCTAAAGAACCCACTGAAATTTAAATGATAATATACAGCACAGTTTTCTCAAATATCTGTGGTCACACCAGATCAAAGTTAATGTCCATGCACTGTTTGATTTGGATCCATATATTGCAGGTGCATGTATATGAAACGCTTCCAATGTCTAACCTGGGAAAGCAATTTTTTCTGTCAGAAATCAGTGTTCTGTAACAGAAATTTGAACATGTTTGCAAGTACATCTTAGAATGTGCTGTCTGTGTGTTTTGTTTTACTTTTTCAGATTCTGTGTTTTTTTTTTTTTTTTGCTTTCAGTTTTTTTTCTGCATGCATACTTACGGGTTTCGAATGGCAATATTGTAAAGCAGCATGCATTCACTGTCTTTAGACATTTTAGGAGCTCATCTGTCAGACTGGACTGGGGAAGCCTCGTTTGCAGGCAATCTTTTTTTAGAAACACTGTCTTTAATAGAATGTGGGGGAGATAAGCAACTTTAGGCAACCAGTTTACAAAGCAAACAAGGTCTCCGCATGGCCATAAGGTTCAGACGAAGGTCTGAAGAGGACGCGGCATGTCTGTCCAGAGGAAAAATCTGCTGGTGAAATTATCACAACACTTTGAATTAAAAATATTTTGTTTGTTCCTCCATTATGACCATGTGACAATTATCACCAAACTCGTCAGTGCTGGAACATCCTCCTGCTTAGTGGAACTGGAACCAGAGATGATAGTAGGCCTGGTTGATGCAGTGGCTTCCCAATATTGCCAATGAGACACGAACACCGTGCCACCATAAAGACTAAGCATCATATCATTATGTACTTCACTCACAATGGCACTGCCAGCATGCCGAAATCTATCAGAAGTTGTGCAGTTTGCTGTCAAAATAGTCGGAAGGTCTATCCAATCTGATCATTATGCGAAAATTATATCAAACTATGATCAAGGCATCTCAATTCATAAGGGTTATGATGACATCATCGGCAGATTTTTCCTCTGGACAGACAGCGCCCTCTTCAGACCACAGTCTGAACTTTTTTCCATGTCCAGACCTAAATTGTTTGCTTTGCAAACTCGTCGCCTGTGCTTTTTTCATCCAGAATCTATTAAGGACAGCATTTCCAAGGGAAAAATTTGCAGCAAATGAATGAAGTCTCCACAGTCTCTTGTCACACATTCAGATGGAAGTATCAGTCACACATACAGCAGTGGCAGCAATAAAATGCTGACAATATGATACAATGAAAGTTTATTTTTTTGCTGTGTGTGAAGCCAAGGCAAGTCCTGAAGGTTACATATGGGCCTGTCTTGGACACTCTAGCCTGTATCACACAAACAGAAAATTTATGGAAAGATGGATGGATGGATGGATGGATGGATGGATGGATGGATGGATGGATGGATGGATGGATGGATGGATTGATGGATGGACTGATTAGGATCAATGAAGGGACATACATGAGTGATCACATGAAATCTTTGACCTTTAAAGTCAGCAGAGTTAAAGGGAAACACAACATAAGCATGGTCTGCTTCGCAGGTAAAGTTTTGATAATTGTATATAGACTGCAACACCTTGGATTCTGCAAGCACGCCATATACATTTCTGTCTCAGCAATTTTTATTTCAGGTTATATTAACAAGTCAACCTTACCAGTCATGTTGCTTGAAACTAATCTTTCCCATGTTTGAATGTATTCAGTCATGCAGTGATATTAATTTCATATGCCCATATACCGGAAGCTTAAATAATGGACACACCTTCACATCATTATTGATAGCCCTGGTGGGACATGCTGATTTTAATTATTAATCCTGCAAGGTTTACAGTTTATTCTATTCAATATTTGACCAATTTATGCATCTTTTTGCAAGTAATTTCATATGGCCACCCACCCAAAAGTTTAAATAACTGATTTACACTTTGACATCCTTGTTGACAGCCCCAGGGGGAAATGGTGATTTACTACATGAATCTACAAAGGCTTTAATGTACATGTTAGAATTTTTCCTTTGAAGGTTTGGGTTAGTGAACCCAGAAAAAATCCCCCCTCCCCCTCCCCCAAGTCCAAAAATTTACAATGGGCTGATTTTCCAACAAAAAAAACAAACAAATGTCTGATTGTGTACACCTTAAAAATATGCATGTAATATGATCAAATATGCTACAGGACTTATTGTTATTGTTCAGGCCATGGTAACATAAAATGTAAAAATTTGATACAGTGCTCCCTCTTTATAACACCCCTCATTACAAGGCGGTTTCTGATATAACACGGTGGGTACCATGGCTCCCACTGAAATAGCTATCCCATTACTTCTATGTTAAAAGTCCCTCTGTTAAAAGGTGGTTTTGCTATAACATGGTACACCCTGTGGACCCCCAACACCAGCGTTATAAAGAGGGAGCACTGTACATTGCTTGCCAATGTGCAAGCCATTTACATACATAAGCACCCAGCCAATCAAAATAAGTCTGGCTAGCATTTTTAACAGTAATATGGACAGACATGTTTAGCATGTTTCACTGAAATGCTAGTTTAGTCAATTTTGTAAGTTTATCTATTGAAGTATGATACAGTAACAGAACCTGCTGAAATTTAAATTATAACGTACAGCATAGTTTTCTCCATATATGTTTGGTCATAGTAAGTTGATACCCATGCACTGTTTGATTCAGTTCCATATGTTGGAGGTACGTGCTTATGAAATACTTCTAATTTTCAACCTGGAAAAGCAATTTCCTGTCAGAAATCCGTGTTCTGTAACAGATATTTGCATGCGTTTGCATGCACATCTTAGGATGTGTTGTTTGCTTTTTTTTTATTTTGTTTTGAAAATGTCTGGGTTTTTTTTGTTTTATTTCTACATGGATACTTACAAGTTTTGTATGGCAATATTACAAAGCAGCATGCATACACTGTCTTTAGATATCCTGGGAGCTCGTCTCTGAGACTGGACTGGAGAGACCTCGTTTGCAGCAAATCTTTCCTTTGGAAATGCCGTTTTTAATAGATTGTGGGAGAAACACACATAGGCAACAACTTTGCGAAGCAGACAAAGTCTCCGCATGGCCATAGGTTCAGACTGTGGTCTGAAGAGGGCGCTGTCTGTCCAGAGGAAAAGTCTGGCAGTGACATTATAATAACACTTTGAATTGAGATATTTTATATGTTCCTTCATTAGGGCCACAAGTGCCCATGTGACAATTATTACCAAACTCTTCAGCGCTGGCACCTGCTCCTGCTCAGCGGAACTGGAACCAGAGCTGACAGTAGGCCTGGTTGATGCAATGGCTTCCCAATATTGCCAATCAGACATGAACGGTGCCACCATAAAGACAAAGCGTCATATCATTATGTACTTCACTCACCATGGTGCTGGCAGCATGCTCAATTCTAGGAGAAGTTGTGCAGTTTGCTGCCAGAATAGCTGTATGGCTTATAATCCATGAAGATCAGGCAAGAGTTGGCCTCGTCCATGCAGTGGCACCATTCATGTCTGATAATAATTGCCATCAGGCCAGTTATAGCCGTAATGGAGGAACAAACAAAACATCTCAATTCAAAGGGTTATGATGATGTCACCAGCAGATTTTCCTTCTTGACAGATAACGCCCTCTTCAGACCGCAGTCTGAAGTTTTCGGCCATGCCCATGCAGACCTAATTTGCTATGCAATGTAACTCCATCAACCGTACTTGTTTTGCTCACAATCTATTGAGGACAACATTGCCAATGGAAAAAGTTTCCAGCAAATGCAGATAACATGACACGATGAAAATTTATTTCTTGCTGTATGCATGTGAAGCAACACAGCTGTACAAATATATCAAGGTCAACCATGTTCAAATGCAGGTACATTTTAAGGGTTCATACATGTTGTTGTACCATTAACTGCAGAAAATTTCATTAAGTACTCTCACAGCAAGGACATTATTTTACCATATATGGTTCAGTGACCTTACAAATTAGATTATGATCACTGTACCACACCTGTGATATTTATGCTTAAGTCAAGGTCATTCACAAGCAATATCCACCTTTGTCCTACCAAGGTACATAATCTTACCAAGTTCATGCTTCGTCAAATCACTGAAGAGAAATTGCATGGAAATTAACTTAACATATTTGGGTCTGTGACCTTGTTAATTGACCGAAGGTCACCCATCTACAATCCCATCCTAGGTCAACCTTACATATCTATACAATCCTACCAAGTTAAACCTTTCAAAAGTTATTACACATAAATGAAATAACCATATACAGCTCTGTGCCCTTGAGATTTGGCTCAAGGTCACCAAAATACAACCCCATTTTATGCCTGACCAAGGTTCACAATCACACCAATTCTTTTTCTGTCCTCTTGTCCCAAGCGTGATTGCTCCAGATATTTCACTTGCCCCCCACCCACCCACCCATCCCCTAACCAAAAAAATTCTTTTCTAACCACTGAAAGCCTAATTGTAAAAGCATAAATTTTGGTTAATACAGGACAACTGGTTAAATTTTTTACTAGCCTTGACTGGGATTTTACTTGTCCCAGACCATCAGATGTGTGAATTGATGAGTGCTGCTCTCTTCCTAACACCCTACAAAAAGTATGCAGGCATTTGCAGCTAGAAATTTTAAATGTTGTTTGGTCCCGTTATACACTCAAGAGTATTAGATTAAAATGAAACTAAACAGCTATATATGACATTATATCAGCATGCCTTCTAATAGGCCATTAATCAAACTACACACAGCATAAACAAAAATTAGTAAGGGGGGGAAGCATTTTTTTCATCTTAGCCCTTTCCCCCTTAAACCGGCCAAAAGCCGGCTGGTGGTCAAAAGTTGTATGCTTCAGTGTTAATTTGCAACTAATTTTAACAGTACACTGCAATTAAAAACAGTTTGAGATTTGTAGATGAGACCTATCAAGATCACATGCCCCAGGTCAACAGCTTTCTTTGGCATGGGTTGGGCACTTAATGCCCAACCCATGCCAAGGAAAGCTGTTGACTCAGTCTTAATGCAAAGGGGAAAGGGTTATGTTCAAGACCGAGTCAACAGTTTTCCTTGGTATGCGGGTAAGATGCTTAGGGTCCAAACCATGCCACTGAAAACTGTTGATCTGGGCAGGTCATGTTATCTTGACAGCTTTCATCTACAATTCTCATTCCAATTGATTTTTTGTTGTTGTTTTTTTCATACTGTTGAAATTAGCAAAAAACATTGAAGCAAATAACATCTGGCCAAGTGCCAGCCAGTTTTGGGAGGTTTCTGGGGGGAAAAGAGTTTAACTCTTTGAGTGCCATATTTTGGACTGAGTCAACAGCTTTTCTTGGCATGCATTGTGTGCAATGCACCCAATGCATGCCAAGAAAAGCTGTTGACGTGGCGTATTCTCTCTGGAACTATACGCATACTGGTACTTGAATGAAAGGTATTTTACGAGGAATATGAATCTGGGACCCTTATAATAATTCAGACTAGATTGAGACGTGATTGGCAGTAGAGAGTTGAGCTGTCCACCCCAACAAGGAAAAGGCAAGGATATGTAAAGCTGCATTCTGGAATTTTTCCCCCAACTTCCAATGTATTTTGCCTAAAGTTTGATGGGATGGGCTGAGACTACCAATCTGTTGATCTTTACACAAATTGCTGCTAAAATCTGTATGAATTTGTTCTTGCACAATTTGTAGTGTTTGGAAACTCTATATCAAGCATGATGGTACTTTATGGAAACTTGGTGCACTTCAAATTTGAAATCTTAAAAATTCTTCCGGCCTTTGATAGAGAGAGATGTCACTCCAATTTTGTTTCCTCCATGTTATCAACTTCTGCACATCTCATGAAACCAAAGTTGTAGCATTTTCACTTACACCAATTAGGAGCAATTTAGAAATTCAATCTTGAATATTTTGACCACTTTAATAGAAAGAGATCCTATTTGAACTCCCACACTTTATTGATTATTGTGCATCTAATGAAAATTGAACCAAAGTGGCAAAATATAAATTGTGCTAATCAAAGACATTTAAAACTTTGGATGTGAAAGTACATGTATATTCAAAAGTATTATGGAAGTGTGTTGCAACATCATCATCTGTCTATATGCACATCAAATGAATCTTTAAAAGTGGCAGCATTCTAAATTATGGCTATTAGGGGCATTTCAAATCCAAAATCTTGAATATCTTCAAAAGTGTACAACAGAGATGCCATTCCAGCTTCCAAAATTTTTTCACCAATATGCATCTGAATAGATGTAGAATTTACATTAAAAATATAAGCACTATTAATTCATACTAGTGAGTAGCGTTTCAAAGTTTACATCTTGCACATAATTCAGAACATGACAGATATTTTATCCCACTTAAATTTATATGCCATGACCATGGGCATCTTGTGGATATCGGACAAAAAAGTGGAAGCATTTTAGAGAGATTTTAAGTTTTACACAGTCATGTCCTTAATATCTCTAAAAGTACATTAGAAAAGAAAGATTATTCCAAAATTCATACACTGTGTGTAATGTTATTGGCCTTTTCATATGTGATGAACACTGACCAAAGGTTATACATGTAATCACATTTTGATTGGGCAAATGAAATTTAGAATTTTGAATATCTTCAAATGTACAGCGGACAGAGATCAAACGCCATATCACTTATTGCTGAGCAAATCCTCTTTTCAACTTACCTTTGTTTTTTCAATTCTCCCACAGCCTGTCTGAGTGTTTGCTCAGGGAAGTGCTGAATTTCAATCATTGTTTAACCCTCTACAATGTCCCCACATGCTAATGATACTCCCGAAGTGAAGTTGTACCTATCTGCACTCATATCCTTGACCTACTTTCAGGGTCATCCCTACCGAACAGGTCACAATCAGCAATTTTGTGAGTACATGAATTCAGCTGAATACACAACCCAATACTGTGTACACCATTCTTGAAGGCTACAGTGGCCACTGTACTTTATCCCATTTTTGATAGAATCCCTGGCTTCTGATTGGTTAATAGCTATGGTACACTCTTTGTATTACCCTTATTTGTGCATCAATTACTGCAAAGGTGAAATACAGTGCGATTCCTGAAATTGACCGGGGAATACAGCGGTATTCTCGTAACTGGCCGGGGAATACAGCGGTATTCTCGCTGTAGCTCCCTATCTGGTTAGTGCATCGATCAGCCACCAGAAGTCTCTGTCATGCGATCCAAGCCTTGACGCGCTGCAGACGACAACATGATGGCGGACTGTGAAGTAAACTGCTGCTGCAGCGGGTCGAACATGTGTATTTTTGGGGCATGTAATTACATCATCAAAAATGAGATAAAATCGTCATTCACTGTTTTAGAGTGAGATACAGGAAGTATCTCCCCCAAAGACAGCTGTATTACCCGAGGCGAAGCCGAGGGTAATACAGCTGTCTTGGGGGGAGATACTTCTTGTATGTCACACTAAAACAGTGAATAACTAATAGTATATGTTAAAGGTACCTCGAATAAACTGGTAACTTTCAAGGCTAATTAAACAAAAGCTTTATGACTGTTAAAGATAGACAACTTTATTTACCATGAAAATTTGGATGTTTCTAAATATGCTTTGGTTTCTACACTAATAAGTTTAACCCTACAATGGACAGTAGTGGGAATACAGAACTCAGTCCCTCCTGACTGGTGCCTGCATGTGTACTGGAGGGATGCAAACATATCATCTATTCTTACTCCTCCCTAGTAACTCCTTCACTGGCAAGTTTTGGACTGAGTCTATTCTGTGCAACTGCAAGCACGTTGGTACTTGAATGAAAGGTCTTTTGACAAGGAAGTTCATGAATCTAACATCCTTGTGATAACTCAGAGCAGTTCATTGTAGGTCACAGTTTGACTTAAGTCACAGTTGGCAATGAAAGAGTTAAACACATTTTCCTTCCAACTCAAACAGTTTTGATCTAATTTTAATGTCACTCTGAATAACTTCATACTTTTGGATAAGGACATTTTTCAGAATTTATAAACTGTTATTAGCCTACTTTGGGGGATTTTGACCTATTTATCTGAAAACACATTTTTAGAGTATTATGGATTGAACCTGAAGCACAATCTGGCCTCCAAATATGACCTTGCATCATAAGAATAAATGTACTTCAGAAAATTTTAGCATATAAAGTCTTAACCATTTTAGCCTCTGGCAGAAACCCTGTTAACACTGTATATCTGCTGGTATGGCTACATTATCTGTCTGCAAAATTGATGGACAGTAAAGCACTCTTGGATCCTAACACTAACAGGCAACAGCAAACAAAAGCTAAACTAAAATTTCAGTAATGACTACCCGGTAGTTTTATGTATAATGGTATATTGTAATGGACACAAGTATAGAAGTAGTACAGTAAATTTATTAAAAATGCCCAGAATGCCTGTGCACAAAACCCATGTAACCCCCCCCCCACCATGACTTTGACTCATAATCTCAATCAACTGATCACAAACTTGAAACGTATTAACAACCAGATTGCTACCTGTAGAAACAGTCACACCTGTCTGAATCATAATAACATTTCCACCTTTCTCCATGCAAAGCTCTTTCTTCCAAGTACCTGCATGCCTATGGTCTAAATTCAGCACTTCCAGAAGAAGCAAGTCTGTATATCAACAAATGTCCTTGGTGAACATTGGACTCAGTACTGCTGAAGCATGCCAAAGAAAGCTGTTGATTTTGTATTTGCACTTTAATGCTAACCAGGGCTATAGAAATTAACTTTTTTTTCCAAGTTGCCCCTGGGCAATCACAGCATTTTTACAAGTTGCCCTAGTCCCCAGAAAGTTGCCCAGTTTCCCACCACATGAGAATTGTAGCACATGTAATCTTATTAAGAGACACTGATATTTAAAATGCTGCAAATATATATAAACAAGAGCTATAGTTATCATCACTATGAAAACGGCATTTCCGCACACAGAAGAAGATTCTAGGAACTGTATTTAATGTTGCCACTATTGTTGGAAATCACATGCTCTGCTGAAGATAGAAAGTTGCCCCATGGGAAACCAGCGAAGGAAATCAAGTTGCCAGACACGAATCAAAGTTGCCCAGGGCACCTAGACAGCCTCTAATTTCGAACCCTCCTTAGACAAAGTATGAAACTTTTTTTTTTTAAATATTAATAAAAATGGTTCTTTGATAATTAGGAACTACTGCAAACAATACAGATTTGTGTGACAAGTTAATGAAGAAACTGCAGAAAAATGGGGGGGGGGGGAGCATAAGTTGACAAGATATACTTTCATTCAGCATTATGCTCATTTCACTCACTGACTGATAATGAAAATCATGACACATAACTGTCTCATTTGGGATCAGTTTACACTTTGTTCTCGCCAAGTTTTTTGGGGGAGATTGTAATTATTGTTATTGGGGACAACATAAATTATTGTTATATAGTAAATTTTCAAGTATGATTTACATAAGACACAGAAAAATACTAAACATACATACATCCATCCCATACATATATATATATGACTACATTGAAAGATCCCAACAAAATTAAATATATATATATACATGTATATATATTAACATATATGTATGTATGTTACATATATACATGTATATGACCTCCTGCTTATACCTAATACATGTAAAGTAATTTAACATGGTCATGCTTAATTGAACAATTAGAAATTGCAAGCATCATTATGTACAGTAACACACAACGAAGTTCAGCATGCAATATTGAATGAAGCATCTCGTACCTTGGCCACCCAAAATGCTTGTTCCTGGCCTCGGAGATTAATACGAATCAGATAGTATTCTTCTTTGATCTCGGGACGATCCATAGTTTGCAGTGCAGGAGCCATACAGATGTATTTATGTCTTGTATGTATCGTTCAAAAACTGCAGCTGTGAAAATGTTTGTCGTCTCAATTTACGTTGGTTTTGTCCCCATTAGTAAGCTTTTGTGGCAAGCACAGAATATTTCCATGTATAACTGATGGTGACAATGTAGAGCTCCATTAACAATATACGTGACTGTATGTTTATATGTATGTATCAGCTGTCAGAGCTTTTTACATTCATTTGTTATAATGAAACAGTGGTAATATTTTCACCTCAATAATTCGTTGCTGATAAGATCACTGTAACCTGCGTAAATATCTCAAGATTCATATACCTACATGTATCAGATAAGTATGTAGTTTGAACTAGTTCTCGTCATCAAAATTAGGTTAGGATATCAGCTATTTCAAAATAAATCAAACAACCTGGCACAAGTATCTGTGAGGGCTCTAAATTTCAGGATCAAATTCCTATTCTGTCTTGTTTAAATCTTCCTAAGGGCATAAATTAACGCTATACAAACCTGACCTTTTCAATATGTCCCCACTAAATCACATTTCCATGGCCTAATATCATCCATCAAAGTATGGTTACTCTTAAACATTAAGCCCACATGCAATTAACTTTCTCCTTTACTTGGTCACAACTTTTTGTGCACTTTTTTTTCTTGTCTGTGTCTGTGTCTGTGTGTGCATGCACGGCTTTGCATCCTCGGTAATTTTTATAGCTACTGGCAAGGGATTGGTTCAGTCAATGCTGAAGGGTTTCTGCGACACGGCTAGTTTCGCATAATACTGCATGAAGATACCTACAGTTTCTCTGTGAGTCAGTGCATGGAGCTAATTGTGACCACACATCAGGTAAACATGGTAAACTTATTTCAAAAGAGTTAAGTCCAGCATCTCGTAGATACACCATCGATTGTGTCTGTCTTTGAGGAAGCGAAACAATGTGACCTCTCCCTCATTGTCAGTCTGTCTCCAGCAGTAAGGAAGTGCACCGTAATCTTTTGCCATAATAGATGTATCTCCACCGCAAACATCAAGGATATGCACTTAAGTAAATTACATTACTACTATGAGCCTTCACCCCTTAAATTTCTTTTTGGACTCAACTGACGATTGGCAAGGAACACAATAATTGGTTTCAAAGGGGTCAAAGTAAAGGTCAAAAAAAGAGTCCTTTCATCTATATTATCCCAGACTATGTCACAAACCACACAAAAAGTTTTAATAAGTGAACATCTTCACAGCAGAGAGAGTAGAAACCCCAACAAACTTACCCGGGAATCCAAATTGGACATTCATGTATTTCCTAAGCTGTCCTTGGATTCATGAATCGTGTAATGTTTTGCCGCCGTCAAAGGCTTTTTCATCTACCGGAACACCAGCTAGAAGCTAATGGGTTTGAACGCATGGCTACTTAAGTGCTTCGCCAAAATAAATCTTTTATTAGAGGGCCCTATATCTTATACATCTGTGGTAGGCACTGGTATTTTGTGACATGCAGTCCAGAATAAAGAGAACAATTATGAAGGCATAAGAATGGTAATCTCATTAAGTATATCAGGTGAGGCGTCTACCCGCTATTTGGAATGACGTCGATATCCCAACATTTTGAACAAATCAGATCCTAGCGGGGGTTTGGCTCTAGAATACATTGGTATCAAACGGTGAGTAACTGATGCAAACAACATTAGATAAAAGGACGTACAATTTCTATTTATATAGTCTACTGAATCCTCTTGCAAACAATACACTGAGTTAAGAACGCATTTAAGTCAGCCATATCACATAACATAAAGTTAGCCACTCATGAATGTCTCTCACTTAATTGTAAGTCAAGTCTATACTTAAGCTCTTATCTAGTGTGCAGGTCTCAATATCCTGAAACATCACAACCGTAATGACAATAATCATTACAGTGAAAGGCAAAGCCTGAAATCCATTAATCATACAGCACCAAACTCTCAAAATTTGTTCCTGTCATTGCATGGCTACGTATTTCAACTGGTAATTTTCAACGACAGGCTAGTGAGCCTTTGACAATGGTACTCCATGTGCAGGTAATTGCAGGTACATGTTTCAGAGCCTTTACCCAGACAGGTATTCCTGATACCTTGTTTCCATGCAGAGAGGGACAAACATTTTGGGCTTGTGTACAATTGTTGCATGCATGGCTGTAATTTGGCTATGATCAGGCTGATTCATGGGGGCTGGTGGTATACTGATAGCAAGAAACACCTGCTCATGGATGACTTATTGCCCGTGTCATTTAAAAATCATCACTTTATTGCAAGCCATTTGTTTTATCACCCTCTTCATTCTCGTGGCAATTTTTTTTTTTTTTCATTCTTAATTCATTTCCATCCACTCAAGCCCTATCGTCGTTGTCGTCGTCATCATCATCTGAGTGGACGAGGTATTTTAGCCTAATTCTCCTTGTAATTGGCCAAGATAAGCTGTTGGTAAAATATTACCCATTTTGGTGATGTTTACTAGTTTCAACAATTAGAATGACAGTTGCAGATGAGGCCTATCAAAATAACTTTCCGTGGCATGGGTTGAGTGCTTAGTGTCCAACCTGTGCCAAGGAAATTAAGCTGTTGACTCAGTCTTAAATCAAAAGGGGAAGGGTTGAATGTACTTTAGAATTTAATTTGTCTGGGGCAGTGAATGCCAGAATCTGACTAGGATATCCTTACCTAGATTCGAGGATGCAGCCAGGCAGATGCAATGTGAAAATTTTCTCGAAGATATGCAGTGGCCCCTGACTGAAGAGGATGAAGAGACCATTTGTCTTCAGAAACCACAGAGAATTTGGTCGTATTTCCAGGGTGGTTTCTTAATCCAGGTGTTAATGTAGCTCTTTTTGTATCTTAAAGCTTCATTTTCCTCATATAATCAATATTGTGATAAAATCCCACTGAGCTCAAGAAACTGTACATCAATTAACTCATGTATGTGTACTCCTTGCTAGCATGTCCCTAACGGATTTTACTGTACCCTTTAGAATTTCTAAATGTACAGAGTTGTTATATCAAATTACTCATTAACCCTCCCCCCACTGAATTAAGACTGAGTCAACAGCTTTTCATGGCATGGGTTCAGCACCAAGTGCTAAACACATGCTAAGGAAAGCTGTTGACCTGGGGCGTGTGATCTTGATAGCTATCATCTACAGCTCTCATGCTGTCAAATAGTGTTTCATTACTGTTCAAATTAGTTGAAAACACTGAAGCAGACACATTTGACCACCAGCCGGTTTGGTCAGTTTAAGCGGTAAAGGGTTAACGCAGCTTTAATTCAGGTAGCAATATGCATAGTCTACTGGCAGTGGGCTTTGCATTGCATAAGTCCTGTTGCCTGAGCCAGAGTCTAAACCTGCCCAGGAATTTTGAAAACCACTGAACCAGGCCTTTTTATTTAACAATGGGATCATTTAATGAAAAAACCCTCCCCCCAACAAAAAAAAAGAAAAAAAAAAAAGAAAAAAAAAAAAAGAGCACACTTCACCATTATAGCTAATAATCACTTTGTTGTTTGAAATATATACATAATACATTTACCCCAACAGTGTTCCCATTCACACAAACTTCCGTATTGAATTTCACGCACTAATATGACCTTTACATGACAAACACTTTTCACCAATAAGTTAGCACTTTTTTCCTTCATGCTATTGTAATTTTACATTTATCAAGTACAAAGCACTTCAGTAACACTACACAGCAAAGTTGGCATTTTTCTGACTTGCAAAAAAAAAAAAAAATTCATGGGTCTATAGCTTACATGGAATTTCAATCTCGGCTGTCTCTATATAAACATTTGTTTGCAAATAAACGGATACAAAGAAAAGTGTTTTTTAACCTGACAAATACACCTTGTACCATGCAAAGCACATACTCTTCTGTGGGGAAGCATGCCCATGTTTGCTCAGCTTCATGCCTGGGCTCCCCTAAATGGTAACCCACCGACATAGAGTCATATCCCTTGAGTGGCAAAGGTGATAAATAATTAACTCCCTCCATACCAGATCACAATTTTCCTGCACAAAGTTCACTTAGATTAAAAGAGAGATTATGCCTTCAAACTTGTCATGGTGAGAGCTTTCATTCAAATACCAATATCATTAGTCTAAACTCAGCGGTTTCTGCATTAATTGCCTGCTTGACGAGTCATGCTGTCATCCCCATTTAGGGCAGTACGAAAAACACTGACACCAGTCTTTACCACAGCAGCATGGAGCGAGTTAACCAATCCTCTTCCGAGGTAGAACTTCAGATTTGAAACTTATTGTCAGCTAATTTTCCGTTCCAGTCAACAGACAAAATGCCTGGATTTTATGGTAACAGCTAGGATAGTAATTGCAGCCAGTCTTTATGTCCCCTTAGTTGGTGCCAGTGTTTTTTACTTGTGGGCCACTTGACATCCAAGCAAGTTTGTTCACCCACACTTCTGCTGACATGCTGCAGGTTAACTCTTTCAGTGCTACACTTTGGATTTAGTTAACAGCTTTCCTCAGTGCACTCTGGAAAGCTGTTGACCTGGACTATTATATTTTATGTCACCACAGGCATGCTTGTACTTGAAGGAGAGGTCCTTTTACAGTGAAACTCACCATAACGACACTCAGATATCCAACATATTCAATATAATGACACAAATTTTCATGGGAAAAAGTTTATTTTCTTTGTTATTTGATTCATTTATCTGACATATTCAGTTATCTGACATATTTCTTATGGAACAGATGGTGTCATTATAACAAGTTTTCACTGTGCAAGGAACATGAATCTAGCACCCTTATTGTAATTCAGAGCAGTTAATTTGTTTTAAAGTCATGTTCAACTTGAGTCACAGTAGGCAGCTAAGAGTTAATTTGGCCCATACTAGAATTTGGTCAAGGCTTTGGTCAGTGGTTTTATTTCCTGATGAGCCATACTCCAGCTGCCACAAGGACAGCTGAAGCTTACACTGTCAGTGATGCAAAGCTATAATAAAGCTATTTATACATGTACCCATGTAATCTGGTAATATCAAATGGGTTAAAAGGAATAAAGTGAAACCTATCTTGAGAGACTGCCCCTGGGGCAGGTAAAACAGTGGTCATATAAAGCAGGTGGTCTCTTAATGGAGGTGCAAATTAACATGGGAAAGATAGTAAAATGGACTTTGGAAATATGATTTAAAAAGGCAGGCAGTCTTTCGTTACAGTGGTCTCTCAAAACAGGTTTCACTGTTTTATGATACACAATGGTCCTGTTTGCAACAATAAGGCTTGATCTCAAGAGAGGTCCCTTCTCTTTGTAGAGTCTCCAATCCTTTGCCCAAAGTGTCGCTCTTCCAAAATCAATTGCTCTCAATCCTCACAACAGACCAACCCTCAAAGCCACTGGACATCCTTCTATCCCATTTGTGCAGGTCCTCAAAGAAAGATACTATATACATGATGTATTTATCATGACCCCTTGTCAATATAAACTTGTCGGCAAACTTCCAACAGTTATAGGTAATGTATCAGCCAAGTAACCATTATCTTCTATATTCAGATACATAGTTACCTTTGAGGTATGTTATAGTGCTATAAGCACTCCTTTTTTTATTGCTTTTTGTGTATGATCACTATGACCAGTACATGTACCTGACCTCATTACAAATAAATTTTTATTAAAAAAAAGGAGAAATTTCAGTCAGTCCTAACTAAGGTAATGTGTTGTAATTAACCTGTATATTCTTGCATGATCCTCAATCTTGGCATATTTGAGTGGCCAGGACTTTTAACATTAACCCATTAGACACATTAATACATGACACTCATATTAGCTGTGGTACTGCTTTGTTCCTCTTTTGACACTTAGTACTAATGTGGAAAAAATTAACTAGAATATTTAAAAGTCACATGTTCTTCAACGACATGCTGAACTTGACATCAGAAGGAGCTGTCATTGTTAGGGATAAATGTTCTTTATTCCTACAAATGTGACAACCTTAGTCGTCCATCAGAAGTCCCTTATCATGGAGACTGATTGTCACTGTTGCCTAGCAACTGGGTCAGACATTTTGGTGGAAAAGTCCTCTTTGGTGCATAACTGTGTTTAACCCTTAAAGGGCTAATCACTGATATAGTTGTTTTCTCATTACCGTTAAACACATAGTGGTTAAAAGATTCATATTCCTCATAAAGATGCCTTTCATTCAAATACCAACAAGCCTAGTCTAAAGCAAAAAGTAGTCTTAGTCAACAGCTTTCTTGGGGACACTTTGCGCACAATGCGCACAAATGGTCCCGAGAAAAGCTGTTGACTCAATGTTAAATCAACGCTGCACTGCAAACAACCTACACATGTATTATCATACTCCTCCATTTGTTACCCTAAGAAGGCCATGCGGTAATGCCTTTATGTGATATAAGTTGCTTACAAATCAGTACAGATTTTAAAATGGTTTTGCAAGTTGAAAAGTAAAGCTGTTGTAGGCCAATTGTCCAATTAATGGATGGGCATCATGTTAAAAAAAAAATGTTACCAAAGCAACACTGAAAAACCAGGTGACCTTGACAGATCAGACTTGGTTCAGACAATGTATTACATTTTGCTTTACATGAAACTAGATTTTGCTGAATTTGAATATGTACATGATGTATGACCCTCCGCTCAAACAGTGATGATATGAGAGTGAAAATGAAAATTTATTCACATGTATCGGAAGTTATCTCATCCCAGACCGCAGCAAATGAAGTCTTGACAAGTGGTTTTTGTTTTGCCAGACAATTCAGAAACTGCTGCTCCTAAACAAGGTTTGTTGGCACTGAGATGAAGAATTTGACTCTACATCCTCCATTTTAAATCAGATACTGTACTTCTAGAAATTTTTGCGCTCGACTGAATTTTGCGCTATTCACGCATGAAAATTTCTGCCTGTTGAAGAAATTGTATACGTGTAGTGGCAATAATTCATGCGCGAATTTAAAATGTGCAAATTTTTCCCACTTTAAGAAAAATTTTATTTGCGCTGAAGAAAGTACGCGCGAACATTTCTAGAAATACAGCATACAATATGTACTTGGAGAAGAGGGACTGGTATGGAATGTCAGGAACAGGCAAATGGGATGATCAATCTTAACTCTTTAGGTGCCAAGTTCTCAGTGATCAATAGCTTTCCCTGACATGCTTAATGTGCCCAAAAACGCACTGAGGAAAGTTGACATGGACCATTCTTATGGTCTATGCAACTGTTGGCATGCTGGTACTTGAACAAAAGTTTGAAACAACACGAATCTAGAATTGTTACAGCTGCATACGTATATGTCAATTCAGTGCACACTGACTTTTGTCAGTACTGGCAGGGAAGAGATTAAATCCTGGGGCTACTCCACTGAAACCAGGCTGTTTGCATTGGCAGAACAGCAAGTCATGCTGTAGCTGCTGCAGAGGAAGCTGTAGCATGACTTGCCTGGCAATGTTAAATCAAGGATCGTGGCATTCGATCACCACCACATCATGGAATGAGGCAAGAATGCAATTACTGTACTCACTTTCCAAAGCACACAGTTATTGTGCTAGTGTCAACCTGCCTTTTCCTTTAAGTAAATTTGTCTAATAAGTATAAGCACACCAGCCGACTATTACCTAAGTCACTATTTTCAATAACTGAACCTTCCTCGGCTTGGCTTAAAGTCTTGTGCAACGGCTGTGTGTAAATGTTCTCCCTTCCAAGAGCGAGCAGTGATTAATTTATCAGAAAATGAGAAATCATTTTTATTCGGGTGAAATTCACATGGGTAGGCCATGATGTACCCTCATCCCTGGTCAATGACCTATTCGTGCACATTTTTCAGGCAAGCAATGCCATTTCTTTGCCCTTCGAAAGGGAAATGGGAGTGCAGATGTACTTTACGCAGTAATAAATTATATACATATGCCTTCAAATGGACCCAGGAAGCCTGGGCATTTAATCAATAAATGAAACATTATACAATTATGGCTGGCCAGCCTCACACAAGTGTATAGTTGTAACTCGTCCATTATTAAGGATGGGGCTACTGTGTCACATTAATATGGACATTAAGGAGAGGCAGTCTTGAATGATGAGGCACTGAGGAATTAAAGTAGTTGGTGACAAAAAGAGTCTCAACCAGATATACCTGATTGCAAGCAATCGCAGATGACAAATCTCGCCCCCTTCCAACACACGCAGCAGGCACACACTCAAACCAAAGTTCCCATTTGTCAACAAACCTGATGTTTTCTGTAAGTAGGTCATTACCTGAGAAAAGTATATCAAGGAAATTGACTCAACATGTATTGCATCATTAATTGAAAGTACAATGTTCTTATGTAATGAAGTCTGGGAATATTCATTTCGGCTGTCCCTGAGATTCTGCATCCTTAAAATTTGCATGCAGAAGGATTCACACTCATGAGACAACAATTTTTTGAAATTTGAATTGTAATACGAGCTTGACTATCAAATTTTATGAAACAGTCTTAATACAGTAAAGAGTTTGCCTATCCAAAAACTCAACAACACCCATATCAGTTTATAAACTTTTTCAAGTCCTGGGCAAAATCATGTTTTCTATAAGTAAGTCTTGACGATTTCAAATTTAGGTCAAGGTCACCATTTGATACAGCAAAGTAAAACAGTTCAAAGAGGGCATTGAAGTTGTACAATATTGTTCCATTGAAAGCCATTCGCAATTCATAGTTGTAACCCTCCAAACAGTGAAAAAAAGTGTGCTACTTAGAAAATACAGTCAAGGTAGATTGACCAAGTACCGAGTGCACAACTTCAGTATATTATTGTAACCTTTTTAGAAAAAAAACTGGTGGCATCAGCATTCCCTTAGATTCCAAGCGTGCAGAAGTTTCTGTGGCAAAAACAAGCAAAACCTAGAACTGACTGATATTGTAGGACAAAATCTTGTCTTCCTGTCACCTGCAGACTCTGGTGGGCCTGATATGCATGTAGGAGTCAATTCACTCATCTCTGTAATTAAATTTGGTGAAATCCTGCCCGACTTTTTCATCCAGAAACCAACTGTCACATACATGTAACTGACCCTGTGACCTTGAAATTAGGTCAAGGATTTCCATCCACAATCCAAACCAAAGTGACGGAAAAACTGATCCCCCTATAAAGTTTTATTAAATTTGATACAATCCCTCCTGATTTGAGGTTTAGAAACCAACTCTTATTTCAATGACCCTGTGACCTTCACCTTGAGAATTATGTCAAGGTCGAGCATCTGCAATCCCAAGCCTGAACTTGGTAAGACACATGATCCCACCAAGTTTGATCATATTTGGTGAAATATTTCTCAAGTTATCACACAGCTGTCCAACTTTCCAAGAACTGACATGTCAGGGTCAATGTCATCAGTGTGAAATTTTGACCAAGGTCTTAGTATGCTGCATGGTATTTATTATCAAGCTTGATTATTGCTGATCAAGTCCTTTTTATCACACACAAATTAACTTCAACTTAAGTGGCGTTGTGACCTTAAGATTGAAAGTAAGGTAATCCATCTTTACACTCAACCTAGGATTTGATCAGATGTATCGTCCTACTAGTTTTTATTAAATTTTGTGACCTCCTTTTCTAGTTGTTATCTAAAAATCTACTTTCACGCAAGTGATCCTGTGACCTTGAGAATTAGGACAAGGTCACCCATATGCAATCCCCACCTAGCTAGGCCTTGGCAAGGTGTATCATGCTACTAACTTTTATTAAATTCTAAGAAATCTTTCAACTTATTCTCTTGAAACAAAATCTCACTTAAGTGATCCTGTGACCTTGAGAATTAGGTCAAAGGTCACCCATCTGCAACCCAAACTTAGACTAAGGTATGTTACATAATTATGCCAAATTCAATAACATTTGGTAATATGCATCTTGAACCTTTCATCTAAAACCAATTATTTAGATAGTGTAATGTCCCTATTTAAAGACCACCTAAGAGACTGAAAAATGTAGTTCTTAACAGGGGAGTGGTCTTAATGGGGATATAATTTAATTAAGGATAAACCAAAATGGGTCTGTAAATTGGTGGTCTTTAATACAGAATGGTATCTTTATGGAGGTGGTCTTAATTTGAGATTCTATTGTGTGTGTATATATAGATACATATAAACTTTATTTCAAGAGGGTAACTCAGCATTTCTGCTAATCTCTCTGAAGCTCTCATAATGGAAACAATACACAGGACAAGTCTTATATATACAATGTGGGAATAAAGGGAGAATGACAGCGTTCAACCATATGTTAAATGGTATTTTGAAGTTAGCTGTTCCTTAATGAAACTAAATACTCCACAGATTTTTTCCTTGAAGATTGTGAGTGAATTAGATGCTTTGACTTCTCTTGGCAGTTGGTTCCAAACACCAGCTCCAGCAACATGTAAATGCAATGGCAAGCCTGAACTTGGTAAGATACATGATCCCACCAAGTTTGATGATTTTTGGTGAAATATTTTTAAAGTAATCACACAGAAAACAACTTTCATTGAATTTACCTTGTGGCCTTAAGACTTGAGTAATGGTCAAGGTCAAGGTCATCAAACTGCACCTTTGACCAAGGTCTTCATATGATGTATGACACTATCAACCTTGATTAAGATTGATCAAGTCCTTATCACACATAAACCAACATCCACTTAAGTGGCCCTGTGACCTTGAAATGCAAGTCAAGGTCAACCATCTGTATTATTCTAACCCATGCAGGCCTTGGTAAGATGCATCGATCATTCTACCATGTCTACTAAGTTTAGTTAAATTCTGTGAATTCCTTCGTGAGTTATCATCCAGAAATTAACTTCCACTGAATTGATCCTGTGACCTTGAGAATTAGGTCAAGGTCACCTATCTGCAATCCTATCCTAGACTTTAACAGGTTACATTATCCTACCAAATTTGATAAAATTTGGCGAAATCTTTCTTCAGTTATTAACCACAAACCATGTGTTGAAGAACAAGGAGAGCAGGAAATGGACACACATGTAAGAGGTCTCTCATGTTTCTTACTGTGAGACCTGTGTAAAAAGTTGGGGCAACCAATTGTAGGAAGAAACTTAAAGACTGCAATATGCCTTCCCCATGAGGGAAAAGTTTATTAAAATACCGGCCTACATTACAAATTTTAGTGTAACTTACCACCTACAATATTTTGAATGCCAGAAAATCTCCTGCTAATTTGGCCAGGCCATGAAGTCCTATACATCCAGGCTTCTACCCCTTTATAATTTATTCTCAAAAGTGCAGTCTTCCTGAGATGGAGAGCAAAGTACGTACTGCAAATGTGTCAGCAGTAGAACATCAACAAAGTCTACAATCTAACTGTGCCTGTCCACCCAATTAGGACATCACATGCAATCAGCACTTGCACGCAGACAAAGCTCAGTCATTGCTACTCATGCATACATGTAGATGTAGCATCAATGACAACAAACAATATACCACATCAAAGGAACTTCCTTAAGTGAACCTGTTTTGTCCAAGTCAATTGCATGTTATAGTGGCACATCGAGTTCGTGAAGTGCTGTTTGAAAGGAAACTCGCATCGACTCATCAGCAGCGATCGACTATTAAATGGGGGAACTTAGTAAACTCTTACCCTTGTTGTGACCCAAGTCGACCAGTATACCTGTTATTTCTTTCGGCATCTTTCCATGGCTGTTAACCATTTTTCTACATTTATGCCACAAATTCATGGTATAAATCATCTTATCTTGCACTTGAAGCCCTGGATGACAGGATCTAACAGTTCCAGTAATGACCACTAGAGGTAATGGTACAGTGATCATCAACACTGTTAACTCTAAGACATAAAAGAACCGTAAAAGACTGATTAAGTCAAAGTTTAAGAGTGGCCCTCAAAGAGTTAACTTTATATGTTATTACAACAATTACAAAGCTAACTCTGTGCCTTATTTTGGCTGCTATAGAGTTAATTCTCAGCCTTGGCACCTACAGAGTTTGTACACTGCTTTACAATGGGATTTAAAGTTCACTTTGAGTTTCATTTGCTTCCAAAGCAGGGCCATGCTGCATATTTTGTCATGCCGCTGGTCTGTCCTTCCTTGACAAGGTCACTCTTTTAGCTTTAGAAAAGAGACTCAGTTTCTAATTGGCTCAGTATGGTTACTATGGTAACAGGCTTCACTACACTAGGTACCAGAGGCTCCTACTGGTCTAGACGATAACATAACTTCCTGACAGGTGTCTCAGTTGGGGGGGGGGGGGAGGGTCACAGTATAGTTTTGTTTCCCTTACTATCAATAAAATCCAGTTGAAGAAGGGCAGACCAAGTGTAGTAACACAGAACTTGGTCTGCTTTACAGGCAAAAGTTTTATTTCAGCCGATAAAAGAAGTAATGCTAAGCCTCATAACTGTTCACAAGTTTTCGCTATTTTACAATACTGATACAACAAGTAGCCGCTGACGCTAGCCATATCCCCCACCCACAGTAATCATGGTGGTAAATACACAACCATAAAAAATTCAAAGGGATAGGATTAATAGTTTAGAAGATATGGCGCGGACAAAATTTGTCTTCCTTAACGAACTTTGTTAATTAATTAATTAATGGAAGTTATAAGCCACACAAAACAATGCCTATGCACACCTACTATCTAAGGTCTACCCACCATAAAAACAAGATTTTGAATGGATTTCACAGTGACCTAGATATTTGACCTAGTGACCTACTTTTGCCATGTGACACAATAACTCCCCAGGTAGTATTAAAATAATAAATTTGGTAGCTGTAGGTATTATAGTAAGGGAAATATGGCATGGACAAGGTTTTACATGGAGTTTACACTGTGACCTAGATATTTGACCTAGTGACCTAGTTTTGCATCGTGACACACTTTTAGGTCACAATACATTATCAGTAAAATTTCATAACAAGAAGTCTTGTTTTTTAAGAATTACAGTAAGGACATGAAAATACTGTACATTTATGTATTACTGTGACCCAAATATTTGACGTAGTAACCTAATTTTACTTTACGACACATTTCCATGTTAAGTTTCACATTTGTGTAAAATTTCATCAATCTAAGTAAAAGGACAAAATGTTATGGCCCCGACAAGTTTTTACATGGATTTCACATTGTGACCTAGATTTTAAACCTAGTGACCTACTTTTGCCATGCTACACTCCAGCACCCCAAGAAGTATGCACATAACAAAGTTAGTAGCTGTAGGTATTATGGTATAAATAATTTGTTGCTGACAAGGTTTTACACAGAATTTTATACTGTGACCTATATATTTGACCTAGTGACCTAATTTCCCCTCATGACACACTTTTGGGTCAAGGTTCATTATCATGTAAAATTTCATAAAAAGAGGTCCAAAAGTTAAAAAAATTACAGTCAGGACCTGAAAATTCTGTATATTTACATATCGTGGTGACCAAGATATTTGACCTAGTGACCTAGTTTTGCTGTATGACACTTTCTTATACTAAGCTTCACATTTGTGTAACATTTCATGACTCTAAGTAAAAGGACAAAAAAGTTATGGCCCGGACAAGATTTTTTATACATATGTATTCTGTGACCCAGATATTTAACCTAGTGACCTACTTTTGGCACACGATACACCTCTATCCTAGGAAGTACAAACACATCAAATTTGGTAGCTGTGGATGTTATGGTGTTGGAAATATGGCCCCGAGAAGCTTCGGACGGACGGACGGACGGACGGACGAGGTGCAAACCTAAAGTCCCCCACCAAGTGGGCGAGGGACTAAAAAGTTACCTTTCACATCTATTTCAATTACTCAAAATTTAAATTACCCCTTCACAGTGATAAACCATTCAATTTGTCATACTGTTACCTTTAGAAGGTAAAATCTCAGACTTCTGGTGACAATTACTTTCCCACAAATTTTATGGATGTAAAAAGTTTCAAGATCTTTCATTTACAACTCTTTTAAGATTTAACTCTAAAAGAAAGAGACATAAAAATCACCCTGCACCTGTTTCCCTACTGCGTTCACCCTTCATCTGTTTTCTTTCACATTTGTTCCACTCTCCTTATTAAATATTTACTTGACAGCAAGAAGGTTTCATAATGAAAACGATTGTTCTCTGGTTGCTTTCTGTTTAAACCAATCCTTTGGCAAAGTATCATGGCAACAGTCATGCCTGGTGTTGTTACTGACAGACTGGATGCCTGCCTTCCACCTACCCCCACCCCCACCTTCCACCCACCCCCCACCCCCACATACACATATGGGTCATGTGACATTGAAAACAAGGTCAAGGTCCCCTAAATGTAATCAGGTCAAGAAATATTGTTTAGAAGAAGCGTATAAAGTTCAGAATCAAACGATCAGGACAAGAGTTCCCTTCAGATACCAGTATGCCAGTAGTTTCAGTGGAGAAAAATGTCCAGTTCATCAGTTTTCCTGAAAGCACTTTTCTCAAAGCCAACTTGCTTGTCTTAGTTGCTGACTTAATCTAAGAAAAAAAAACAACTATAGTTGGAAGGGTTATTGAATTAAATGTGTTAAAAGTTTTATCATAACACTAAGCTAATTTTAAATTCGGTCATATAGTGACCAATAGTTTGTCCAGGAGGTGGTGATATTGCAAAATATTTCCAAACAACAATACATGCACGAGCATCCAAAATTGTATTTTATACCAGAAAACAACATATACTTTGCCAAATTTGGGTAATTTCTGGCAGTTAGAAAATTATTCTTCTATTATTAAACAGCAAACATCTCAAAATACAGAACCTGAAGGGTTAAACACAAACATATCCACCCATGCACTAAATATGCCTTTTAACAAGCCGCCAAAATATTGTGTATGTAAACAAGTTGTAAACAATGCACACAATGCATAATATACTCCTTCCAACAAGTGTCCATTTCCGCCAGCATACTTGATTCAACATTTCCTTTACCATACATTAGGTAAGACTGCACAAGGTGGTATAAATGGCAACTGCAGTAAAACTTAACTTACCCAGCCAAAGCTAAAAGGGTCTAGGTAGCCCGTGGCTTCTAAGATACTTCGATGCTGCTTGACCATTCTCTCTCGGCCATTGTTCCCGTTCGGCAAATTTCTCTGATTCATTGGTGGGATGCCGTTGATAAAATATTTATTTTCAAGTCCCCATAAAGTCCATTTCTAGGTCAGATATCTTCTTTTCGGTCTGTTTGCTCCCGTGGATTTGAGTAACACAAACTGGTATTTAATTGCTGTCTTTTTGACTGCGTACTAAACCATCACATTTAACTGTGAATGTCGTAAACGTCAAAAAAAAAATGGATAAATATGATGACCCATGTTATTTGACAGTGCCTCAAAATTTCATATACCTCCTGAATATTACAAAGAAGAACTTAATTACGTGTCCCCAAATGTACAAAAATATCCAAATGTCTTGTATTATGCCAGTGTCTGCGGCTTGAGCTGACAGATTTCCGAAGTACAATAATGGTACATTGTGTTTGCGCAAACTTTAGAACAGCTGGCCGAGTGTGACGTTCTTTTCACTGAAATGTCCCAACCCAAGTCACACCTCACAGATTTTCTTTGCACAGTAGTTAACAGCAACTCTTGTGCGGAGTAAATTGCTTCATGCAACCATACAAAATGTAATGTGTACAAATCATTAGCATGTGCCATTAATGAACTGAGGTGGTCCACAATCCACAAATTTGCACGATAAAATATGTAATTCCATTGCAACTATACGGCATTCATGACATCAAGATGGTTGGTACAAAACACATGTACTTAGCCTTTGCTTCTGCAATGTTATCAACATGATTTATGACCACGATAAACATTTTCTGGAACTCTTATCTGATAGTGATAAACAAAACTATCAGGGAATTTTATGGAATATGCACCTAGCATTAGGCTACCACTACCTTTTAACATGCTGACCACAGGGCAAGTTTGAACTAAAAGATTAACAAGTGAACTGTAGCTGAAATTCCACCTACAACTCAATTTCCACTTCTGTCATAACTTGATGTATCGGGGAATTTAAACAGGCAATTTTCTGAACTATGCTCCCATATATATTGTATCAAAGATTTTGATTTTCTATCCAAATTGGATTAGGTAAAGTAATTGGCACACATTATAATTTCAGGGGCACAGAAAAGTCACAATCTTGTGTTTGTGAGACATTAAAAAAGCAATTTCATCATACTGACAGGCTTGTAAGTGCTGTGATTATTTAATTAGATGATGTATTCAGATGTTTATCAACATGTTTTTCTTAACTGTACACAAAGTGTATTTTATCACACTCAGGATCTGTGTGTTCCTATTTAGTTACAGCCTTGACCATGCCAAGATCATTATGTTTCCTAGGAATTCAGAACCTCCATAATAGAAACCATTCCTTTTCTATGCACAAAGAAAATGGCTCCCAATAGGCACAATTGACACAAACACTGACCCGTTTCAGACATAAAGTGAAATGGATTTCACTTATTAGTACATCGACCTAAATATCGCTCCCTGAAAATTAACAATGTATGTGGTATTGTTGGTTTGGTAAGTATGCTTTTCGCACGGCCTTCCTCAAAGTTATTCCTCAGTAAATCTGCATGTGTCAGTCAATACCCACCATGAATTACCACACCAATTTTGTTATAAAAGTCTATATAAAGTAAGGGAAAGGAACAGCTAAAGAAATCCGCAATCTATATTATGACTTGAATGATCATCAAAAAAAAAAAAAAAAAAGAGTTTAATTTCAATACACATGACAATAAAAAATTTGTCAATTTTTGTTTCATCCTTTCTGACAGAAACATGTTCTGTGAATATACAATATGGTGATCACCCTATTATAAGACCACTTGTACTGTAAGTCCACCAGGAATGGTGGTCTTAAAGAAGGGCGTCCTCATCAGGGGGCAAAACAAAATAAAACGAGAACAGGCTGATTTTCTGAAAGAAAATTAAATGTCTCCTCGTGCACCCTTACTATTGTCAACCTTATTTTTGTAAATAGGCATATCGATTCCAATGATCTACAGATATGGTGAGGGTACATTCTTTTTTGACATTTCAAAATCTAAGCAAATATTACCCATTTAGAAGCACAAGCACACTCATATTGAGGCTCATTAATTGTCCCAGCGAATTTTCACTTTAATATATTTCTACCCAGTATTATTGGCAGGGATATATCAGGGACTGAAATCAAAATCATATCTTTCTTGAGTTATCACGTCCACATTGATTTTAAACAAAATGCCCATGTGACCTTGAAAAATAGGTCAAGGTCATACATCTGCAGTCACAAGCAAGGTCTTACAAAAGTCTTACATAGAAACATAATAACACAAAATGTCAACCTCCTTTTAAAAGTCAACTCTTTCTCGTGTGCATCTGCAATGATTTTTAAAAAGTGGCCATGTGACCTTGAAAAAAGGTCAAGGTCACCCATCTACAATCCCAAACTAGTTCATATTATGGTACATAATCATGCAAAACGGTCAACGACTTACCTCTGCATGATTGACTGAAAGTTCAGTTCCATACCTCTGATTGGAAGGAAGTTCATAATCAGGTATATTTGATTGATCAGACCTTACATCATTTTCATCCAACAATTTACTGGCTGCTCAAGCATACAGCGTAGTATATCTCAATGTTTGACCTTTGGGCCCTGAATATTTGGGTCTTATACCCACTAACTCATTCCATGCTATGGTCACAGGCCTTGGTCAGTGGTTGTGGCACTGCCTGGCAAGTCATGCTGCAGCTGCCCTTCTGGCAGCTGCAGCATGACTTGCCAAGCAGTGCCAGAACCATTAAATTAAGACTATAGGCATGTTGGTACTTGAACAAAAGCTCTTTTCATGAAGAATTCAAATATGCAATTGTCGTCTTAAATCTAGGTAAACATATTGAAAAATCAGGGACTGGTATGGAATGAGTTAGGTAACCAAGGCACTTTGGATATATATCCTCTGAATGTAAGCCTCAAGTTCAACCAAATATATTTTGACTGTCAATCTCAGACCATTTTTGTGTAATAAATGGTAAACAAATATATTTCCATTACTTCAGCAGGGTTTCTGAAAAAGGGGGAAGGTACTGCTAAAAATGTAGCCACAGTGGAAAAATGACAGCCCCAGTCTCCCATTCAATGTCATGGGTGGACCATTTTAAAGCCCTAGATTTTGATGTAAAGCCCTAGAATTCTTCAGCTGTGTGGCTTTGGGGGAAACCCTGCTTCAGCATTGTCTGAGCTAGTAATATGGGGACTGGGGTGCCAAAACCTCATGAGATCAAGATATTTGTGTGCTCACAGGCATTACAAATCATTGTGTAAAACAGGAAGAAAGAAAATCTGACCACATGTGTGTGAAAAATATTATTTACAAGCAAGATGCATGCAGAGGACCATCCAGTCCAATTGCAAACTCAGTTGTTGTCTGCCCCCCCCCCCCCCCCCCCAACTTTCTTTTCCACAGGTACAAAAACAACACTGTATTGCTGAATCTCTGTGCTCATATTCCCATAACCCATTAATTCTATCTACTACCCGAAGACTAATTGCCATATGCAATCAATCTGGCACAGCTGCAAAACTACAATTCCCATCACAGGATCAGCATTCTGTTGTACAGGGCACGAAATTTTTTTTAAAAAAACACTCATCGGCAGGACAAGTGAATTTTAAAATCCACTTGTCCGTATACAAAATCCACTTGTCCGAATATAACCCGGTGCAACAAACATAGTAATATTCTTTTTCATCAATTCATACATAAAGGCCTTTACAAACCATTTACCCTGATTTGGCACTTATTGTTGGTTGTAAATTGGCAAAAATCTGTCAATTTTTACCACAATTCTAGCTATGAGTGCAAACAGTAAAAATGGCAAAAAAAAAAAAAAAATTAAATAAAATAAAATAAAAAATACACATTGAAAAGTAAACAACTTGCATAGGGTGACTCACGATGAAAAATACTGTGTAATTTTTTGAAGTCACTGTTCCAGATAAATTTAATACAGATTAATAGTTGTATTGGTTTTAACATCGTATTTCTTCTTGCCGCTGATGGGATGCACATCAACGCCACCATTTGCGTACTACCATGAATGCTATCCGTACATCGTTGTCCATTTGTGTATACAGTATCGGCAAGTTCCTGGAATAAATGGTGTTCTAAATTCAAATTCAAATGAAGAATTTAAAATCAGAAATCCGTCTCCTTGTAATGCACATCGAGTGTGCAGTCACCATCCTTCCAACCACTGTATACAAACAGCTGCATTGGCCATGTGGTCTGACAAACAACACATCACCTGATTGGTCAATTGAGTCACATGCAAAAATGAGCCAATCACGGCTCGTGTTACAGTGTGTTCATCATGGCTTCCACCCTGTGAACATGTGTGAAGCTTCCGAAATTTACGGAGGGAACACACAAACGGGAAGCTTTTTTTTTTTAATTGCAGCATGCAAAAATAAAGATTCCAGTGTTCATAGCAACAATTATTTGGAGTCACAAGCAAATACGCAAAGGTAGGGGGATAGAGAAAAATGCCGAATGTGTGACAGATCAGTCAGCATGATGCTCCGTTCACCGTAGATTACTCCACGCGGTCACTTGCGTGTGACTGGCAGATGTGTGTTTTGTTTGGCCGGGAAGTCAACTTGCGGCACCTTTACATGATCTCTCCAACACTTTTAGAGCCCACCCATAAATTGTCTTTGATGCTAATTTGCTCAAGAATTCGCCATGCAAGTTTCAAAATTTTTTTGATGTTCCTTTGCCATCATTCGGGCAGATTAGACTGACGGTGAGGTGCTGTGACCTTGCCCCGATACGGGCGAAAGCCAATACGCCCCAATGCATGACTGCTGGTACCTTTGAACTCGTTGTTGTATGTATGCAACGGTCAAAATACCTGCTTGTTTTGACAGAAATCAAGTAGGTAGTCAAGTCCTGTTGAATACACCTGCTGACCATGTAATTGTTTAAACCTGGATTGTTTACTTTAGGCCAGGGGATTATCATCACCTATTGCGCATTGGCGTCCCCACGCACATGCCTGCGTTGGTGTGTATGTTCCGTTCACATGGACCACAGTAATCGCCAACATATGGAGAGTCGCGAAGGCTCTGACTGCTCATCATCAATGTTGCCGTGCATGCAAACAGACGTCATTTCACTCCAATTAAAAAAGAAATAATTAGCTTGTCCGCAGGACAAGTTGAATTTGAAAGTCACTTGTCTGAGAAGAGCTTTAGCTTGTCCCGGAACGTCGGATCATAGGAATTTTCACACCCTGGTTGTAATGTAAATCTGTAATGTAAATGGGGGAAAAGAACTCCATAAGAGGATTAAATGGCCAATAGGATAAGACTAGAATATCCAACTCCCTAGCGGGCACCACCTGACACCACCCAACCAATCAGATGCAGCAGGTGCTAAATGATCCTTGTTGACTAGTGGTGCCACCTAGTGGTTTAATGACATAGGCTTATCCGTTTGTAAATCAAGCAAAGTGCCTACCGTTTGCTGTGCCTGCATGGCGACATGTGAAGACGTGAGGTAGGGAAGGTTGATTGCATTTTTCTTCTGTGTTTTTGTTATGCCCGGGTCATCCTTCACCTCCGTCATCTTAGGCAGCCTGTGGCTACAGCAAATAAAAGCAACACAAATCTGGGGTTAGCTTTGTCCTATAGTGTCATCCAACTGCTCAGTTTGAAATGGTCCCTCAAGAGATGCACGCACAATGCACATAGAAATGTACATCAGACCTTTTCAGAACACCTTGGTTGACTGAAATTGAACATTATGGTATTCAAACTACCATGCTTTAAAATTAACTTATTACGAACACAAGCATAACTTTCCTGCTCAGCTACTTTCAATCACTATTTGCCTACAAGCACTGAAAGTCAACAAACCCAAGTTTTAACTCATAAAAACATACCAACTCTCTGTACATATAAGGAAGCAGCTTCTGACATTCCCATCTTAAACCAGGTTACTTGCGCCAGTTCTCCATACACTCATACTAAAACCAGCTATTTATGCATCAGACATAAATTAGCAGCATTGATCAATGAGAAGTACTTGCCAGAAATAGCCAGCAATAAAGTAAACACTCACTCTTACAAATGTTTCACACTGTATGCAAAAAATCGTATCATGAGTCATTGTGAGTTCGCCTGCAACCTTGTCAACTAATATAGTGGTATCAAACCTCATTAATGATTTACCATATTTTGGTCTTGCAGTTATTTCCCTTTTATAATTATATTCTATGACACGCTGTATGTATGTACCTACATGTTATATAACACGCTATCTCAGCACTGCCATCTGCACATTGTTGCAAGGTACTTAGAAGCAACTTTTTATCCCATTTTTCCTGCTCTCCTTGAGTGGCCCAGACAACATTGACTCACTGCAGTCCAGGTGTGGTCTCCACATTTTTACACTTTATACATTTAGTGCAGTCACCGGGCATTTACGTTTTTTTTTTTTTTTTTTTGGTGTAGTAAAAGTTATTTTTTATGACATTTTTCCTGCTTTCCTTGCGTGGCCCAAACAACAGTGACTCACAGAGTCCGGATGCAGAGTGTCCACACTTCTACATTTTATGTACATCTAGTGCAGTCACCCGCTGTTTACAGTTTTGTTGTTAGTGCAGTTTTATGGATTCTACATTCTACATTCTTAGTGCAGAATCTATTGGCCTTAATATATACATGTACTTAAAGTATTTGAAGCAGTGTCCTGGTTTTTGGCTCTAATACTTTTTATGTATTCACTGCAGTTACTTGGTTATTTACGCTTAATGTAGCTACTGCAGCCATTTGGTATTTACACTTGATGCATTTAGTATTTAGCACTGTTTCTGTTAGCCCCAAAACTGGGGTATATTACCCTTTCAAAACCTCAAATACCCTCTGAGAAATTTCTAAAGGAGTCACAAGTCTTGTTTATTTACATGTAGAATTGGTAAAAAATATAGTATTTCCCCCTGAATTTCCCTTCCAGTGACCCCCTGAAAAAATTCTTAATGGAAACACTGAAGTTGAGTGCAGTCATTTGATTTTCTACAATTTGTCTTTTTAATCTTTCCTCTTTTTTGTATATTTGGTTTTTATTTTTATCATTTTAAAAAATGTAATCTACTTTAATTTTTTTACATTCTGACTCTTATTTTGCAGTCTCTCAGTTTTTTCACATTTTACATATTTCATCCATTCATTGTATCATTTACATGTCTATTAGACCAATTACAATGAAACCTGTCTGAAAAGACAAGCCAAATGCATGACTAAATAACAGTCTCAAAAAAAAAAAAGAAAAAGAGGCATAAAGAACATGAAAGTACTTCAAAAGCAAAGTGTCCTGAAAAAAATGGTCTATGGAGACAGGTGGTCTCTCAAGTGGTCTCAATCTATGCCTGGACCACTGTAGTTTTTTCCACAGTGTATTCCACCAGGGAAGGGTATGCCTTATCAGTTCAGGTGCCTTCTCTGAAATTTTAACCCATCTTGACTAAAGTTGTATTATTCCATGACTTTAATTGTACTATAATTCACAACTTCACAAATTTAGAATGTATCAAAGTTTTACAGTAAATCAAGGTTACAGTATAATTGAAATGTTTCATAATTTGTGGTGTCAGTATCTATATTACAACACAGATCAGTTTATTCAGTGATTCAATTAATCAGTGAACAAACTGATGAGAAAAAAATTCCATGTTCTCTGCTGTTCACTGGAATAATTATAATATGTTGAGATAAACAATCCATACTTTGGGAGACCACCCTTAGAACAGGTTGAACTGTGGTCACATAAAGCAGGTTGCCTCTGCTACTGTGGCCAAACAAAGTGGAAATGTATAATGCAGTATAAATGTGGTGTCTCGATCATTGTGGTGGTTTCTCATCAGGAGTGGTCTCAATAGACTGGTCTCATTGGAGTAGTCTCTGCTTGCAGTGGTGTCATTGATGTCACCTTTCATCATTGTGGTCTCATACATTGGAATGGTCTCTTTGGAGTGGTCTCTCATTGGAGTCATCTTTCATTAGCCTGGTCTCATTAGAGTGATCTCATATGGTTTCTCAGTGGTATCTTACAGGAACAATTACTCAGATCCATGATTCTAGTTATTTAATAAAGTAAAATATATACCCCTCAACTGTATTCCCTACATAACTTGGTCAACCCTTGTCTATCTGCCTAGACCTCATACATTCCAGTCATGTAGTTAACCCCCCTAATCCCACTACCAGAACAATGTTCAGCATTTCTGTGTCATTTTAATCCTTGTCTGCCCCTTCCAATAAACTGACCTAGATTTAACCCATTCCACCTACTTCACTGATTTATGTCATGCATAAGTTTTTAACCCACTGCCCCAGTAAGAACTATTGTAGCCATTCTGTATAGTCTCCTGATATTAAAGTTAGAGAAATAAGGTATGAAATTGTAGGCGCCAGTTTCCACTCCAGGCCCCAGTGTCTGACGATTGTATTTGAGAACAAATTTTATCCATGTCTTTACCCTGTCACTTCAACAAAGAACCCCCGGATTGTCACCATGGAAACAAGATATGTACAATCAAGATTACACAAAAGAAATCCAGATGCCTGTCAGCGAGAAATTCTTAATTAAGAAATTTCAAACAGCTCACTTGTTGCGTGAATCAATGCATTTAGTACACATACATGTAATATCATCTGCTTGCCCCCAGGTCTTTGGCTTCAGAAATTCATCACATGATTTTTTGCCTGTATGTTAGTTATAATTAATATGACAATTCTATTTTCTAATTCCTCACAATGGACACTTTCATTCAAGTACCAGCATGTCCACGATCTTGAGTCACTATTTTTTTATTCCCCTGACAAATCTGGCAGCAACAATTGCACAGGCTGAGCACTGGAAGTATGACTTGTCACCCAGGCAAGGCAAAAACCAATGCCCCAGGCCTTTAATACCACCTTAGTATTGAATGAGTTCAACAGAGAGAGAGAGAGAGAGAGAGAGAGAGAGAGAGAGAAGAGAGAGAGAGAGAGAGAGAGAGAGAGAGAGAGAGAGAGAGAGAGAGAGAGAGAGAGAGAGAGAGAGAGAGAGAGAGAGAGAGAGAGAGCAAGGACAAAACAGACTCACTGAATGACTACATGCATTGACTGATCGAGTGATTGTCTGCAGCCACCAGTGTTGCAATCAACCAAGATGGTGACCTTCTCCACAATCCCAGCAAACTTCATGATGACCCAACAAAAACTGAAAGCTTAAGACTAAGACTGTGCACAAGATTTTCACACTGTGACCCATATACATGGATGTTAGAGGTCCTGCCCTGCCAAGACTGAAAATGGCCAAAATTACAACTCTTCCAATAGAAAACAATGGCATGTTAAAAGCTCCCAAGACTGAATTCTGTCTGAAGACTGAAGTTTGACACCCATGCATATAGTGTATATTCCAAACTGAAGCTGTATGATACAGCCATGAAAAATAAGAGGCACCAACTCAGAGATTCCAACCCTCCCGACTTGGGCGCAAGATCCCCCACTTTCTTATAAAAATCAATCAAATTTTACTGCCTGATTGACAGTGCTCCCCATAGTAAGCCAATGGGGCTCCCACTGAGAGCAGCTGTTTTTCACAGTAATCTCAGTTTGCTGAGTTCTGTAGGTTGGAGTCTCCTCCAGCTGCACTCCATTGAACCTTTTGGCCTCAGTATCACAGGAAATGAGCTGATGTACTCAGTTGTATGCTGAATGTTTGATTGTCATTACAGCTCTTCTTCCCATTGATTTTATAACCTGGTTTTTGTAGTACTGGTACTTGCTATTAGCAGATTAGGACCAGCCCTTACTGAAAGCAGAAGAGCTCTGACAATGTAGGTGGTCAGCAGTATGTACAGGTAAATCAATGAGATAAACAGACTATGGTGTCAGGAAAAGGTCGGGTCTTAAAAAGATACGTGGTTTCCCACAACAGGTATGTGGTCCTCACATCAGTAACCACTGTACACTCTTAAGTCATATTGGTGACAATGAGCTAGGCCTCATATACGACGGGACTGGAACTTTTCAAATCCTCCACCTCTTACTGTTATCATTGTATGATGCTGTCTCTGTATCTAGTACGTGCCATTGTGGTAATATTTTTACACCGATCGGGAAAGCCAATATTTGTTTGCACTCACTGACCCCACTGGGTCTGTTCCCAGGATTTCAAGTGACAAACACCTAGACAATTCATTGTCCACATAAATCTAATTTGACTGCACATGACAACCAAGAATCATTACATACTTGACTGCTATATGCAATCACTGCATATGAATTATGTAACAAGGGGTGCATTACCCCACAGTACATATTTATAAATGCTCGTGCACCCCACCCTCACCTCCGATCAGTCTCTGAGAATTCCCGAGTTGCCGAATTACGCAATGAAACTTGTCAAATATTTTCTTTTTGCTTTCCCCCCATTGCAGGGCCACATAGGCCATCGCCCTATCTCTGACATGGACACACACAGACGTATATACGCACACATTTACAGTCAAACCTGTCTTCAAAGACCACCCTTATATATAGAGATGACCAAATGAAGGCCTTTCAAACAAACTTATCTAGGAAGTAGTCTCAAAGAAGCAACTCTACGTTTCTCTGATGATTTACATGACCTGTACGCATACTTTGAAAAAAAGAACAGTAAAATAGCAACAAATCTATTTTCTCGGGGCCCCACAATATATGCACCACCTTCTCCCATATAAGCTGTACTAAAAACACAAGTTTTTAAGTAACCCACTGAAATTTTTGTGAGGTCTGATACCACTTAAAAATAATCAACAGGCTTGGACACCCTGGAAGAGATGCCTTCTTTCAAATAATTCCTCGTGTTTACACGTAAGCTGTTTATGCCATATATCCTGAGGCATGTGTATATATATTGACAAGTGACCTGAGACATTTATATACACACTATACACTAAGGATTTAAAATTATAAGTAAAGAAGAAAATAGTCAAATCTGGACTTGATCATTATGGTTGGTGCTTTACAAGAAATTGAACGATGAAACAAATATGAAAATATAAATATGTCTGTACTCACGTGTCACAAGCTGGCATCTTGAATTTATAAACTCCTAATTAAGTTTTAAATTGTCCAGTTATAACTATCTTATACAAAGTCATTTTATATAATATATGGATCTTTTAACCATGTACGATGTACATGATCTTACATTCCCACGGTTAAGTGTCAACAGTAATTCCACATCAGTGAAGTCAAATGTGTGCAATAATTTGTCTTCAAAGTTCCTGTGATAACATACTTTTTTTTTAGTCTTTGGAAACATAACAAACGTCTTGTCCATGGAGATATGGTCTGGTAAACCTAATCATAGAATCCACTTCAAGTAAATACCAAACAACCCCATAACATGATATACAATCTTTTTAATGACGCCCATACATACAAGAGATTTAAAATCACTTTGCCCTGAAGAAAGGATTAACGGCATAGAGTTTGTTATCAAGAAAGGATTATCAGAGTAGTTTGTTATCGGTGCGTTTGATAACGCTGTGCCGACCCCGAGTCATCCAGACTGGAAAACATTAACCCTTTCACGACGTAAACATGGTTTTGCTTTTTGAAATAGTCCAAGCATCTTCCAAACAACAAAGAAACAGCACAAACGTTTTATGCATTAAAGTATGTCAAGCAACTTTTACCATCCAGAAGTCATATTTACTTTTGTTTTAATCTTGTTTTACACCATACATGATGTGGTTAGGCCATTTATTTTTTTGACTGAACTACATGTACATGTAGGAGTCCTCTACCTAACCCTTTCCCACTTGAACTCAGACCGAGTCAACAGCTTTCATTAGCATGGGATGGGTGCTAAGTCCCCGTCTCATGCCAAGGAAAGCTCTTCACCTGGCGCATATTATTTTGATAGGTCTTGTCCAAAATTCTCATTCAAACTGTTTTTTCATTAAAGTTTAAGACTATGCAAAACATTGACGCAAACAACATTTGACCACCAGCCAGTTTTGGCCAGTTTAATTGTTATACATTAGGTTAGCAGTGACTTTCACAAATTGTTACATATAAGCGGTGACTCGCATATCAAGTGAGATAAAGTATATATTTTCTGAAAGTTAATAAACTGAAGATTCTGTTAATTGCAGTTAAATCATGTCAGCCGAGATCACGTTTACAATTGCCATTACATGAAAGATCATCATAATTTACCACAAATTTAAATCAAACTCAAAACTCAAACTCAAAACTCATTTATTTTAGCTAATCAATACAATGACGATTTCAATATTGAGATATATGTACATAATGATAAAAAAATTGATGTGGCTAGGGGGACTCCTATTAAGACAAATACATGTCGCTCTCATAGGAGCCACCTTTAAGTCTTAAACATTTGAAACAATATAGATGGCAGTTACTTTAACAATAAATGTCGAAATAAACTTCATGATTATATATATCGATTCAGCTCATTCAATTTTCAAGTTACGGACCTCAAATCCGCAGTAAACTAAATTTTATGCAATTAATCAAAAAAGCATCTCTCAGATTATTTGGTGTCATGTTTTCATGAGAGTCTGTTAAAAGTAGCTTTCATTTGATGTATCATCATTCTGTAACTTCAAACATCTGTATCTCAGGAGCAACAACAAATGCTTAAAACTATAAGGTCACACTAGCTTCATTTGTAGGCTGTTCTACAATCTAGATTTGATGCAGAAATACATGAAAGGTACAAGCTGAATCAAAAATTCCCTTCAACGAATGACAATCACTTATCCACACTGTCACAACTGCTGTGCAAACACTGCTTCCAAGAAACATTACCAAAGTTCCACAGGATGCATCTTTAGTTTGTATAGATGCTTTCTGCAAAATATACACTTTTTTGCAATTTTTAATTAAATTTACTGTGTATATACAGAAAAGAATCAGTCGGCACTGAGATCCTTGATAGCTTAACGTATATCCTTTTAACGGGGGCAAGGGTTAACACCAATTCACTCCAGGATTAATTTGACTGTTCACTTGATGCGCCAAGTGACTGCCATTATCCAAAATAATCCTCTCTATGACCAACTGATGAAGATAAAGCCAGACGTCCATAACGCAGGTAAATTTTGACATGAGTATGTACACACTAGAAACCCAGGGGATTTTATTTGTATGTACATGCAGTTTAATTCTTTCCCCTTGAATTAAGATTGAGCCAACAGCTTTCCTTTGGAGTCTGTTGGGCATTAAGCACCCAACCCATGCCAAGGAAGGGTGTTGACCTGGGTCATGCCTCGGGGGATCTCATCTGCATTGTTTTTCATTACTGTTATAACAAACGTTGAAGCAGATGACATAGGCAGCTGAAGGTTGTAACTTTAGGTCAATGTTGCTACTTGATAATTAAAACAAGCAAAAAAATACTGAGAACTATTTCGTGTGCATGATTTTGGACAATTTGTTACCCATCTACCAGACAAATGATTTAATCATGCCCATTTCCTAAGTGTTTCCTCATATGATCAATCAACCAGGTTACTGATGCATTTCTGAGAATAACGCCTCAGTACTTGGTGTCTTCACATTGTGTGATTCCCACTCTTTCGGTGATTATCACAACCAAAGCTGCAGTCATCTTAATCATCATAACTAAAACGCAATCAGAGATTGCTTGGTTTAGGCCCCCTATCTCATGCTACAGCTGTCAGTACTGAGGTGGGGGCATTATTAGTGGTCCTGATTCAAATTCCTCTTGAAAACACTTTTCAGTCGGACACCAGCATATACCCATACAGTGGTCCCCCTCTTATAAGGCCACCCCAGGTGCACCAGAAATTTGGCCTTACAAGAAAAGAAGGCTGGGGTGTCCTCAGTCATCAGGTTTCCTCAGCATGCTTTGGGCACATTGTGCCAAAAGAGCACCAGAGAAAGCTGTTCACTTCACTCTATACCATAGCACTGAAGTGGTTAATTACACACCAGCTAATAAGCTTAATTGCCTTAACTGGTGCACATACACAAAGCTGATCAACAACACCCACCAGGAATACGCTTAAGTGCAACTGTGCTACTACTGTAGACAGCATGCCAGAAATTATGAAAGCTGCAGGGATTGTGGTCATCTTGGTGTGTTATGATTTCCATCTGACACCTTATGCAGGACTAAAAATCCTCTAATCCCCTTTCATAGGATTAGTATTTATGGAAATTATTTTATAGATATGAAAAGATCCCTCCCCAGCCTTGACAGCAAGGAAAACTACTTGATGCTTGGGACAAAAACAAGGCCTCTGGCAGGCACTGTGCTGGGAAGGGACAGTGTTCCCAATCCTCAAAGGAAAGTGCATTTGCCGTAACCTGACTGACCCACAGAGAATGAGCCACACCTATTTATTTCATATTTTAGCACGTTGTTGACTCGCCAACTATAACTTTCTGTAGCCAGTCACGGAGTAATATTTTTTTTCACTCTCAACCTCCCGAAACTTTTTAAAACAACATATTTACCCATCTGTGTCTTAGCTGAAGGTAAATTAAAGAAGAGAGTTCTAAAATAAATGTGAATACCTGGTCAAAAAGTACACTGTGACTGCATCAGTTTGCCACAACCATGAACCACAGGAACTGGCTTATTTTCCAGAAGAAAATCAAATGTCTCCCTATGCGCCCTTACCAGCTGTCACCCTTACATATATTACAAATTTCTATCCTAATAATGGCAGTGACCCACAAATAAGGCTGTGGCTCTGTGCCCTTGGAAATGGGGTCAAGGTCACCCAGTTTTGCACTTGATCGCACCCTAATTGAGGACTATATTCCTGTGCAATATGAAAGCCCTACCTCCAAAACTTCTGGAGTTATCTCATTTGCATTGATGCATTGAAGAATTCAGTGTGGCTTCGTGACCTTGGAAATGGGGCCATGGTCACATATCTCAGAACTTGGACAAGCCTTTATAGAGACCAAATATGAGTCAGCATATATGTGGATCCTGACATCAAGGTTTGCTTGGACATATTTGTGAGTTGTGAAATTACAGTGTGAAGTCCTCACAGTTCAACATGAAAGCTCTACCTTCAAAGTTATGGAGTTATCTCAAATGTGTTGAAGAATTCACTGTGGCTTTGTGACCTTGGAAATGGGGTAAAGGTCACCTATCTTAGAACTTGGACAAGCCTTTATAGAGAACTATAATCCTGTGCAGTATACAAGCCGAGTGCACAAATTTCTCTAATCATGGATCATGCAGAAACCGAATTCACTAATGTGGCACTGTGACCTTGGGAATGGGGTCTAGGTCACCCATTTATGAGGCCAGATTGAGCGCTTATCGTAGACAATAATCCTGCGCAATATGAAAGCCCTACCTCCAAACCTTACGGAGTGATCTTGTTGATATCGATTTGTTTATGAATTCACTAATGTGGCTGTGACCCTGAAAATTGGGTCAAGGTCATCCTCTTTAGAACCTAACTGAGCACTTATAGAGAACTATCACCCTGTGCAATATACAAGCCATATCTCAAAAACTTGCAAAGTTATTGTGCAGAAACCAAATTCACTAACATGGCTCTGTGACCTTGGGAATGGGGTCAAGGTCACCTATCTTAAAAAATCATTGAGCCCTTATAGAGGACTATAATCTTGTGCAATATGAAAGACTTGGCTTCAAAACTTGTGGAGTTAGCCTGGAGACATAAAGTTCTATACCACTGTTACCAGTGACCCCGCGCCTTCATGGGTGTCCATCAATGTTCCATGCAACAGGGATTTTTTTTTTTTTTTTAAAATTCTACTTACGCACTTGAAGTGTTGTTACTTTCTGTAAACTTTGTACCAGCCATTATTTCTAAACTTTTTTATTTTTCATACCTTGCACTAGGACAATATCATTACCATACTAGTGTACTGGGACCCCCATCTAAACCCACCTCCTTTTGTTTAAAATATTTACCAGTCTATGAAATTTTCTTTATTTTCAAAGGAACACAGATAATGCTCATGATACGCAATATGTGTGAACCTTTCTTCTCACACTAAGAGGATATTCCTGTGATGATCACAGTGGTAAAATATTTATCACTGATTTTGCTTTTTATGAAAGTATATGGGCTCTGAATCCTATCATATCCCCGTGTTATCCTGTTCTGTGTACTAGTGAAAAGGATCGAGAAATATTTGTCCTCACCCCATAGAGATTTAAGACAGTTAAGCCACATGTAGTAATGTTGAATTTTTATCAAAATCTCTTTGATTTCCATGTGCTTGTCATGTTTGATGCTTCCACAAATATATATATGCACATCAAAGGATCATGAGACAATTGAGTGGATGAAAGTCTTTTTTTGTAATTTAATACATGCTTTCATCAAACAGTGCAGAACTGTTTGAAAGTCATTCAGTTCTCAAATTTACAAATGCAAATGTCATTAACTAATGCACAATAATCTGAGCAGATGTACAATTGTATCATGCACAATTCTATCAGGTGGCATTCGAAACATTCAGGATATTTCAAGGCTTCAAGACTCAAGGTCAGACCAATGTTTTAAAGGTCACAGCACAACATGTATTTTCACATATGCAACATGAAGCAGACCCAATTTAGAATATTCACATTATTTTCCCATTTTCTGAGCCACATACTAGGCTGTTTCGATGAAAGCTAAACTCTAGAAAGGGATAAATATTAGTTTTTGCAGAACAAAGTTACTGAAAAAAAAACTCTCTTTTTATTTCCCATGCATTGATTTTTTTAAGGCAGCACAACTTTATCCACAAATCGAAGTGCCAGACATCTTTCCCTGGAGTAACAATCAACACAGTTGAAATCAGCATGATCATAATGTCCTCACAAAACGATAAAAGTATTAAGCATTGGGTAAGTGGATTATTATGGGGCATTTATCAGGCAGTAGCCAGGCTGGGTAAGATGGTTGCCATAGATGGGGAGATTAATTCGAGCAGGTAAACACAAAGTATACACGTAAGGCCAGACAAGCCGCTTCTATGTCGTGACTTGACTGGTCACATATAGTGAAACTAAGCAACTGCTAGGGCTTGATCAAATACAAACAATTGTTTTTTTTTTGTTTTTGTTTTTGCTTTTCCTGTGATAAAACATAAATTGCAGCAGCATGTAGAATTCAAGAAGATTAATGACTTTATCAAGGACATTCCCCCTGATTCCAAACCATTTTCCATAAATATGTTTAAACTACATGTATTATCTAGTTCTCAATGAAGAGGCAGGTACATGTAATTTTTTTTATTTTTTTTATTTTTGTCGGATATTTTTTAATTGAACAAGAGGATCATGATGATCCTGTGCTCAGCTGACATGCATCTGCTTATTTTAACAAAATTACCCAAAAATTTATGCAAAAATCAATGCAGTGTGACCATTTGAATAACATGTAGAGACCTATCAAAGGTACATTTTTACCAAGTGTGAGGAGTGTCCCTGTGCGATATCAGAGCAATTGGGTGAGTGGTTTCAGAGAAGATTTTCAAGATTTGCCTAAAAAAACAACAACAAAAATCATAAAGAATTCCAAAATTCAATAGAACGTGATCATTTGAACAAACTTGGTAGAGACCCATCCAAGGCATATCTCCACCAAGTTTGAATTTAATCTGGCCCAAATTATTTAAGTTATAATCATTACAAGAAATTCCCATGTTAAACTTTCCTATTAAAACTTTTTTAATGATTTTTTTAAAAAATCATAAAAAAATGAAAAAATCACTGGAGCATGACCATTTGAACAAACTTAGTAGACACCCACCCAAGGTATATTGCCACTAAGTTTAAAGTGAATCTGACAGACAGTTTCTTCCAAGAAGTTGAAAGTGTCAATTACGATTAGAATGCATTAGAATGCCCATTGACTGGCATAGTAAGCAATAGAAAAGGGGCATATACTGATAAGTACCCGAAGTGAAAAAAATCCTTAAAAATCAGGAATCCACAGCAGTGCCACCTGGTGACCAACTTTGTTTGACCCTTCCACAAGGAACATATCCACCAAGTTTCCGCTTAATTTCAGTGACAGTCCTGGAAAAGAAGTCAAAAATAGCAAAAATACACAAAAAAATCATAACAAATTAGGAAAAATTGCAGCGCCACCTGGTGAACAAATTCTGAACTTAGAGTCCCCGGGAATGTCCCTGTGAATTATCAAAGCAACTGGGAGTGCGGTTTCAGAGAACATTTTTTTAAGATTTGACCCCCAAAAGAACAAAAATTTTATAAAATATCCAAAATTCACTGGAGCGACACCATTTGAACAAACCTGTTAGAGACCCACCCAAGGTACATTGACACCAAGTTTGATGTCAATCTGGCAAATGGTTTCAGAGAAGAAGTCAATAATATGAATTTGCATTAGAATGCCCACTGGCTTGCACAGTAATCAATAGGAAAGCTGCATCTACCGATAAGTACCCCAATTGAAAAAAAAAAAAACGTTAAAAATCTGGAATCCACAGCAGTGCCACCTCGTGAACAGCTTTGTTTGACCCTTCTATACGGAACGTATCCACCAAGTTTCAGCTCAAAAAAATAAAAAAATAACGGGAGCATGAACATTTGAACAAACTTGGTAGAGACGCACCAAGGGTACATCTCCACCAAGTTTGAAGTAAATCTGGCTGACAGTTTTTCAGAAGAAGTCGAAAATGTAAATTGTGGACGACGACGGACGGAGGGATGGACAACAGACCCTCAAAAAAGCTTAGCTGATTGACAAGTCAGCTGAGCTAATTAAAAGGGTAAATATTCATTTTTGTTTGTTTCTTGTCATACAGCAAATTACCCACCAGAGGGTGCCCCTTCAAACAGCATTTCCCATAGTGCCCTTGGATTGAAATCTCCAGAAAAGCCACCCCTGTGTGGCAGTGAGTGGCCTTATTAGAAGGGAACCAGTGGAGACCAAACAAAACAAATATGGGCATATGCATTAGTGTTGTTTCTACATGGGAGCTTGATTGTAATGCAATCACCTATGGTGTGAAATTTCTTGAAAGCCTGCAGGATTGGAACCATTAAAGATTTTCCCACAGACTTGAGGTGTAGCATTAATTTGGCTCCTGTTGTCTTTTCTCCCAGGAGAAGGCACATATCAAGAATCCTGATTTTTCACTTTTCCTTTTCCCCAAAATGCCTGCTCCAGAGGATATAGCACAAGTGACATTCTGCATATACAATTATAGTTAGCTATCCCCAGTGGCCTTCTTCAAAAGACCAGTTTTGCTCCATAGCTATCATTCATCTATACTACTATGAATATTGATAGTTGAAGCTGGTTGCTTATCAAATACAGCGACAACAGCACTATTGTTTCAACCCCTCCTTAACCTTCTATTATAAACCTTTAATTTGTTTATTTTATGTCCCATATGTGCTCAAAATATCTGCCCCTTCAGACAGAATGACACAGAAAACTTTTCTGCCACTTAACTCTTCAGTTTCAATGTAGTTTAAATATCTCGATTGTTGCTTATTCCCGACCTTTTATTTCCAAAAATTTTGTACATATCAAATGTATGCACTGTACTAATTCTAAATGCATCTGAAATAGTTCCATCTTCAACACAATTAAAAATATGGATGAAACCCAAATCCTTCTGAAGTCAATTTTTACAAAAATTCTAAAATAAGATTGTATTGTTCACGGTTTACATAGTACTCTTCTACATGTAAGTGTTAATAATGAGGTGGTCTTCAAGGTTCAACTTTTAACATTCAGCCACTTAAAGGTTTACATGTATCTATATATAGAAAGATAATGACATTTTAATCTTTCTTCTCAAGAGGTCCCCTGCAATGATAGTACATACAAGACAGTACAATATACTAGCACTTGTTATCAACCAAGTCACATCTAATGGCATGTTTCTCTCCTAGCACAGACTTCATAGATCACTTCTAAAATTTCTTGTCTTCTGTTCCTCAAGTGAGGGGCCAGAAAGATGCTGTCAGGTTGTCGTCTTTAACTTTCAGGTAGTTTTGCAACAAAGATGACAATGCCATGAATAATGTGGATGATTTATATTCAGATGTGCTAAGGTCACCTGTATATGGAAACAAAACCTACATGAATCATTGCAAAATATATTTGCATAGAGCTAACCTGGGAGTGAGAGTTAATTAGTGCCAGATCTATACTAATCTAAAATGAAGAGATGCCACACCGCATGAAAGAGTTATACATGAAATGAACAGGGAGGAATAATTTTGTTAATCCTGATGTGGGAGGGGTTATTTTGGTTTTCGTTTTTTCTTTTTTCTGTTGTTGTTTTTTCTTTTTTTTTTAATGCAACAAAAATGTTAAGTGGATACACCCTACCTTTGTACATATATATCACACACTTTTTTTCCCCAACTTAGCTTTCCAGGGAAAACAAAGTGTTTGTGTATGTTCTGTTTTGCACCATAGCCTCAAACCAAAATTAATCAACATAATTTTAAAGCAAAAGAGTATGCCACGGACACATGCACATATCACAAATGGCAATGAAAGTATCAATGTGTACATGCAGCAGCTCAGAAATGTGTTCTCATATGCATGACTATGTAGCTTTTCAGTTTTGAGAGTATCATTATACTTTCCAATCTGGATATTTCCATTCGAATTTTTATTGAAATTTATGCTACTTTATGATATATAAAATAAGCAAATATTCTGGCATCAAAAATTTGGAACCAAAAACGCTTTTGATAAAACCTGTTCTGCAATTTTAAAATTTACAGTGGTCCCCCTCTTATAAGGCCCCTCTCACCAGAGGCCACCCCTATTGAAAGGCCAGCATTCCTGTGCAGAAAGTATGGCATTTCCATTATATTTAAGCCCTCAAGAGAGGCCACCCCTCTTATAAGGCCACTTTTTGGCTGCGTTTGGGGTGGCCGTATAAGAGGGGGACCCTGTACATAAACTGAACCTTGATATTTGATCTTTAAATCTTTTAGCAATTTCATTTGTTTGTAATACACAAGTATGTTCTAAATTGAACCATTTTCTATTGGACTGACTATGACTGAACACCCAAATGCATTTTTGAATGTTTGCTGTTAGTGTCTATCTAAAATATAGTTATGTTCAAATATTAATTTGCACTTTAAATACAGCAGACCCTGATGCACCCTACATTCAAGTCAAAATAAGTTCTTGCAATGTCTTTAGTCCTGATTCCTGGGAGACCATGGAGAGAAACTTGAAGTGTAGATTGACATTTTTTGACACCTTGCTTTCTTTTCAACTTAAAGAGTTAATACCTAACTACTGACGAGCTGGGGAGGCAACAACTTCAAGCACATCACTGTCAGGTAGAAAAAAATTGATATTGTTCAGGTCAAATATGACACTGTTAAAATCTGAATTTCTGTCATTTTGAAACTCTTAAATCATAGTTGAACATTGTCCCACTCTTGTTTACAAAAGAAGTGACGAAATTATCATACACTGTACATACATGTACACTGTACCGGACTAGGCAGTCACAGTCACTTACAAACTACATGAACCACAAACTAACTCCATATTTATTAAGGATTAAAAACAAAAAATAAATCAGACTTTAAAATCCACAGTTTTTATGCATTACATATTGAATGACCATGGCTCGCAATATTTACTTGATTTCTGTCACTTATCCATTAGTGGTTTGTTTTGTTTTTTTTTTTTTTTTTTTTGGTACAGTACATCTGTCATGCTGAATCGCTGTAGGGGGTGACAATAATATCTGTCATTTAAAGTGTGATTTATGATCATGTTTGCATGACAAATTTGTCATTTCCAAGGATGAAATGTAGTGTTAATCTTTCATCATTCAATGTTGACACATTTATAAATATGACACACTAGAGACCTTTTAGGAATTTGGGATGGAGGTTATTTCGGGGGGGGGGGGGCAGGAGATGACAGTGGGCAAGCAAAGAGGGTTTATTGCCCTCCCAACCCCACTCCTGCTGTCTTGTATGCCATGAATGGAAAAATTATTTTCAGGTGTACACAATCTGATATTTCAAGTATGTTGTTGTAGTTATTAATTCTTTGCTTTAAATACAATTCCCATCAAGCCTGTGTTAGTTCACAGCATCAACAGAATCTTGTAATTTTTTTATTTTATTTTAGTTGCTTTTACTCATTATTACTGCTTAATTATTTTGCTGATTACGTCAAACTATGAAAATAAAAACACAATTAATTGAACAGTATTTCAACTAAGGTTCAATGGGATCTGTGTCCAAAATAGTTTACTTACACTTCAGTTGAATGCCTGAAATGCACAACTGAGAAAAAAAATACATGAAAAAAAATTTAGAGTTCAAAAAAGACAAAAACCGAAACAAAAATATGGGCAAAGTAATTGCAATTAATGGCTCAAACACAAATTATGCTTTATGCACAAACAGCATGAACAGTTTATTTTGATTTAATTTTCAAGTACAAAGCCAAGTTTTCAACATGTATTTTGTTCTTTATTTCTGTTGTCACAGCCATACAGAGTAAAACTGGCATATGAATCATGTGCAATATGGACAATAGTACTTCCAAATTTATAGGTTAGACAGTGACAGGATAGCTTAAGGTGTGTAAAGAGTTCAGACTGCGGAATATGGTAATGACTATCAGGAAGTGGTTCTGGACGTACTACGGAATATGGTAATGATTTATCAGGAAGTGGTTCTGGATGAAAAAACACAAATACAAATATGAATAAGTAACAATGTGACATGGACTGAAACCCACATGGGCTTATGTGGCCCCTTAAGACCCAAATAATGCTGTCAATTAGAGGTATAACACACAGTGACAAGAAAAATAATGAAGGCAAAATTAGAAAATAAGCATTGTTTGTAATATTTAGAAACAGATACAAACATAAATCCACATGTAAAATATAAAAGAGAGACTAAATATTACTGGATGCATGATGGAATGTCATTGGCTTGGAATCTGGCTTTTTACATGTGGAGCCACCTGGTGGGTAAACTAATCCAGGCTCACAGTAATTCAGGCTATCTATACTGGTTGTCCACTGGATATGTTGTTACATGTTTTAGTTCGGGAAGAAAGTGATAATAGATATCACATGTAAATTTACTCCCCAACGTTTAACCTTATCAAGTAAAATGTCATGCTAGCTGTTTATGAAGAAGAATAGTCATATAGCACAATTTCGAATTATTGACAGTGTTCCCAATGTTAATCTTGTTGAAAAACAGAAAGCAAATCTGCCACAATGGTAAAGAGTACGTATATGACTGCCTTTAGCTTGTAAACATGGAAGTTTCCTCATACCACATACTATTGAAAATGTATCCCATCTATGTACTGTGAATACATTTATTTTCACGGGCATTAATTTTCATGGTTTTTGCATTTTGGACCTTTCACTGAAACTTCAAATTCACTATTTTTGTTATAATTCCTATCAATGCCATGTTAAAAATATATTTCATTGGGTTCTTATTTTCACGGTTTTGAAGCATCGGCGAAATAAACAAAAATAAGAGCAAAATTAAATGAATTCACAGTATATCCCAGACATTAACCCATTCCAAGGAGGGCATCTCTACCCTCCTTGCCCATTCCGAGAAATTCCTTTACGTGTCCTGTAGACAGTTAGTTCTACATCCATCTCCCACATAGCCTTTCATTAACTGTCTGACAACTACCATCTACCCCCTCCCCCCCTCCTTTCCAGCACAGCAGCACGAGGCGGGTGGACTAGGTGGATTGACAAGGGGGGGGGGGGAATTGAGAGACAGGCAATTTATGTAATTAATGATGATATAACCCTGTGCTAAAGTGGTTGCATTGTTTCACGTCAATTTTGGGAACTATATCGACAACAGTGTGCTTCACTGGCAACAGCCAGCCCTTATGGAAAATTTCTGTCTGAATATATATATATATATATATATATATATATATATATATATATATATAGATCTTTATTTTCAGAGGGTAGCTCAGATATATATATATATATATATATATATATATATATATATATATATATATATATATATATATATATATATATAGATCTTTATTTTCAGAGGGTAGCTCAGTTAGTATATTGGGTATACTAATCTTCCCTGAAGCCCTCTCTGGCTCAACTACACAGAATATACAAAATACAGTGTCCATCAAAATCAAGCTGATCGATACATCAAGATAGTTATGTGTTATTTCCCCTTGTCAATAATATGTGTTTTGTGCACTTTTTCTTAAATGATGCTAGAGTTGGAGAAACTTTTACATCATGTGGCAGCTGGTTCCAAATCACAACTCCATCATAGCTTAGACTTCTTTTTATGTATTCTGACCTTGGACGAGGTAGGCGTAGCATATCAAATCTGAATTCTGTCTGAAACTTCCATATCTGAATATTGTCTGAAATTCGGTCTTTTCAGCCACTATTCAGTCCGTTTCAGCAAGATTTCAGTCAGATTCAGCAAGAATTCAGAGCACTTCAGCTAGAATTCAGTCAGGATTCAGCCAAAATTCAGAAGAAGATACAGCCAGATTTCAGTAAACTTCAGCCAGCATTCAGATAGTTTCAGGCAGGATTCAGATCAGATTCAGCCAATATTCAGATAGTTTCAGGCAGAATTCAGCATTATTCAGTCAGTATTCATACAGCTGCAGCTAGAATTCAGACATGATTCTGCCTGGATTCAGCTACATTCAGCCAGTATTCAGCTAGAATCCCAGGCAATATTCATACACCTTCAGCTAGAATTCAGACATGATTCAGCCTGGATTCATCTAAATTCCAAGAAGTTGTAAGTGGAACTAACTTGGACAGATGTTCCTATTAAAGTAAGTAGGCATAGAAAATTATATTACTGTCCCAAATTTGTGAGATTTTATTGTTACAAAAAAACTAACATATCTCATTATGAAATTGGTTTTATAAAATTATACAACTTAGTAAATGGTATACGGTTGCCTTCTGAGTAAGGGAATTATTAACAGGAACATTCTGATTTGAATATAACTTTATAAAATTCATCAGAAGGTTTCAAACAATCCCCATGTTTACTCAATTTTACAAATTACAAACAAAAAAAGTTGTGCATTGATTCTCCACAGTTTTCCATTGTTAATAAAAAAAAGATATAGAGGTGCAGCAGGAAAACCCCTAAAAGTGTTCGTGTTCACCTCAAATTATGGTATGCAATTAAAACTCAGTACCTCTGAATTTTTTTGAAGTGATTCAGACAAAATTCAGAAAACTGAATATTGCTGAAGTGATTCAGACCCGATACAGATACATATGACTACTGCTGAAGTGATTCAGATACATGTGAACATTGCTGAAGTGATTCAGACTAGATTCAGAGAACTGAATGTTGCTGAAGTGATTCAGCCAAAATTCAGAAAGATCTGAATATTGCTGAAGTGATTCAGCCAAAATTCAGAAAGATCTGAATATTGCTGAAGTGATTCAGACCAGATTCAGAAAGATCTGAATATTGCTGAAGTGATTCGACCAGATTCAGATACATCTGACTACTGCTGAAGTGATTCAGACAAAATTCAGATACATGTGAATATTGCTGAAGTGATTCAGACTAGATTCAGCCGATCTGAATTTTGCTGAAGTAATTCAGCTGGAATTCAGCCATATTCAGACAATATTCAGAGAGCCCCCATAAACCTTCAGACCAGATTCAGCCAACTTTTTGTGCTTCAGCCAAATTCAGGCATAATTCAGCAAAATTCAGTCAGTTGTCAGGAAAGATTCAGATATCATGGATTGTAAAGGAAGTTTGCCAGGCACCAGATGTTTCGAGTTGAAACATTAGGCCACACTGTGATCCTCATGGATATATTTGTACAAACACATCTCTACTTGAATTGGAATGACATATATGCCCCCTTCTATGCTTGATTTATAGCCTTTGTTCTTCATTGATTGTGAACTTTTGATACCAGGTAAACATCATCTGACCCCGTCCCATGGGTTTAATGACTCTCCTGTGTGTGTATACTACATGTAAAACATTTCATATAATGTACATCCAACTGAGGACTATATGTCTTGGCCTTGACAGATGGCGCCTTTATACATTATGCTTACCCAAGCGTTTCTGGGTCCTTTTACACATCCACCTTGCAATTAAGAACACTCAAGAGCCTACACACATATGGTTTTAGCATCAAGGAAAGTGATTAACAAAACTGCCCAGTTCATGCACGCAACAGGAAAAAAGTTTGTATAACATATTGATCAAATTTTACTTCATCGCAGATCGGGTATTATTAGGATACTTTGCCATTATGGGTCTATTTCAGGGCCAAGGTACCTCTGTACCTGCCTGAAAAGCCATTAATCAAAACACACATGGCACTTTCTTGGGTTAAAGACCAGGAAATGACATATTGTCAGACCTTAACAAGGCATACGACAGGATTGACGCAGTGTAACTATATAATAATTGATGTGCAATCAAAGTAATTGTCCCGGCAGCATTCAATGCCAAGAAGAAAAACATTTCAAAGTCATAATTCAAAGGCCTACAGGGCAAAATTATATCAGGAAACCATAGGTTTTAAAATGAGAAAGTATCTTGGTGATTCAGATAAACAGTCACGTTTATCTGAATCATTATAACAATTCCACTTTCCAATTCCTCATGCAACTTAGGCCTTGCATTCAAGTGCCAGCACGCCTGGTCTAAATTTGGTGATTCCACAGAAAATAAAGGGTCAAGCTGAAGGTCAGCAGCGTTCCTATGTGTATTTTGGGTCCATGGCTGTTCAAAGTGTCAGTAAAGTGGCTGACTCAGTTTCAAAATCTGCACTTCAATGGTTAACATTTCATCAACACAGCCGGTCAATCATGGACTTCATATATATATATATATATATATATATATATATATATATATATATATATATATATATATATATATGTATGTAGAGTGTGTTGTGTGCCTCTATAAGATGGTCCATTGACCACTGCATTCACCATTTTCCACTCAAATTGCCAAAAAGTGTCCAGATGTACACATTCATCCGCTTTGATGATTTTATTTAAAAAAATTTGTGTCCACAGAAAACATTTCCCTGACAGTAATTTACAGGAGATCTATCACAATGCTATGCACATGGCCAATAGCTTTCCTCAGTATGGATTAATTGGGTCCACAATGTTCCCATCCAGCACCAAGGAAATCTATTGACTCAGTCCTATTCTGACCTGGAAAGGATTAGGTTTGAAAAGGCTTTACTTATGTCTTTGTGTTGTAACAGACCCAGGGCATTAACTCTTTCAGTGCCAAGCACAACTTCAGTCAATCTATCATAAGGATCCCAGACTCGTATTCCTCAAAGAATGACTTTTCATTCAAGTACCAGCATGCCTATACAGTTCCAGACAGAATGTCCCAAGTCAACAGCTTCTCTCAGCATGCACTGGGTGCAATGCGCCCAATGCACGACAAGAAAATCTGTTGACTCAGTCCAAAATTTGGCAGTGAAAGATTAACAATTTTCAGACCTGACAGATAAAGGATCTTTTTTATGAAAACAAGAGGTTCTCCCTTGCCAAACACACAGGGTTACAATATAACATTTTGCTGGCCAGTTCCATCAAACATTATGTTACAAGAGTTACACTGTAACTCTCGAGAGAATCCGGCAGATTAATTTGTAACTTTCATTAAAATCTTAAAGGTCAAACTGTCACTTCTCCTGTAATATGAAGGATTCACCCAAAAATCTAAATTGAAATTCAAAGGTTAACCTTCTCTCCCCCAGAATTTGAACAGGTCTTAAATTCTCGATTGACTGAATCTCAAGGGTTAACCTATCACTCCTATTATTGGAAGGGTTTACCTACAATGCTCAATTTAATCTCAACGGTTAATCTGTCACTTCCCCTAGATTTGAAGGATTAACCTGCAACTCGCCAAAATATCTTACGGGTTAACTTGTGAG